>MU249624.1:4251909-4556909 GCA_018977245.1 Lethenteron camtschaticum | reverse complement strand
AATTCCAGAGGCTCATAGAGCCAGACTAAGGCTCTCCAAATGTTCATTGTTAGTTCTAGAGGCTCATAGAGCCAGACTAAGCTCCCATTGTTCATTGTTAATTCCAGAGGCTCATAGAGCCAGACTAAAGCCCTTCAAATGTTCATTGTTAATTCCAGAGGCTCATAGAGCCAGACTAAAGCTCTTCGATGTTCATTGTTAATTCCAGAGGCTCATAGTGTCAGACTAAAGCTTTGTCGATGTTCATTGTTAATTCCAGAGGCTCATAGAGCCAGACTAAAGCTCGCCCAAGGTTCATTGTTAATTCCAGAGGCTCATAGCACCAGATTTAAGCTCTCCCGATGTTCATTGTTAATTCCAGAGGCTCATAGAGCCAGACTAAGGCCCTCCTGATGTTCATTGTTAGTTCTAGAGACTCATATGGCCAGGTGCATTGTTAGTGGCGTAACGATCGAGTGTGCAGGCGCTGCAATTGCACAGGGGCCCGTAGGCCGTAGGGGTACACAACTCGTTCAGGACGTCTCTGATTGTGTTGTGTTGTGTTTTCGAGAGTGTTGCGTGTGTCGAGCTGGGACCACGTCTAGCAGGCACAAGCCCTTGCCTCTACTTTACACGTCTGGCATTCTAACCAGCATTGCATTCAAGCGCGCCCCGACTCTGCTGATGTTAGTGCACGTACGTTGAACTTCTTTCGCACCGTACGTCGCCGGGAAATGATGGAGACAATGAATGTCGTCGACACCGGTGCAGAGGAGTGTGTTGTTGTTTGTTTGTTGTTGTTGTTGTTTCTTGCGTTGAATCAATGCCTGCTGGGAATGACGCAACTCCTCCGAAGGTCGTGGTCGCTGTTGCGATGTGTGGAGAAAAAGAAACAAGTAAACCCGTAAAAACTAAAGTTTTTCACTATAAATCCTTTATATGCGTGGCATCGGGGCGGCTAGAGTCCTCTCGTCCTCTGGCTTGAGATGGCTGCCACCTATGGGTCAGATGATTGTCTGACAGCATTAAACAATTGGTAATTAAATATTTAAAAAAAAATTCTAAACAGTGTAAATTTTTGTATTTTTTTTCACGAAAATGCATTGTCACGCACAACGAGTCTGTGTGTAAAATGTCAGCTCGATTGGATCACGGGAAGTGGGTTAAAAAACGACCGAAATATTTGCACGGTCCTAAGCAAGCAAGCGAACTTAATGTAAAGGATTAAAAAAAACAAGACAGTCCGTTTACATATAAATATCAAAATAAATACATGCGGAGCATCAGATTCGGTGGTGGGGAGGAGGAGGAGGGGTGAGTGGATGGCAGCTACGGCGCTCGAGACGGACCCAGGATCTGCCACGCCCTCGATCACTCACTCACTGCGCGCCGGCTGCAAATTCGTAAATTCATTGCATCGAGTGCAAGGCCAATTAGCAGAGTGAGCCGACGCAGGATCATTGACTCGACCTGTGGAATTATACCGGTTGCCGGTGGTGATGCAGATGTGCATTTTGTTTTGCTTTGTGTGTGCGTGTAGAGCGGGAGCGGTGGCGCAGCGGTTAGCGCGCTGCGCTACCAACCCGGCTAGCCGAGCTTGATTACCGCTCACGGCCAACATCGGTGACGATTATATGAACCGTCCTGGACCTCTCCTAGGTCGACTCAGCCTCAAATGAGTGCCTGGTGCGGTGTGCAAACATCACTGGGGAGACAAAGGCGGCCGGGCGTGGTGCTGGCCACCCACCCCTCGTGTGCCGTTCCGGCCTTCATAGGTGCTCGCTAACAGCACTTGCCCCAGCCGTCTGTTAAGGCTATAGGGGGGCCTTTGTCTGCAAATATAAATCATACATTATCAGTCACGTGTTGCCTCTAGGCTACTGGAATCGAGTTCTATCAAAGCCCCTACGCTGCCTCCATTGATTGCGCGTGCACGTGTGCTCGTGTGCACGCGCGCCCCCCCCCCCCCACCCATAAATCCATCCCCTCTCAGCCCCCCCTCCCCTGTATCCGTGCTCCCACCCCCATCTCTTAGCGATGACCTCACTAACTGCAGCCTGTCCTTGACATAACGGGGATGATTCAAGGGGTTGGGTTGCCCCCGTAAAATTCGTTTTCATGTTAAAAACAAAGACGCCCCCCGCTATTTGCATTCATGCGTAAAGTTATGTGTTGAGTGTTAAAGGTGTGCGATGGTGAGTGGTGAGTGGTGAGGGTGAGTGGTGGGTGAGTGGTGTGTGAGGGTGAGTGGTGTGTGAGGGTGAGTGGTGAGGGTGAGTAGTGAGTGGTGTGTGAGGGTGAGTGGTGAGGGTGAATGGTGGGGTGGTGAGTGGCGTGTGAGGGTGAGTGGTGATGTGAGTGAGGTGAGTGGTGGTGAGGGTGAGTGGTGAGGGTGAGTGGTGAGGGNAGTGGTGTGTGAGGGTGAGTGGTGGTGAGGGTGAGTGGTGTGTGAGGGTGAGTCGTTTGTGGCGGTGTAGGTGACTTATCAAATGAGTGGTGCGGTGTATAAATATCGCCACTAGGAGACAAAGGCGTGGTTCTGGCCACCACCCCCTCGTGTATGACCTTCATAGGTACTAACAGCATTGCCCGTAAGTCTGTTAGGTATACGGGGTTTTGTATTGAGGTTGAGTGGTGAGGGTGAGTAGTATTTGGTATATGAGGGTGAGTGGTGAGGGTGAGTTGTATTTGGTGGTTGAGGGTGAGTGGTGAGGGTGAGGGTGAGGTGAGTGGTGAGGGTGAGTGTATTTGGTGGTTGAGGGTGAGTGGTGTATGGGGTGAGTGGTGAGGGTGAGTGGTGACAGTGAGTAGTATTTGGTGTATGAGAGTGAGTGGTGAGGGTGAGTTGTATTTGGTGGTTGAGGGTGAGTGGTGAGGGTGAGTGGTGAGGGTGTGGTGACAGTGAGTAGTATTTGGTGTATGAGAGTGAGTGGTGAGGGTGAGAGGTGAGGATGAGTAATATTTGGTGTATGAGGGTGAGTGGTGAGGGTGAGTAATGTTTGGTGTATGAGGGTGAGTGGTGAGGGTGAGTCGTATTTGGTATATGAGGGTGAGTGGTGAGGGTGAGTTGTGGTGGTGAGGGTGAGTGGTGTATGGGGTGAGTGGTGAGGGTGAGTGGTGACAGTGAGTAGTATTTGGTGTATGAGAGTGAGTGGTGAGGTGAGTGGTGAGGATGAGTAATATTTGGTGTATGAGGGTGAGTGGTGAGGGTGAGTAATGTTTGGTGTATGAGGGTGAGTGGTGAGGGTGAGTCGTATTTGGTATATGAGGGTGAGTGGTGAGGGTGAGTTGTGTGGTTGAGGGTGAGTGGTGTATGGGGTGAGTGGTGAGGGTGAGTGGTGATGGTGAGTAGTATTTGGTGTATGAGGGTGAGTGGTGAGGGTGAGTGGTGAGGGTGAGTGGTGAGGGTGAGTTGTATTTGGTGTATGAGGGTGAGTGATGAGGGTGAGTAGTGAGGGTGAGTAATATTTGGTGTATGAGGGTGAGTGGTGATNGGTGAGTGGTGAGGTTGAGTGGTACGTGGTGTATTTGGTGTTTGAGGGTGAGTTGGGAGGGTGTGGTGAGGGTGAGTAGTATTTGGTGTATGAGGGTGAGTGTTGAGGTGTGGTGACGGTGAGTAGTATTTGGTGTATGAGGGTGAGTGGTGAGGGTGAATGGTGAGGGTGAGTAATATTTGGTGTATGAGGTTGAGTGGTGAGGGTGAGTAATATTGTGAGGTTGAGTGGTGAGGGTGAGTGGTGAGGGTGTGTGAGGGTGAGTGGTGTATGAGGGTGAGTGGTGAGGGTGAGTGGTGACGGTGAGTAGTATTTGGTGTATGAGGGTGAGTGGTGAGGGTGAGTGGTGAGGGTGAGTAGGGTGAGTTGTATTTGGTGTATGAGGGTGAGTGGTGAGGGTGAGTAGTATTTGGTGTATGAGGTGAGTGGTGACGGTGAGTAGTATTTGGTGTATGAGGGTGAGTGGTGAGGGTGAGTGGTGAGGGTGAGTAGTATTTGGTGTATGAGGGTGAGTGGTGAGGGTGAGTAGTGAGGGTGAGTAATATTTGGTGTATGAGGTTGAGTGGTGAGGGTGAGTAGTGAGGGTGAGTAGTATTTGGTGTATGAGGGTGAGTGGTGAGGGTGAGTGGTGAGGGTGAGTATATTTGGTGTATGAGGTGAGTGGTGAGGTGAAGGTGAGTAGTATTTGGTGTATGAGGGTGAGTGATGAGGTGTGGTGAGGTGAGTGGTGTATGAGGGTGAGTGATGAGGTGTATGAGGGTGAGTGGTGAGGGTGAGTGGTGAGGGTGAGTAATATTTGGTGTATGAGGGTGAGTGATGAGGGTGAGTAGTGAGGGTGAGTAATATTTGGTGTATGAGGGTGAGTGGTGAGGGTGAGTAGTGAGGGTGAGTAATATTTGGTGTATGAGGGTGAGTGGGAGGGTGAGTAGTGAGGGTGAGTAATATTTGGTGTATGAGGGTGAGTGGTGTATGAGGGTGAGTGGTGAGGGTGAATGGTGAGGGTGAGTAGTATTTGGTGTATGAGGGTGAGTGATGAGGGTGAGTGGTGAGGGTGAGTAATATTTGGTGTATGAGGGTGAGTGATGAGGGTGAGTAGTGAGGGTGAGTAATATTTGGTGTATGAGGGTGAGTGGTGAGGGTGAGTAGTGAGGGTGAGTATATTTGGTGTATGAGGGTGAGTGGGGTAGGGTGAGTAGTGAGGGTGAGTAATATTTGGTGTATGAGGGTGAGTGGTGAGGTGAGTGGTGAGGGTGAGTAGTATTTGGTGTATGAGGGTGAGTGGTGAGGGTGAGTGGTGAGGGTGAGTAATATTTGGTGTGTGAGGGTGAGTGGTGAGGTGAGTAGTGAGGGTGAGTAATATTTGGTGTATGAGGTGAGTGGTGAGGGTGAGTGGTGAGGGTGAGTATTGTTTGGTGTATGAGGGTGAGTGGTGAGGGTGAGTAGTGACGGTGAGTACTATTTGGTGTATGAGGGTGAGTGGTGAGGGTGAGTGTGAGGGGAGTACTATTTGGTGTAGTGAGGGTGAGTGGTGAGGGTGAGTAATATTTGGTGTATGAGGGCGAGTGGTGAGGGTGAGTGGTGACGGTGAGTAGTATTTGGTGTATGAGGGTGAGTGATGAGGGTGAATGGTGAGGGTGAGTGGTGAGGGTGAGTTGTATTTGGTGTATGAGGTGAGTGGTGAGGGTGAGTAGTATTTGGTGTATGAGGGTGAGTGGTGAGGGTGAGTGGTGAGGTGAGTAATATTTGGTGTATGAGGGTGAGCGGTGAGGGTGAGTAGTGAGGGTGAGTAATATTTGGTGTATGAGGGTGAGTGGTGAAGTCTGTTTTCAAAGGGGCGGCGGTTGAAAATTGTGGGAGGGGCCGCACACAGAAGCCACGTGACTTAACGGACGCACGAGCTGATTTAGGATCCGTCCGTTACGCGTGCAATTGCGCGTTTGCGAAACAGCACTACGATGCGTTCTTGAAATCGTTCTCGATTGTAGCCCAGGTCGCTGTTGCAAAAGGGGGGCACTGCTGTGTCTCGCCTCTCCATGGGTCTCTTTCATCATCTCCCCGGTTTCCCCTCCAAAAGAAAAANGGAACACGGCAGCGCTCAGACACGGGCCATTACGAACACCCAGGGCCACGCGGAAAACTCACAAATCCATCAGCTGCGACTGCTCCGCGGTCAGGATCGAGAGGCGCGGATACGGACAAGAACGCGGCTCGCCCTAATCTCGTTTCCTCCGCGTGCGTCTGGTTTTGTGCACGGCTTGTCTGGCCTGGCATCTGTCCACTTCAATGCGTGTCTGTCTGTCTGTCTCTGTGTGTGTGTGTGGCACAGAAAGACTGCGTGTGTGTGTGTGAGAGAGACTTCGTGTTGGTGGGACTGCTCCTATCGATTCGTTAAGACTACGGGTGATCTTTGTCTTTGTGTGGGGAGCGGTGGTGCAGTGGTTAGCGCGCTGCGCTATGAACCCCAACACCTGTGACGATTATCTGAACCGGTCCTGGGTCTCCTCCCTAGGTCGACTCGGTCTAAAATGACACTTGGGTCGAGTGAACATCGCCACTGGGAAGACAAAGGCGGCCGGGCGTCGTGTATGTCTACACCCCAGTGCCGGATGAAGCTAGTGCCGGGCCTGTAGCATGATGTTATAAGGGGCCCTAAATAAAAAAAATAACAAATATTAAACATCAATTTTTTTACTTGCATAGTAAAGTAATTGTATTTTTTCATTTTCTATACAGCCAAATAATACGACAAATGCTAACCTTAAACACCCAGTCGTTCATAAAGTTTAAGGCAGTATAGTCCTATAGTAATAGAGCAAGTGCAGAATCACGAACCGGAATTGATAGATTTCGATTTAAAGCTTTCGTGACTGCAGGGATTCATCTTCTTGGTTCTTTCGGTAAAGTCACGTAGAATGGAAATAATAAAATAATAAAATAAAACGTAATAAAATAATTCTCACGACGTTTCGGCCACAACGCAAGCAGCCGTCCTCAGGTGAAGAACAGGTGTGTCGAGACGACAGAGTCTACGTTGAATTGATATCTTGAAAGCATTGAGCGCGGGCCTTGAAAGTGCGGGGCCGTAGCTACTACATATGCTACGAGGATAATCCGGCACTGCTACACCACAAACTCCCTCGTGTAGCGCGCCGGCCTTCATGACGTGCTCGCGAGCTGCACTTGCCCAACAGTCTGCACTGCAAGGCTGTATGGGGATCTTTGTCTTTGACAGCGAGTGAATATCTGAGACCCACGCACTCGATATGAACATCACAAAGCAGCCAAATTAGCAAGGAAACAGGCCTGTCTAACTTGTAATTTCCATACAAAAATAGCAAAGTTACTGTACAAAACGACGTTACATAAGGCCTGCAAAGGTATAATCTAACCGTCACTGTTTGACGTTAGACGCAATCGGAACAAGCATTTAATATTTATTTCAGCGTTTATTTATTCTTTGGTTCTTTCGGTAAAGTCACGTATAAAGATAAAATAATAATAAAAAAATAGCGTACGACGTTTCGATTGCAACACAAGCAATCATCAGGTATAAATGAAATAGCAACAAAAATCTAACCAGAAAACACACATGTGTTCTCTCTCTCTATGTATCTTTGTGATATCTGTCTGCTTATATGTCTGTCTATAGTTTTCTGGTTAGATTTTTGTTGCTATTTCATTTATACCTGATGATGATTGCTTGTGTTGCAATAGAAACGTCGTATGCTATTTTTTAATTTATTATTTTATCTTTATACGTGACTTTACCGAAAGAACCAAAGAGTAATTCCTGCAGTCACGAAAGCTCCAAATTAACGTTTATTTATTGTTAATTACAATGAATTGATGATGGTTAATATGGAGCGGTGGCGCTCTGGTTGACGCACTGCGCTCGTGAATTCCGGCGAGCAGAGGTTCCGTTCCCGGCAAAGGGCAACAGGAGTGGCGATCGAGATCCGAACAGGCCCTGGGTCAGACCCATTTCACAAACGGGCACTGACCAGCGCGGTGAAGTATGGTCAAACAACCCCCCCCCCCCACGACTGAAACGAATGAGGAGGCCTTCATCAGCAGTGGAATGATCAAAGGGCCGTATAATAACGCGACGTTATTGATGCCCGTGTTTCCGGAGTTCAACGCTTAATCTAGATTTGAAGCTTTCGTGACTGCAAGATTCATATTCTAGGTTTTTTTCGGTAAAGTCACGTAGGTAAAAAAATTAAATAAAAGTAAANTAAAAATAAAATAAAAATCACGACGTTTCGGAGGCAACACAAGCCTCCGTCTTAATCTTGAATCAAATGAATCACGACGATGTGATTAGCCCGTACAGAGTGGTGTGCACGTGCATGTATACTCTACGTTTGGCTTTGTGATCAAGGGCACCAAATTTCGATTTAAAGCTTTCGTGACTGCAGGGATTCATCTTCTTGGTTCTTTCGGTAAAGTCACGTAGAAGGGAAGTAATAAATAATAAAAATAAAACATAATACAAAATTATTCTCACGACGTTTCGGCCACAACGCAAGCAGCCCATCCTCAGGTGAAAACCAGGTCTGTCGAGGCGACAGCATCTGAATTATTTTATTACTTCCCTTCTACGTGACTTTACGAAAGAACCAAGAAGAAGGGCACCAAAGTTTGCCCCGCTTGCTGACCGCTCATTTATCTCGATCCACATGAACGCGCAAAAACCCGCTTTGGTCGAACCGCTGCTCAGTGCGAGTCGGTGAAGGTCGGCGAGCAGAGACGTCGGGGGTTGCACCGCCGCCGTTTGGCCGTCCACTACCCGGTCTCCGTAGTCGCCTGTTGCAACCCGACTGTGCGTGGCGGTCGCGCGTTCCGAACGCCACACACAAGGCCGTAATTATAATATATATTGGGTGGGACACAACTCCCTCAATATTCAATATGCTCAAATGTCCCCCCCCCCAATGTATTGCTATAAATAGATTTTGTTTATGTGATTGTGGTTATGGTTCTACTTTATTAATCCCTAATCTCTGCCATTACATACAATGAAACAAGAAAAGGTAAAAGGAAAAAACAGAGCAATGTAATACAATACACTATGACATTGTAAAAAAAAAAGTCCATCCTATGTGTTCGTGCTTTTTTTATATTGTAGGCAGGAAATGAGTTTTCAAATTTAGATATTTTTTTCTGGTGAGGGGGGGGGGACCCCAGACCCCCTGGAAGATTTGGTCCCCCCCAATGTTGACTCCATAGCTACGGCCTTGCTACACACACTCGGTCCCGCGTTACGTGCGGTGATGCGTCGCACGTGGAAGTCAGGTCGGGCACGGTGCGTGGCCTAACGTGGTCATCGGCGGCTGTGGGGAAGGGCGTGCGGAGTGCTTCGGTGCCGAGATCGGGCGCATTCCGAGTGATTTGGGCCCATCGGCCCCGAACTCGTCTGTCTGTCTGTCTGCGCGTGATCTGTCTGTCTGTCTATCTGTCTGTCTGTCTGTCTCTGTCTGTCTGTCTCTGTCTGTCTGTCTGTCTCTGTCTATCTGTCTGTCTGTCTATCTGTCTATGTGCCTGTCTATCTGTGTCTGTCTCTGTGTCTATCTCTATCTGTCTGTCTGTCTATCTGTCTATCTGTCTGTCTGTCTGCGCGTTGCTCGTTTCGCAAGGGCTGTCCGTTACCGTGTCTCGAGCAGAGGTGGTGGGGAGCGGTGGGCAGCGGTTAGCGCCGCTGCGCTCCGAACCCGGCGACCCGAGTTCGATTCCCGCCGGCCAACACTGGGCGATTATCCGAATCGCCTCCCCTGGCGATCAGCCTCATGGTCCTGGTGTGTGTAAACATCGTCACTGGGGAGGCAAAGGCGGCCGGGCGTGGTGTTGGCCACCGACCCCTCGTGCGCCGTCCGGCTTTCACAGGTGCTCGCTAACAGCACTTGCCCCTACAGTCTGTTAAGGCTACACGGTGGCTCTTTGTCTTTGCCTCCAGCAGAGCTGGATTGTGGCCAGGAGCCTCCGAAGGACAAACGCCGGAATCGTCACGGCCCAGACGCCACAACAGTCACGGCGCTTCACGCGACTACGGCTACTACCGCGACTCCACGTCCACGGCCGCGACAGCTCCAGCCGTGACGGCACCTCCGCCGTGACGGACCAAGCCTCTAACTCAGCGTGAGCTCCTCTAACTCAGCCGTGAGCTCACGTCGGGCCGCCGCGACAGACGACGCCTCCGCCGTTGACGCCCGCGGCTGTACCGCGACCGCACGAACGCCTCGACCGTGACCCCCACCCTGCCCCCCGCCATCATGGACGAGTGGACGTGTCGCAGCTTCGGAAGGAGATCGAGAGCCTCAAGTTCCAGCTCTCGAACCGGCGAGAGAAGACATCCAAAACCATCCCCGAGTAAGTGGAGTCCTTGAAGGACCGCGTGGCGTCTCGCGCTCGTGGCGTCTCACACTCTCTCAGCTTTCTTGGCGAAAAAAAGATGATCTTAATTTGGAGCTTTCGTGACTGCAGGAATTTTCTTTGGTTCTTTCGGTAAAGTCACGTATAAAGAAAAATTAAATAATAGTATGCTATTATGCTATTATTTAAATTATTTTTCTTTATACGTGACTTTACCGAAAGAACCAAAGAGAAAAAAAGATAAAAAAAATAAATAGGTTTTTTTGGGGGGGTTAGATCATGTAAATATAATAAAAATATAGAATTTTATTTCCCCGACACTTTTTTTCGACGTAAAACGTAGCCGGTGTCTTCGTCATCAACAATGGGGGGGGGGAGGGGATGTAAATGCTCATCAACCCCGCACTGACCAGCGTGGTGAAGTATGGTCATCGTGGCCCCGCGAGACGCACGGTGCGGGGAGACCCTCATCCAACAGTGCATTGGCAAAACGGGCCGTGCGTGTTTGCAAACGGGTCAAAGGAAACAATACAACCTAGACACGAGACAATACTACAATATGAACTAGAGAGACAATGGAAACGAGACAGACACCACAAAGGAGACAGACACAACCAACTAGACGGACACCACAAACGAGACAGACACAACCAACTAGACGGACACCACAAACGAGACAGACACAACCAACTAGACGGACACACAAACGGAGACAGACACAACCAACTAGACGGACACCACAAACGAGACAGACACAACCAACTAGACGGACACCACAAACGAGACAGACACAACCAACTAGACGGACACCACAAACGAGACAGACACAACCAACTAGACGGACACCACAAAGAGACAACACAACCAACTAGACGGACACCACAAACGAGACAGACACAACCAACTAGACGGACACCACAAACGAGACAGACACAACAACTAGACGGACACCACAAACGAGACAGACACAACCAACTAGACGGACACCACAAACGAGACAGACACAACCAACTAGACGGACACCACAAACGAGACAGACACAACCAACTAGACGGACACCACAAACGAGACAGACACAACCAACTAGACGACACCACAACGAGACAGACACAACCAACAAGACGGACACCACAAACGAGACAGACACAACCAACTAGACGGACACCACAAAGAGACAGACACAACCAACTAGACGGACACCACAAACGAGACAGACACAACCAACTAGACGGACACCACAAACGAGACAGACACAACCAACTAGACGGACACACAAACGAGACAGACACAACCAACTAGACGGACACCACAAACGAGACAGACCCGTGTGGTGGTGAGGACGTCACGGGTCACGTGACCCGCTGAGGTTCAGCACCGCGGACAGCGCCGCGGTGGACGACCGAGGGGGCGGGGCGAGCGAGGGGGCGGGCGAGGGGGGCGGATCGTGCACTCTTTGTTATAAAACATATTATTTGGGTCTTTCGGTAAAGTCACGTAGATAGTTCTAGATTTGAAGCTTTCGTGACTGCAAGGAATCATATTCTTAGGTTTTTCGGTAAAGTCACGTAGGTAAAAAATCAAATTTATAAAAGTAAAATAAAAATAAAATAAAATCACGACGTTTCGGAGGCAACACAAGCTTCCGTCTTCAGGTGGAACAGTCACAGCACGATAGCTGTATCAGGTGAGAGATTCCAAGAAACAGTATTTGTATATATACTGGTTGAGGCTGGGAGGAGCCAAGGTAGCCCTGAATATTATTTTGTGAGGTTCGGTGTGGCTGAAGCACGCTGTTAGGAATACATCATCNGTAGTTTAAACTAGCAGCTGGTGCGGATCACAAAAATAATATTCAGGGCCTACCTTGGCTCCTCCCACCCTCAACCAGTATATATACAAATACTGTTTCTTGGAATTTCTCTCACTTGATACAGCTATCGTGCTGTGACGGTTCCACCTGAAGACGGAAGCTTGTGTTGCCTCCGAAACGTCGTGATTTTTTTTATTTTTATTTACTTTCATTAATTTAAAATTTTTACCTACGTGACTTTACCGAAAAAACCTAAGAGTACAGTACATAACAAAAAACGACGACTTTTGATCGCAACGCAAGCGGTCGTCATCGAAACGTCGTAGTTTTGGTTGTTATTTTGGTTATTTTCTTTGAACCTATTATCTACGTGACTTTACCGAAAGACGCAAAGAATATGGATTCCTGCAGTCACGAAAGCTTTAAGTCAAGATTTACACCCAATAATATCATGGCAGAAGAACTCCCCTTAACGACGGCGATTGGTTCCACGGAACCGGTCTTTCACTGATTTGGTCGTTAAGCGAGTAGAGGAAATGCACGTTAAATGCTTCATCCAAAAAAAACGTACTTTATAATATTTAAACAATGGATATTAATACATAAGGATACCAATAACATTAAAAACACATTATAAAAAAACGGGTTAATCGATGCATCCATTAATATGTATTGTACCCATCGTTAACAGGGTATGGTCGGTAAGCGAACACATTGGGTTGTGTGGAGGCACTACACTGCATTATGCACTACTATACACTATACTATACAGTATACACTACACTACTATACACTACCCTACTAAACACTACACTACTATACACTACACTACTATACACTACACTACATTATACACTACATTATACACTACACTATACACTACACTATACACTACACTCTATACACTACACTACTAAACACTACACTACTAAACACTACACTACTATACACTACACAATAAACTATGCACTACATACACTACACTATACACTACTATACACTACACTATGCACTACTACACTACTATACACTACACTATACACTACACTGCTATACACTACCCTATACACTACACATTGGGCTCTGTGGAGGCTCCGTCGTTAAGCGATGAATCGTTAATGGGGGTGGGCGTGAAGAGGGTTCTACTGTAGGTGTACAACATTATATACAGAAATATAATCGGTGACGTTTCAGGCAATGATTCTTTTTCATAGCATATGAAAGAAGGGTCATTGCTCGAAACGTTGCCTTTGATAGATTATTCCCCCTTTAAGGCCACACGCAGAGTGTTGCTGTTGTTGTCTGATACACGCTAAATCTTGCCTGACACAAGTTGCCCGTTGCCGTGTTGTCGTGTTGCCCGCTGCGCGCAGGATGGTGAAGTGGATCGAGGAGGGATGTCCAATGACCCCTTCCTGAACCCCGAGCTCATGAAGAGCAACCCGTGGGTGGAGAAGGGCAAATGCGTCCTGCTCTAGGCCAAGGGCCGGGCCCCCACACGGCCCAAGGCGGGCCCACCCGGAGTGACCCAATCCTGCCCTCACTTCACCCCCAGTTGACCTGACCTGACCCTGCCCCCACTCCACACTCAGCTCACCCGACACAGACTGACACGACCTGACCCTGACCCCACTTCACCCCAGCTGACCCTACCCAGACTGACCTGACCCCACTCCACCCCCAGCTGACCAGACTGACACGACCCTGACCCTGCCCTCACTCCACACCCAGCTGACTCGACCCAGACTGACCCGACCTGACCCCACTCCACCCCAGCTGACCCAGACTGACCCGACCTGCCCCCACTTCACCCCAGCTGACCTGACCCAGACTGACCTGACCCTGACCCCACTCCACCCCAGCTGACCCAGACTGACCCGACCTGACCCCACTCCACCCCAGCTGACCCAGACTGACCCGACCTGCCCCACTTCACCCCCAGCTGACCTGACCCAGACTGACCTGACCTGACCCCACTCCACCTCCAGCTGACCTGACCCAGACTGACACGACCTGACCCTGACCCCACTTCACCCCAGCTGACCCGACCGATCCAACCCAATCTTTTCTGAGCCGACCCGGCATAGCCTCTAAGTTGACCTGAGCCGACTTGGTCTGATCTGACTTGAGTTGAGGTCAGCCGAGCTGACGCCAGCCAGTCTGACCTGACCCGACCCTGGCCTTATCTTACTTTGTCTGACCTGACCAAGATCTGACCTTAAATTGACCTAACCTGACCGCGCTGACCCGACCCGGTTTGACCTGACCTGACATGACCGATCCCCCCGTGACCCAGCGTCAACTTGATTTCAGGCGCTACAGCAAACAAAAGAGGCCTCCTGCCTCTGACCAAACAGCCCGGAGGACAGCCATCTCGGAAGCTAAGCTGGTTGCACCTGGCCAGTGCTAGGATGGGCGACCGACGCGCGCTAAAGAGGTGCTATAGGCTCTAGACTGCGGGGGTGTGGGGAAGGGGACAGCGAGCGGGCAGTGTGGCAAAATCCATTGTTGTACTCTACTCCTACGCTAACCAGCTCCCGTCGGAATTAATGAACGCAGGCAGACGCGCTCACTCCCACGCAGAGTTGGACAGACGGGCAGCTCCGCGGGTTCATGGGAGGGCATTTGGCAGAGGTGGGGGGCGGGGTGGTCGGTGGGGGGGGGGCGGTGGGGGGGCGGTGGCGTTTAATCGGAACCAATTAATTTTGGGAGATCGCGCAGCCGGGTTTGACGTCTATCCACCCGCCAGCAACCGGTGCTCGTCATAATATTCAGTCTGAGTCGACCTACGGGAGAGTCTGACCACAGGGCCGGGGGCGGGTATGATTGGCCCGGGGAGGCCACACCGGGAGGATGAGGAGGAGGAAGCAGCTGCGCGCCATGCCCGGGGAAATTAAATCATCAATTCAAATCATCACTACACGGTTGGTATTCGCGTCGTCATTTTAGCCCAAGGCTATCGCGAAGGCGCTGCGTTTCGCAGGCTGGTATCGCCCCAGCCAGCCAGCGGGCGGCGTACGTGAGTTTTACCCCCAGCAAAACACACGTTTCGGCGAATTTGAACCCATTTCGTTGCTGTTGGACAACGTCACCGGATCTTTAGCGCCGTTGCAAAGCAGTCGGCGCGTGCGAGATGCGGTCAGTGCACCCGCAGTTTTAAAACCCAAGGGCGGCCGCTGGGAGCGAACAGCCAAGGTCTGCGACAAGAGATTGGGGCTCAAGTAATTGTGTCAGTCCCTGTACTATCTCCACGTCCCCGTGTCCGTACTTGCGTAAATGCCCCGTCTTCCCATTCTTTTTTCGTCAACGGTCGTCACCACGTGCACATTCTAACGATCTCCTAACTCAACGGAGGCTCACTTCATGCACTGGCTTATGTGTTTCCACCACACAACCAACCAACGACACCAGCCGCCATTCGCCACGAAGCGTCGGTGACGTGGCCACGACGCTTGTGCCAGGCTAGGTGCACTTTGAGACTGTCGGGGGCAAGTGCTGTTAGCGAGCACCTGTGAAGACCGGTACAGCATTGGAGAGCGTGCGTGGGTGGCCAGCACTGTTGCCCATACATATATACATACAGCCACACACAGAGATCCCCGATGTATCGGTATGTCCGGCATAGTGCTGTTAGCGAGTGCCTATTAAGGCTGAAACGGCTAGCAACCACGCCCGGCCACCTTTGCATCCCCAGTGCCGATGTTTACACAGCGCATGAGGTACTCATTTAAGGCGAAATCGACCCAGGGGAGACCCCGCACTGCTTCAGATATTAATTTCACTGGTGTTAGCCGTGGGCCAGGAATCGAACTCCAGCTGCTGGCTTTCTTAGCGCTGTGCGCTAACCACTGCGCCACCGCTCGACACAAAGACCCAGCCCATCCCACTCCCATATAGCCATAACAGACTGTTGGGGCAAGTGCTGATTATTATCAAGCACCTGTACGCAGCACATGAAGGGGGTGGTGTGGCTAGCACCACGCCCGGCCGCCTTTGTCACCCCAGTAGTGATGTTTACACACCACACGAGGCACTAATTTGAGGCTGAGTCGACCCAGAGGAAGCGCACGACCAGGTCAGCTATTCGTCACTGATGTTGGCCGTGAGCGAGAATCGAACCCGGCTGGGGCAGTGCACCAACCACTGCACCACCGCTCCCGAA
Organism: Lethenteron camtschaticum; assembly: GCA_018977245.1. Classification (NCBI taxonomy): domain Eukaryota; kingdom Metazoa; phylum Chordata; class Hyperoartia; order Petromyzontiformes; family Petromyzontidae; genus Lethenteron; species Lethenteron camtschaticum. The sequence goes on along the minus strand of MU249624.1, from coordinate 4,541,095 downwards.
CCACGTTGAATAGCTTTCTAATGAATGCACTTATCTGACGATATCCCGAATGCTCACGCCAACACGTGGGCTGTCGTCGTCGTCTTTCCCGTGACGAGGAGAGGCGAAGGGCAACGATGAACCCACGTGGATGTTTGCGGATGAGCCAGTGGACGGAGTCAGGAGTAGCCCGGTGACTGTCTGCAAACGCTGCCAGCGAACGATCGGCTTCACTTTTGGAGTTTTTCCTGACTCCTCGCGGAGAGTCCCACAGACTCGCTCACTGTGAGAGCGACAAGAGAGGCACGCGAGAGAGGAGCCAAGCCAGTGACGCGGCGGGCGGCCTCGAGAGCGAATGTGTGGGCCGCGGTTTGAGACCTCGATTCACGCGAATGGTCCAGAGACTTGCAGACACGTGAAGAATCACGCAGAGACGCGTAGACTCACGCAGGCAAATGGACACACAGACCCATAGGCTAACAAAAGACCCATAGAGCACAGAGACTCATAGACTCAGAGAGAGAGCCCCCCCCCCCCATGGGGACACGTAGGCGAGTGGTGGAAGTGACAGTGCCGGTACTCTGCGGTCCGTGGCTTGAGAATGAGGATTGGCAGTCGCGTCCGTGGCTCGCCTTTCATTCGCCATCGGCGTCGGAGATGGCCGAATGGGTTCATGCAACGGAGGAGTGGAAACAGAATTGCTACCGCTGTTGTTGAAACCGCTCCAGGGCCGGTATGGGAGTGACAAAAAGACAAAGATCCCCATATAGCCAAACCGGCTGTTTGGGCAAGTGCTGGTAGCGAGCACATATAGAGGCGGCACGGCGCACGAGGGGTGGGTGGCCAGCAACCACGTCCGGCCGCCTTTGTCTCCCCAGTGGCGATGTTTACTACACACCGCACCAGTACTCATTTGAGGCTGAGTCAACCTAGGTGAGCCCAGGACCGGTTCAGATATTCGTCACCGGTGTTGGCTGTGAGCGGGTGCCGAGCCCGGGTGCCGGGTTCGTAGCGTAGCGCGCTAACCTACACCACCGCTCCTCACTATGGGAGTGACGCACGCGCACACACACACCGGACCAGTGGAGTGACACACACACACACACACATGACAGCAGTGACACACACCGGACAATTGCAGTGACACACGCGCACAGACACAGGACCACGGGGCAAGACCTGAAGCCAGTTATTTTGGTGGCATTGATGATGATGCGAATGCAAGAGCAGTCCTTGCAGCAGGTTGAGACGTCCACTTAAAACAAAACAAGTACGAGCACTGACAAGGAAGGAGGCAATGGCGCGGTGGTGCTGGGATGGCAGCAAAGCTTTGACCTTTGACCTTGGACCTTTAGACCCCCCCTCCTCCGCCATCATTGGCGCGGCGGCATCCGCAGATTTCTGTCCAGATACGACCGCAGATTTCTAATCGTTTCTCGATAATTGTCTTTGTTCATCGCTAATTTGCGAGGAGTTAATTGCACGGGAGGTGGGGGGGCGAGACGTGGTGTAGCTCTTAAAGATCATCACGCTTTGGCCGCGGGGGGGGGGGGGTATTGGATCGAGCTGAGAATCCCAACCCGCGGGGGAGGCGACAAGGCCGCCTTTAGAAGGAAAGTACAGCAAGTAGGACCTGTTCTGGCCTCTTGTATCACCATTTATGATACAATTGACGATGGCGATGATGATGATGATGAATCGTGCTGGCAGACGACTGGGGCATCCAACGCTCTGAAATAACGGGTTTGCCAACGTGCCGCGCCTGGGCACAAACAAATACTGGAAACGACGACGATGACGACGATGATGATGTTGATGGCAGGATAGGGCAGTTCGGAATATCACGAGAGCACGAGGAGGTTGTGATGGTGGGACACGTGTGCAGGATGGGATGAGGGCAAAGATCCCCCCCGCCCGCTGCCCCCGATGCAGTGCAACCCAAAGGGAGAAGACCGACTGAGTTGAGAGGCGGTGCGGCGGGCGACGAGACTGTAAGAGGGCATCGAGCATGCGACGAGGACAAGAAGAGCCGAGGTCCCGGATGGCGGTGGTTTTTGTTGACCTTTGAACTTTACTCTAAGAGCTCGGAGGTGGAATGTCGACTGTTCGCAGCGGCCACGTCTGGCAGAAGGAAGGAAGCGATGGCTATGTGCGGTGGCATCGACGGTATTGGCACAGGGTGACCTCTTCACCGTGACATGGTCAGCCGCTGAAAAAGAAGAAACCCTCCTCCTGCCAAATGTGCTCGGCGCCTGGAGTATCCTCTGCCTGTTTTCTGGGCATCATCAGGTCGAAATAAGTAGCATTTTGTTTATGATAATGTACTGTTATAATTACCGTTGTAACGTTTTAAATCGAAACTAACTTCTCAACGGAGGAAAACCTTTAATGGGGAACGGATTCGAGCCAGAGAGAGAGAGACACGCACCGCGGTGACGTCACTGGAGGGCTCTCTCAGGGTAGAGGCGCGGCCCTGCAACTGCTGGTGCATGCCCACTGCTACCGGCGGAAGAGACTCCCGCTTAGACAGCGCCTTGCCCGTGTCCCTCGAGAGAGAGGGATGTTGGCCTGCTCTTCCACGCTAACGCATACGCCTTGGGGGGGGGGGGAAATGTGGGAGTACCCACACTGCACCCCACATCGCACAACCGCTTGATTGTGTGGGTTTTTTCGGTAAAGTCACGTAGGTAAAACATTAAAATGAATGAAAGTAAAATAAAAATAAAATAAAAATCACGACGTTTCGGAGGCAACACAAGCTTCCGTCTTCAGGTGGAACCGTCACAGCACGATAGCTGTATCAAGTGATACAGGTGAACCGTCACAGCACGATAGCTGTATCAAGTGATACAGGTGATACAGCTATCGTGCTGTGACGGTTCCACCTGAAGACGGAAGCTTGTGTTGCCTCCGAAACGTCGTGCTTTTTATTTTATTTTAATTTTACTTTTCATTAATTTTATTTTTTACCTACGTGACTTTACCGAAAACCTAAGAATGTGGGTGTGGGTTGAGGCTTTTTCTTTTTTGAGTTCGAACGTGCCAGAATGTCTTCACCGCTGCCGCGGCGGGAGATCGAATCTCTCTAAATCGACGACCTCGAAATTTCAGTTCCGCAACCCCCATAACGGCCACGGCAACTTGACGATTTTTCACGGCACTCTTTTAACGCCGCGTAGCTGCGGGACAAGACGTATGTGTGTTCCTTTTGAGTCGCGTCTTTTCCTTTAAACTAAGAGGGCGTGCGTGGGTGGTGACTACCCCCGCTTCCCTGCCGATGCGAGGGAACAAAAAAACCAAACCGAGTCTCGAGAGGATCCACACTTAATTTGGAGCTTTCGTGACTGCAGAAATTACTCTATGGTTCTTTCGGAAAAAGTCACGTATAAAGAGAAAGTAATAAATTAAATACTAGCATACGACGTTTCGATTGCAACACAAGCAATCATCATCATCAGGTATAAATGAAATAGAAACACAAATCTAGTATACTTAGAAATGTAATGAAATAGAAACACAAATCTAGTATACTTAGAAATGTAATGAAATAGAAACACAAATCTAGTATACTTAGAAATGTAATGTTTCTAAGTATACTAGATTTGTGTTTCTATTTCATTACATTTCTAAGTATACTAGATTTGTGTTTCTATTTCATTTATACCTGACGACGATTGCTTGCGTTGCAATCGAAACGTCGTATGCTAGTATCTAATTTATTACTTTCTCTTTATACGTGACTTTATCGAAAGAACCAAAGAGTAGTCTCGAGAGGGTGGCTAAAGCAGCCACACATTTAGTTTACTTCTCGTCTTGTGCTCTGTGTGTTTGTTTGAACTTCATTCGCACCGTACGTAGCCAACCGTGGCTAATCGGAGGTGCGGGGTGGGAAGGACACCAAACTAAACGCGAAAATCAATTTCTAAAGAAATGAGTTTTCAATCAGTCGTTAAGCAGGATGTGAATCCAATCACAGAACTTGATTGGATTCCAGTTGATTTTATTTTATTTGGCACCACTCCAATAGGGGTTCATGTCGGAGTTAGGGGTTAAGAGGTCGGGGTTAGTGGTGAGGGTTAGGGGTTTAGAGACTCGGGGTTGTGATTTGGGATTCGGGTGACGATTTCGGTGTAAGAGTTTCGTATTTGAGATTAAGAGTTAAGCGTGCACGATTTAGGGGTTATGGTTAGGGTTTGAGTTAGGGTTATTGTTTAGATGTTATGGTTTAGGGCTAGGTTCGGTTTAGGATTAGGGTATGGGTTAGGGTTAGGTGTTATAGGTTTTGGTTTAGGATTAGGTAAGGGTTAAGGGTTAGGTGTTATAGGTTTTGGTTTAGGATTAGGGTATGGGGTTAGGTATTAAGAGGTTTGGTTTAGGATATGGGGTTAAGGTTAGGTGTTATAGGTTTTTGTTTAGAATTAGGGTATGGGGTTAGGTGTTATAGGTTTGGATTAGGGTATGGGTTAGGTATTAAGAGGTTATGGTTTGGATATGGGTTAAGGGTTAGGTGTTATAGGTTTTGGTTTGGGGTATGGGTTAGGGTTGTGGTTCAGGGCGTGGCACAGTCGCAGCTAAGACTCTGCCCTTTCTTGGCACGCATCTGCGGGGATCGTAGTCTCGGCCTTAAGTTGATCTCAAGTTTGCATGACATGACGAGGTTCACATTGGAACCGGCTATAGTATAAACGCTCCACACCTATACATGTGTGCTTATGCATATAGATGTAGCGCGACGTGAACCGCTTATTTAGCGTTATTTTCATCGGGGTTACTTTTCTAACTCTCTCTCCACTCTCTCTCTCTACGGCGCCGCAGTCTAACGTCATTAAAAGCAGAGGTCGCAAACGGGTTTTTATTCCTTACCCGTACCCGTACCCGGCCGCACCAGGGTCGCAAATGGTACCCGTACCCGGCCGGGTACGGGTAGCCGTTCCCTACCCCTGTACCCGTACCCTACCTGAAATGAGTGACAAACGGTTACTCACCAGTGACTCACGGCCTACCCGTACCCGGCCGCACCAGGGTCGCAAACGGCTACCCGTACCCGGCCGGGTACGGATAGCCGGGTATTGGGTAGGGTACGGGTATCGGGTACCCGATTGCGACCTCTGTTAAAAAGGCATCGGTTCCCAAACTTTCCCAGGGATCAGAGCCCCACCAACGGCCCTGGCCTCTGCACATCTACCAATCACCTCCGTCCAATCCCCAACTCAAGTCGCCGCACGCGCCTGATGCTTGCGAAACACATCCGAACGCGACGCAGAGAGCTCCGATTTCAATTCAAGATCCGTGTATTTTTTCTTTCTTTCCGCGTACGTGTGTGCGCGCGTGTGCACTCGTCGACGCAATTGCGATGGGAGATTGCGTGTCTTTGTCTTTGCACGTGTACATCTGGACCGGTTCTGGGCCCCCTAGGTCGACTCGGCCTTAAACGAGTACCTGGTGTACGCGTAAACATTTACCGGTGGGGAGACGACAAAGGTGGGGCCAGGCGTGGTGCTGGCCACCCACCCAACTCGTTGCACAATACCGGCGGCCTGCACAATGTGCTCACTAACGGCACTTGCCCGACAGCCTTTCTTCGGCTCTGCAAGGGGGAATCTCTGTCTTTGTCTTTGTGTACGCACGTGTCGTGTCGTCAATTCGAGGCGGTGTGAGCCTGCGCACCGATCGTCAGGCGTGTGACTCCTCAATCTGTGTTTGGACGGAGACGATTGGTAACCCCGACTGTCGTGGGTTGCAAGGGCTGTGAGTTTTACGGTAACCCCGCGACAAGGATGCGTCCTTCTCGCATACACGTGGCGAAGATGGTGTGGGTTTTGGGGTTTCCTCGTGTCAAAAAACACTGCCATCGGCCTCACTTTAAAAATCAACGGGGGAGGGGGGGTTACTGGCAGGCACAGAAGGTTTTCTGTCAGAAAGGTCATTCATTACAAGTGCCTGGAGCTAAAGAAAGAACTTGACAAGTCCATTAAAATAAACCACAACCCAGTATGTGATTTAACTCGGACCAGCAGTGGCACTGGACTCACTCCGTCAAGTCCTCCGTGTGTTTTCAACCACGGGTCGAAATTTCAAGTCACTCAGCCACGGCGATTGCCACTTCGTTCAGTTCAATCGGCCTTCTTATTCCGCGTTCCCTCCTCGTCAGAGCCAGTCGTCAACCACGTGGACGGCTGATAGCTGCCCCGCCCATGCTGCTGACACACTTGGCTACGCCCATTTTAAACCTTTTAAACAGTTTGCTTTAGAGGCCAACCCCCTTTCCCTGATGACGACCGCTTGCGTTGCGATCGAAACGTCGTAGTTTTTTGTTATTTTCTTTGAACTTATCTACGTGAACTAATAAAATAAAAAAATAAAACATGTTTTTTATTTTTATTTTATTATTTCCGTTCTACGTGACTTTACCGAAAGAACCAAGAAGATGAATCCCTGCAGTCACGAAAGCTTTAAATCGAAATTATCTACGTGACTTTACCGAAAGACCCAAAGAATATGATAACCACACTATCCAACTGGACCATAGCCCTGGCCCCCAATTTTAACCCCCCCCCCACCACCGCACCCTCCAAGTGTCACTCTGGTCAAGTTTCACGAGTCGCTGCGATGAACGACAACATTCTCCACTGCTTAATTATTTATTCCGCCTTGTACCGCGTACGTCTGTGTTACTGTACCTTCCGGATGTGTTTGAGTTTCTCTTCTATTGATTATGAGAAAATAAAATAATTAAGCACCGGCTTATCGTGGCGGCTGCGTGAATTGATTGTGTTTGCGGTGAACGGGTTAACAAGGTTAGTCTCCTCGTGCCTCGCACGCAATAAGTTGTCTCGGTTCGTCGATTCCCGACCGGGTCGCTATTGTGTGTGGGATCAGTGCCAGGTTATCCTAGTAGCACAAGTAGCTGCATGTGCAGCACAAGTAGCTGCACGTGCAGCACAAGTAGATACACGCGTATCACAAGTAGCTGCACGTGTAGCACAAGTAGCTGCACGTGGAACACAAGTAGCTGCACGTGTAGCACAAGTAGATACGCGCAGCACAAGTAGCTACACGCGCAGCACAAGTAGCTATGCTACGGGCCCCGCACTTTCAAGGGCCCCGCGCGAAACGCTTTCAAGCTATCAATTCCGGTTCAGTGATTTTGCACTTGCTCTATTACTATAGTACTATACCGCTTCAACTTTTATTAACGACTGTGTGTTTAAGGTGAGCGATTTGTCGTATTATCTGGCTGTATAGCAAATGAAAAATACAATTACTTTTCTGTGCAAGTCAAACATTTACGTTTTTTAATATTTATGTGTTTTTAATTTATGCTAAAGGCCCTGCAATAGCTTCATCCGGCACTGTGTGGAGTTTCTATTCTGTCCCCTCTCCCCCCGTTCTTGCACGGCTTTCCCTTCACGTTCTCTGGTTCTCTCCTCCCATAGCTAAACTCTTTTCACACACACACATCAGCGTATAACTGGTGTTGGCCAAAACCACATTGCGAAGAAGCTGAGAAAGCACCTGCCAATTAATCAATTAGGATCACACGCAGCAGCAGCAGCATCGCCCCCTACTACAAAACTAGGCAGGAACAAACGAGTCTTGAGATACTGGCTTTCATGGGTTAACAAGTATGATAATAAGAGCACCATCTTCACTGACACCAGTGTTCATCTTCTGGGACAGAGGTGGAAATTCCACATTCCTATGGTAGAGTCTATCCACAGGACAATCACTGTTGGTTGATATCCCCACAAGCTAGTACATATTACTGGTCAGAACCTCCTGGTTACACCAGCCCACAAGGGATTATTGTGTCCGTCCGTCGTGCTTCAAAAAATGGGAGGGGTGGGGCTCGGTGGAGAGGGAGGGTGGTGAGGGGCTGGGTGGGGAGGGGCTGGTCACTCCGTGGTGCCCTTATAAAACTCAACGTTAACCTACTCAGCCGGCTTGTGCCCGCCTTCAAAGTCGGGCATATTTGCGGAATACACCACGCCGCCGTTGACCCTGGTCATTGACCGAGCAACCCAACGTTCCTACCAGCTCCCTCCGCAACAGGAATGTGTTTTATCTACCCCATAGGGATGAGCCATCTGGTCTGTTTGGTCTTCATGAGAAATAGAAATTTGTAAAAAAAATGAATCGCTCCACTGAGATTGCGTGGACACAGAGGCACACATCTACAGAGGAGTCAGGTAAGAAGATGCGCTGTCGCCATGGCTAATTCACAGCTACATCAGAAGGTAATGTCCAGAACATAACTTGAGTGGAGAAATTAAAACAGAAAAGTGGAGAAATGATTAATTACCCGTCTCAGGCACTTAGGAGTACGCCAAACAAGAATGCACACAAGAATAATCCACACACACAAATAACACTGGCCTGGACTTTTGCAGCTGTTTTAGACTAATTTCAGGGTGCTGATTCCAAATCTGAGCTCAGATTTGCTCTATCACATCTCATTTTATGCTATCGGCATACCCCATTTTTATTGATTTTACCCGAAATTAACTTTGTCACTTATGATTGCAAGTTGTTGCGAGTCAGTGACTGCTTTAGTGTTAAAATGGTGCTGTATTTTAGGATAGTGTGTTCATAATATCATTTTATGTAGATATCCACATTTATTTAATATTTTTCTTCTGCAGTTTTTATTGAAAATGCAATATTTGATAACTCAAAAATCTGAGGTGATAGACAAAAACTAATGCCAGATTTGAAATCAGCACCCCAAAATTACCTTAAAACCGTTGGAATACCTTATGCCAGAAAAAGTGTGTTGACCAGTGTAATCGATGTTTTATTTCGTGACGCTGCGATTCGCAGTGGTCTCCAATTCACTAAAAATAACTCAACACAAAAAACGACTCAACACAATCGTAAATAACACCGTGGCCTTGAAACAAGAAGTACATGATAGCGACGTTTCGGGCATTAGCCCTTCTTAAAACACGACAAGTCGTCAATTTCTCTCGGATTAAAAGTCTGCGCTCGCATGGACCACCAACTCCAGGGTAAGTGACTCAGTAACTGACAGCTGGGTAATCGATGTATCGATGTCACCCTTCGTGAATCAATACAATCACTTGGGAGCGAGCCCGCCGAGAAAGAATGCCACCCTTTAAAACAAGCCGCACCTGAAAACAACGTTGAGTCGGCGATGTTGTATTTGTAGCACGATGCAAAACAAAGACACAAAGATCCTTTAACAGACTGTTGGGGCAAGTGCTGCTAGCGAGTACCTATGAAGGCGACGGGGGTGGGTAGCCACCACCACGCTCGACCGCCTTTGTCTCCCCCAGTGGCAGTGTTTTACGCACCGCACCAGGTACTCATTTGAGGCCGAGTCGACCTAGGGGAGGCCCAACAACACCGGTGTTGGCAGCCGTTAGCGGTGCATGCCGACAATCAGACGCACGTGGCGATTTCAACGACAGATTCGAAGCGACGCACGCGAACCAACTTTTCCAACGAGCCCGCCTGCAAGAATGCACCGCACCACGCCCCTCCCCCCTCGGCGAGTCGTCAACTTTGAAGAGTTTCCAATCAACGTAGAGTACCGGCGCGTTCAACGTGGGGGGGGGGTGGCGGTGCATTTCTATGCTCACACGCACCTCCGTGTGTAGTGACGTCACTCGCGAAGTGTCACGCGGCGTCAGCATTCTGCGGTGGTTTCTGTAAACTCTCCGTGTCTGGTCGGCGTCTTTAATAATTTCAAATAAATTGGAGTTATTCGCGGTCAGTTATTTCGGATAAGTATCGCGAGACGTTTGTAAAGGACGACAAAAGTTACGGCCGTCATGGAGAGCTACGACGTGAAGCTGTACGTCTACGACCTGTCCCGCGGCATGGCCCGGCAGATGAGCCTGCCGCTACTGGGTAAGGCGCGCCCTGACCGGCAGGAATTTCTAGGCAAGGCCGGCGCTCGGATCGGACGGAAGGCCCGCGGAGAAAAATGACGAAATTGGAAAATAAAATGTTACATTTAATATTTTTTAAATGTTTAAAATCACAACGTTAGCTCGGTCGCGGTGACCATTATGAGTGAGGAGTGTGAGTTGCCTTCGTGATGATGTTAGTCCTGTGGTGGTGGTGGTGGTGTATGAGTGGTGACTGGCAGTTGCTTATGATTCGTACAGTACAATAACATTGTCCATGAACTAACATTGCCCATCTCCTAACATTGCCCATCACCTAACATTGCCCATGAACTAACATTGCCCATCACTAACATTGCCCATGAACTAACATTGCCCATGAACTAACATTGCCCATCACCTAACATTGCCCATGAACTAGCATTGCCCATGAACTAACATTGCCCATCACTAACGTTGCCCATGAACTAACATTGCCCATGAACGAACATTCCCATGAACTAACATTGCCTATCACCTAACATTGCCCATGAACTAACATTGCTATCACCTAACATTGCCCATGAACTAACATTGTCTATCACCTAACATTGCCTATGAACTAACATTGTCCATGAACTAACATTGCCCATGAACTAACATTGCCATGAACTAACATTGCCATGCACTAACATTGCCCATCACCTATCATTGCCCATGAACTAACGCTGCACATTCGCCTTGTGTATCCGCATCTATTTACATATTAGTACAATAGTCGCCCCACATCTCCTTAATGTTTCTGAAACGTCATTGTTAGTATACTGTACTGTGATGAGTCATAATGTTTCAGCGTCTCGTGGCGACGCAGTTGCTTTTGCCACTTTCTATTCGTTTCATTGGCGTTGGTTTTGCACGTTTTGGTCATCAAGGTCACTTGCAGTTAGTGCACCTTGCTGGTCTCTGGAGTTCTCACCTGGTTCAACAAATAAACTCGAACTCGACTGGTTGAGGTTAGCACTTTGAGTACTAGGAGAAGACAAAGACGGCAGACACTGAGGGCTCATGTTCCCTGTGTTAATGGGGTCAGGGTCCCTTCCCTGTCTTATAGGGCCCCTTGTGTTTATTGAGCCCGTTTACGCTGTAAAGGCATTTGGTGTTCATGGGATAGGTAATGGCATCGGGTCCCTAGTGCCTTTTGGGGTTCCTGTGTTTATCGGGATAAATTCCTCTTACCCCAGACTCTGAAGTTACCAAATAAACGCCTTGGTTTTTGGCCCGGGACTGCCCCCACGTGCTTTCAGAAAGGTCCCGGTGCCCCAAAGCATTCGATAAACTCGACATTTCCACCCAAACCCCATCCACCCCCCATCCACCCCCCATCCACCCCCCCATCCACCCCCCCCCATCCACCCCCCATCCACCCCCCNATCCACCCCCCATCCACCCTCCATCCACCCCCCATCCACCCCCCATCCACCCCCCATCACCCCCCCATCCACCCCCCCCATCCACCCCCCCCATCCACCCCCCCCATCCACCCCCCCATCCACCCCCCATCCACCCCCATCCACCCCCCATCCACCCCCCATCCACCCCCCCACCCCCCCATCCACCCCCCATCCACCCCCCCATCCACCCCCCCACATCCACCCCCCACCACCCCCCCACCCCCCCACACCCCCCCATCCCCCCCCATCCACCCCCTCACCCCCCCCATTCACCCCCCTCCACCCCCCCCNATTCACCCCCATCCACCCCCATCCACCCCCATCCACCCCCCATCCACCCCCCCATCCACCCCCCATCCACCCCCCCGTCCACCCCCCCCACCCCCCATCCCCCCCCATCCACCCCCCCCCATCACCCCCCCATCCACCCCCCCCCATCACCCCCCTCCACCCCCATCCACCCCCCATCCACCCCCCATCCACCCCCCGTTCACCCCCATTCATAAAATGCCTTTGCCTCGTATCTCGGACTCAGGCTACGAGCAGTAGGCGGGCTATTGAGCGAGTGGGCGGGGTTATTTTATTATTTCCCTTCTACGTGACTTTACCGAAAGAACCAAGAATATGAACAAGCCTCCGTCATCAGTAGGACAGCAAGGCTCTTTGGTTCTTTTAATTTCTTGCTATTATTTCTTGCTGTGGCTGTCCTACCTGATGACGGAGGCTGTGTTGCTTCCGAAACGTCGTGATTTAATTTAGTTATTTTCATTATTATTTTATTTTTATTTTCACCTACGTGTCTTTGAAACTGATTGGTCCACACCAGAGACAGCTTTCAAAGAAACAGGTGTTCACATCTTAACACAGCTGTTTTGTTGCCAGAAAAAAGTGGAAAACCTATTCTCATATTTTGGTACTGGCAAAGGAGGTCCCGTGATGTAGGTGTTTTGTCGTTGTCCCTGTTTGTCTCGCTGCGTCACTGATGCCCTTGCTCGTGTTCGCTCCCGTCTCTAGGGAAACAGCTGGAGGGATTTGGTGAGTTGGTGTCCCACACCTCACCTCAATGCACCTCGCCATGTTAAGCTTCACCTCCAATTCCACATTATTCTTTATAGCCCAGGACCTGCCTCCTGCCTTCGACCCTCTCCCACCTCCCAACCCCCTACAGCTCCAGGCACCGGTGCAGTTGCACTGCCTGCGCACTCGATAACTGCACCACTGGGTTGCTCTTCCGTTTGAACATCTGACTGCGTGAGACTCACCGCGCCGCTCCGCACTGAAAATCTGAAACCACCCGCGGGTGATACAGCCCCCGCGTGTTGCTGTCCATGCTAAACAAGCAGCAGATATTGGCAGCCTCGGATGAGGTTACCTTCAGACCCTGTGAGCAGGTGTGTGTGTGGAGTGGTGGTGCAGCGGTTAGCGCGCTGCGCTACGAACCCGGTGACCCGAGTTCGATTTCCGCTCACGGCCAACACCGGTGGCGATTATCTGCACCGGCACTTAGGCCTCCCCTAGGTCGACTCGGCCTCAAATAGTACCAGGTTCGGTGTGTAAACATCGCCATTTGGGAGACAAAGGCGGCCGGGCGTGGTGTTGGCCACCCACCCATTCGTGTGCCGTGCCAGCCTTTTTGGTGCTCGCTAACAGCACTTGCCCCAACAGTCTGTTCAGGCTATACGGGGGATCTTTGTCTTTGTAATGATTCAGTGTGGGTATGCGTGTGAGAGAACCTACGTGTGTGGGTCGAGTGGTGGTGTAGTGGATAGCACATTACGCGACAAAGCTGGTTATAAATGATTAATAAAACCAAGTAGTTCAACCAATTTGTCCTATTTTGAGTCGGAAATAAAGTGTCCACCTTTCTTGATCCGTGAGAAATATTAATGAAATACTGTGGTGTCGGACAATCTCCCACGGTGAGATGGCGGGACGCTGCATTCAGTTTCACGTACGTGTGCAGCCGATTGGATTATTCAAGAAATAAGCCAAATCATATCCCATATATATAATTATTAGCACGCTTTCGACATTCTGAATGTCACAATTATTTCGCATGGGCCTGTGAAGAACAACATTTTGTGTTGGCTCGATATCTCGAGCGGAGGGATCGATTACACTGGTCAACACACTTTTTCTGGCATAAGGTATTCCAACGGTTTTAATGTAATTTTGGGGTGCTGATTCCAAATCTGGCATTAGCTTTTGTCTATCACATCAGGTTTTGAGATATCAAATATTGCATTTTCAATTAAAACTGCAGAAGAAAAATATTAAATAAATGTGGATATCTACATAAAATGATATTATAAACACACTATCCTAAAAATACAGCACCATATTTTAACACTAAAGCAGTCACTGACTCGCAACAACTTGCAATCATAAGTGACAGAGTTAATTTCGGGTAAAATCAATGGAAATGGGGTATGCCGATAGCAAAAAACGAGATGTGATAGAGCAAATCTGAGATCAGATTTGGAATCAGCACCCTCAAATTAATCTAAAACAGCTGCAAAAGTCCAGGCCAGAAAAAATGTTTTTTTTTTGTTGACCAGTGTTATTATTGGTGAATCGACTCATAAGGGGACCGTACCATTGTTTGTCATTGCTCCGCGTCCTCTGCACATGGTGGTGGGGCAGGCACACGGCCGTGGTGGTGTTTGGCCAGGAGTATTTCTACGGCGGAGGAGGCATTGAGTGCTGCCAGCCGGTGAGACCACTTGCATGCACGTGCGCACCCACCCACACACATAAAGACAAAGATCTCCCTTGTAACCTCGAACTGACTGTTGGGGCGAGTGCTGAGCACGTCACACGAAGGGGTGGATGGCAAGTGCCACGCCGGCCGCCTTTGTCTCTCTAGTGGCGATGTTTAGACACTGTACCAGGTACTCGACCTGGCGAAGGAGGCCCAGGACCGGTTTATATAATCGTCACTGGTGTTGGCCATGAGCGGGAATGAACTCGTGTCATGGTGTTCGTAGCGCAGCGCACTTACCGCTGCACTACCGCTCCCTGTGCACACGCGCGTGACGTGACATTGCCCTTCATACACGCGGGCACCCCTCCACCAACGCAGCCCCCACCAGCAGTGTGCTGGTGTAGCCAGCTGCATGTCACCCATAATCAACTTGGTCTGACCCCAGCATGGACTGCTCCGAGCTCAGTGAGCACCAGCACAGCCTTCTACGAGCACACCACTCTGCCACTAGCATGGCTGCCACTAGCGTAGCCTGCTACCAGCGTAGCTATCCACCAGCCACCCCACCACCGGCGTAGCTTTCCGCCAGCGTGGGTTAGCAGCAGCACGGCTGTCATCCGCAGCGACGGACCGCCACCAGCAAGGTCAACATCGGCCGTACCCTGCCGCTCATCGGAATCAGAATCTTTGTTTACACTGGAGGAATCCATGAGCTATAAGCTCTTTTTGGTAGATGTTCAGTAGGTGCCGATCAAAACGTTACATCAACAAACAATACAAAACACGATACAAGTGCAAAGTTTTGAAAAGGTTAATAAATCACTGAAAAAAATCTATACAGATAAAACTAACTATGTTTTATCTTACCAGGTAAAGCCCACTTGGGTATTAATTTATTTTTCAGAAGCAACCAGGCCACAAACGATAGCTCGACAAAGTGGCTTATCACGCGTAATGTACCGCAGCAAAATAATCAAAATAACCACCATAGGCGGCACCACCTCTGCGCCGTAGGGAGGAACGGTGCTCGGATCCCCGGACTCGGTGGAGGAGCTGGGACAGACGCAGGTGACAGAAGACATCTTCCTGGAGTACCTGTCGGGCTCGGCGAGGACGCGTTCAAGTGAGCGCGACGCCCGACACGATTCCCCTCCCCGCACGCACGTGAGCGAGTGCCTCTCCCGTCGGTCAGCCCCACAACGCTCGCCGCGAACCACGCAACCGATTGTAGCGCCAGCTGCCCCACCGGCGATTCCGTGAATTGTGTATGTCGGGGGACGCGCATCTGGGGCCGCACTAAAGGCACCACCGGGCACGCCGGTGGCCCGCGGGACCTTGTGTAGAGAAGTCAGAGGTCGCAATCGGGTACCCGATACCCGTACCGTACCGATACCCGCTACCGTACCGGCCGGTGCGGGTACCCGTTTGTACCCTGGTGCGTCGGGTACGGGTAGCCGTGAGTCACTGGTGAGTACCGTTTGTCACTCATTTCCCAACGTCTTGTCTCTTCTCACAATTCAAGTTCCTAGAATCAACCCACCCGCGCTGCAACATGGCTTCATCCAGAGGTCGCAATCAGGTACCCGATACCCGTACCCTACCCGTACCCGCCGGGTATGGGTAGGGTACGGGTACGGCCGGGTACGGGTACCCGTTTGCGACCCTGGTGCGGCCGGGTACGGGTAAGGAATCAAAACCCATTTGCGACCTCTGAGAGAAGTCCCCACGGACGCACTCGGAGACGGAGGTATGTTATGGGCTTTCGCCAGGGTTTATTAAAGGTGAACAATATACACAAGGGTACACAACTCCAGGGGCTAGGGGTCCTACTCTGAGTCCGGGTCCCTGCCGGCTAGCTCCGGTCTCTCTCTCTCGTGTCGGATCGTGAACTCTGCCGACTCCACCGAGCGGAGAGAGAAGCACCTCTACGGCTACCACCGGCTTCTCCCCGCTACACCGATTCCTCTCTCTACCCCTGGTTCCTCTTCACCCTGCTTACTCTACCCATACCACAGTGACCCCGCTTACGTCACGGGGTCTCCCTTAAGTACCCAGGAGACGTGACGTCATTGCACTGAACGGCACACCTGACGTCACGTCCCCATTTTACTCCTCTACAAGTAACGGAGAAGAACGCTGCTCCAGAGCAATGCAAGACCACCCTGGGGTAGCAAGACACCACGGGTGCTCAGAAACACTTCGCAGAAGACATCTCCCGTCCCACCTGCAGCAGCGCCATTGTAAACAACATTTCATGACAATTTCTTAAATTTTATTTTACCAGATGAAGGCCCGCGAGCTCTTTAGCTCTTTTTTTTCAGAAGTGACCCGGCCACAAATGGTAGCTCAACGGGGAGTGGCTTATCACGTGGTCACTCTGAATTCTGAGCCAGCCAGGGTTCCTCCCGCGAAATACCGAATCGTCCCACGCAGCCGGTCGCTGTGCGACTGTCTGGAGAGTGCGTGCCAGTGTTTGGCGCATCACCNGNGTCCTGCGGGTACGAGTGTTTGTGGGCGGGTACCAGTGTGTGTGGGCGGGTACCAGTGTTGTGGGCGGTACCAGTGTGTGTGGGCGGATACCAGTGTGTGTGGGCGGTACCAGTGTGTGTGGCGGTACCAGTGTTGATGATGTTGTTGTGCGTTATCGTTGCGCCGTGTGTGTCCGTGCAGCGGTGAGCGCTACCACCTGTTCAAGCACAACTGCAACACGTTCAGCAACGAGGTGGCACAGTTCCTCACCGGCCGCCCCATCCCGGCGCACATCACGGAGCTCCCCGACGAGGTGCTCGCCACGTGAGTCGCACGGAGCCGCAGTCAAGATGCACCCCTGAGCGGTGGCGGTCTTCGCAGCCGTTAGGACACGCGAAACGATCTGGCTCGTTTTTTTTTAGTCGGTGCTACGGCAGGTGGTGGAGGGTTTTATGACCCGAAAATATTGGTCAAATCAGAATTGGTTTATCAATCGTACTGACCTCTTGCGTGCGGGTTTGTTGTCAAGTTAACCGTCCAGAGTCTTGGGATACATTCCTAGACTATTAATATTACTCCAGTCAGCTCTCAGTTATCCTTGGGCGGATTATCCGGGTTTGGATGAACCGGCGCTCACCGGTTTGACTGTTGGCTGCTCCTCACTCGTTGAGGGTCGGCGACTCTGTGCCCAGGTGATCGCGAGCTCGTCGGCACGCGAACCGATTACTCTACGAAGCAATCTACACACAGGCGCGTGCTATGTAGGTGAACAATAAACATGCTTCTTCTTGGTTCTTTCGGTAAAGTCACGTAGAATGGAAATAATAAAATAATAAAAATAAAACATATTATTTCAATTCTACGTGACTTCACCGAAAGAACCAAGAAGATGAATCCCTGCAGTCACGAAAGCTTTAAATCGAAAAATAAACATGCTGCCAGAGCCCTATACACTACGTCTAACGTTATTTATCATTTTGTGTATTGGGACTCCCCCCCATCTCCGCCATGTCACCCCAGTTAGTTGAAAGTTAATCGAAGTTGGTTTCATAAGTGAGTATTTTTACTCTCCCATTACTTTACAATTGTGCTGTAGATGTCACGGTGTTGCTAGACGACGAATTGTCGATTGGAAACTCGCGCAGAAAGCAGCGAATCACTCCGTGTTTAGATAGCGCCCCTCTGCAAGACGATGCCACGGGACTACTTTTGAGGTCTCTCCGCCTGCCTCTAATCCGTACGAGCGGTGCGGAACCTCCCACGCTTGTGTATGCACACGCAGTGGTCGTTGGGTGTTACGCTCTTGGCCAACATCGGTGACGAATGTGACCCGGTCCAAGGCCGTCCCTAGGTTCATATCGGTCTTTGATGAGTACCCAGTGCAGTGTGCGAAGATCGGCGTACCGGGGAAGACAAAAACGGCCAGGCACCGTTCTGGAGCCGTGCTGGCCTTCATAGCTGCTCGCTAACAGCGCTTGCTTACGCAAGAGTCTACGGAGAGGCTAAGTGTGGGGATCTTTGCATCTGTGTTTACCTTAGTTGTTTTTTTGTTGGTGCGCAGCCCATTTGGACAGATGATTCTGCCGCTGCTGGAGGGGATGCAGGTGTCGGCAGCCGGGGTCGACCGGTGGGACACGTGGCTCCAGCAATCTGCAGTGACATCATCAGCGTGTCGTCGTCGTCATCGTCGTTGTCGTCATCATCATTGTGATCCGGTTATAACTACGCATGTAGCCCATTCATCGTCCCGTCAATTGGAATCGGTTCTCAGGCCCACAACGCACTCGTGCGCAAGAGAATCGATTGCTGACAATTTATGCAAAATGTTATAGAAATTGTAGGCAATTTTCGTTTCGCGCTAACGGAACGGACGTGACGCAGCGTAGGATGCGGACAGGATAGACGGGCCGTCATCTCTGCTGTGCGGACCAGAGGTCATGTGGAGCATGGGTCTCGGAGGTAGCTCTGTTATAGCCGCTTCCACGGGACGTTTTCTAACACTCCGGGAGAAATTGCAATGGATTCTCTGTCTCGTGACACGATGCCGAATGTGCTTTCGGGATAAGATCTTGATTTATTAACGACTACAGCAAAATTAGACGGGACAGATCGTACATTCAAGCGGGGAGTCATTTCAGCTGCGTTTGTCTCAAGTTGGCCGCCGCACCAGGTAGACATGTGCTATGGCCGTGGCGACTACTAGTCACGTGATGCCCCACTCCAGTCGAGCAGCGACTTGGACAAACATATTTGGCGACAGGTTAAGAAGCCGTGCGCACAGGACAAACGGCACGGACAGGACGGACGAGACAGACATCGCGAAAATGACGGGCGATAGAAACGAGCAGGATAGTTGATAGTTTAATCGATCCGTGACCTTGAATTGTGAGATTATTGAATCGCTAAGGAGGGGTGTGGGAGGGAATACATGCCTAGTCATGAGGATCACAGTCGGCAACGTCATCATCATCATCGTTAGTGGTTGTAGATCACATTACCTTAATTTCCATCCTGACGTCGACAGGTTTTTAAATGTTTATAATTGGTTAATATATACTGTAACATACGCACACGATAACGAGACGAAACTCCAGCCCTTGCAGTCCGTCCTGGGCCTCGTTGACTCAGCACTGGGAGACAAAGGCGGCCGGGCGTGGTGCTGGCAACGCCACCCCTCCCCCTTCAACTCGCGTGCCATGCCGACCTAAATAGTTGCTCGCTCAGAGCACTTGCCCCAACAGCTCGTGTAATCTACACGGGGGACCTTTGTCTTTACGTGTGCAGCCCACGTAATGTGGAGAGTGCCGATTCACGTGAAGACAAAGCTCTGGTGGGGTGGGGGTGGGGGTGGGGGCGTTGGCTGGAGCCTGTGTGGTGGTCCGCAAGTACTGGAGCGTGGGATCTCCGCTTCCGAGCGACCGTAGGGCTTTGAACCCGTTGGTGGTATTTAACGATGCGTGCGTCTTGCAATAAGCGAATGAAACGTGTTCCTCGGGTCCCCTTCGCCGTTGGCCGCACGCGCACGCACGCCGAGTGTCGTGAAGGAAGACCGTCCGTGTGCATAGATTCTTCCAATGTTTATCCCGACACGCACACGCACGCGCGTCGTCTCCTTTGCGAGTGGTTCAGTTGGGCGGCGCGCGGCCGTCACGTTCTGGCAGCTTTCTTAGCATCCTGAAGAAGCCTCTTCAGCAGAACATCGGACTTTATGGTGGGGCACGTCATGAAAACCCAGGAGCACAGCCCCCTGGTCTCCAGCAGCTGGAATTGTTCCCGGCCGTTGCCGAGCCGCGTGGCGTGGCGTGCGTGTCATGGCACAGGTGGCCGAGAGATTTGATTTCGATTTCTTTTTTTACTTTTGTGAACCTAATAGGATTTTTGTTGTTAACGTTACGTTTAAACGTCCTCTCTACATATTATATGCACATATAAAAACGTAACATTGTATTGAAATGTGGCTATTCTACAAAGGAGTATGCTCAGCTAGGCCGCTCGCCCGAAACGTCGAGCGGCGACTTTGTACGCTTCCCGCTTACCGTTGGCGATTTTATTTTTTGCACAAATTCCATGGAGCCCGTCCCGTGGGATGGCCGGCGCAGTGTGGCGCACGCGCGGTTCCGGCACCGGAGCGCCACGCCCAGGCACCGCGAGCCTCTCGTGTGCACGCTGCGTTGAACTTCTTCCGCACAGTACGCAGCCAACGAACTCATCGGAGGTGCGGCGGGGGGGGAAGGACGGCAAACTAAAGACAAAGAGCAGTTGCAAAGAAATGAGTTTTCAATCGAGATGATTTAAAAGTGCAGAGCTCCCAGCAGCTTCCCAATATCGGAAGAGCGTTCCAGACGGCCGCAGAAGCGCCTCTGAAAGCGCCGCGCGATGAGGCATGCCGTCTTTGTTCGATGACTGTGCGGGTGTTGTATCCCCTCGTGGTGCGTGGGNTTTCTCTGGGTGCTCTGGCGTCCTGCTCATGTTCAGGATAATTCCGAAGGAAACCGTCCAAACATGCACAAAACACAGAATCATTCCTCGATAAATAAAGGGAGCTCACAAGAATAATAATTCGTGCAAAGCAACGATCAGGTCTGCAAGTTAAATCCTGGTCAAGGTGCGACTCAGCCTCTCAACCCTTAGTCTGGTCCCCGGCATAGTAATGTGGAATTTCCACCTAGATTGATGGGCCCACGCTCGTGTGAGCGCATGGAGGAGCGTTGCCATGTTAGACGCGAGTGTTGATTCGTGTTCGTCATTGCCAAGGCACTGACATGCGCCCCCCCCAACAATACACAACCAGTGAGAACACCCCCCCCACATCATCGTGCTGCTGTCAAACCCCAATGGTTTCAAATGGTGCGACGGCCCTCGCACGGATGTCTTCTTCTTGGTTCTTTCGGTAAAGTCACGTAGAATGGATTTAATAAAGTAATAAAAATAAAAAATAATTCTCACGTTTCGGCCACAACGCAAGCAGCCGTCCTTGCGTTGTGGCCGAAACGTCGTGAGAATTTAATAGTTATATTTTTATTATTTTATTATTTACATTCTACGTGACTTTACCGAAAGAACCAAGAAGATGAATCCCTGCAGTCACGAAAGCTTTAACGAAATTCTTATCGGCGAAAGCGCCCCTCCCCTCCCTCTGAAAATGAGTTTGGCACGTGTTCGTTGCCGTATGGCAGGGTACGGGGAAGTTTGACCCACGGGCCGGACGCGATCCGAGACTTCCATTTCACACGACTCCCGCGGCCACGTGAGGCCAACCCCTTCTCAACCAGCACCCGCAAACGACATTTACCTACCGTCGCCGCGAGCATCTTCGCCGCGAGCATCGGGCACTGGGGTAAGGAGCATTTTCAACGTGACAACGCTCGTGTTTCTCGTGGTATAAATTCGCGAGTCGCTTGTCAAGAGCCTCCTGCACGTACAAAATGTGTTGTTATATGGTAAAGCCAAGCTGTATGTTCATTTATCATTGCCCGCCAAAGGTAATTTAAAGTCCCAGTTTATCCCTCGGTAAGGAAAAAGGCTCCCTGCCCCCCATGCCTTGTGGGTTTCTGCTGCTGCTGCTGCTGTTCCCCCGTTGTAGCTGTGACATTTCTCTAATAAACTTGTCGTGGGATGTATGGTGGTGACGAGCGAAAGAGCGAGTGTTTGTTCTGCTGCTGGCAGGAGACGGCGGCGATCGAGTGTCGGATTGAACTGTCGGGTTTGGGTAAAGGTGTAGCCCGGCGTGGGTCGGAGGGGTGGGGGACAGGATGAGGAGGGGGAGGCAGAGGTCGCAAACGGGTTTTGATTCCTTACCCGTACCCGGCCGCACCAGGGTCGCAAACGGGTACGGGTTACCCGTACCCTACCCGATACCCGGCCGGGTACGGGTAGGGTACGGGTACCCGATTGCGACCTCTGGATGAAGCCTTGTTGCAGGTGCGGGTGGGTTGATTCTAGGAACTTGAATTGTGAGAAGAGACAAGACGTTGGGAAATGAGTGGCAAACGGTTACTCACCAGTGACTCACGGCCTACCCGTACCCGGCCGCACCAGGGTCACAAACGGGTACCCGTACCCGGCCGGGTACGGGTAGCCGGTATCGCGTAGGGTACGGGTATCGGGTACCCGTTGCGACCTCTGGGGGAAGTGATAATTTGCCCACGACTCGCACAAGCGAGGGCCTCAAAGTGAGCCTCTAAGAACCCCTGAGCTGCCCTGCTTGCGATTGTGCAAACGTCACTGCTAGTGGACGGACCTCCACGAAACGGAGCTCTGTCAAAGCCCCGACAGAGTATTTTTGATCTACTCTTCCACACTGGCCAGAGCTGGGAGGACCCTACACTGTCCCCACCACACGTGAATTGCCGATCGACTCTTGGTGTCCACATTCACACATTGCTGGGTGGTGGTGTTTGGAGACTGCTGGGGAGAGGAATGTTGAATTTGAGGCGCACCGTCGTTTCAACTGCCACGCTGGGATAATCGATCTAAACCGATGGTACACTCGGCACCTTTTAAAATTGGCCACGAAAATCGTGTTTCATTATTGAAACTGTAATATCGTCTCTTCAACACCTGAAAGCACCCACCTGGGGTGGAGCGGTGGCACAGCGCTTGGGCTATGAACCCAGCACCTTGCGGTCGCGGCTACGTCCGGACTCGTCCTAGGGCCTGNCCTCACTCACCTACGTGAGGTGTGGTTGGACAACCCCAGTCTAACACGGCAGGGAGGGGGGGGCAGAGGTCGCAAACGGGTTTTGATTCCTTACCGTACCCGGCCGCACCAGGGTCGCAAACGGGTACCCGTACCGGCCAGGTACGGGTAGGTATCGGGTACCTGATTGCGACCTCTGGGATGAAGCCATGTTGCAGGCGCGGGTGGGTTGATTCTAGGAACTTGAATTGTGAGAAGAGACAAGACGTTGGGAAATGAGTGACAGTTACTCACCAGTGACTCACGGACTCACGGTCTACTCGTACCCGTACCCGGCCGCACCAGGGTCGCAAACGGGTACCCGTACGGGTAGGGTACGGGTAGCCGGGTATCGGGTAGGGTACGGGTAGCCGGGTATCGGGTAGGGTACGGGTATCGGGTACCCGGTTGCGACCTCTGGGGGGGGGGGATACGCCGGGCAGTGGTGGCTATGCACGTGGCAGTCTGTAATCCTGCACTCCGGAGGCAACAGTGAGAAGTTGGTGGAACCGCACAGATGATGCGAAACCCCCTTCTCGTCGGCGTCGACGAGGCGCGTGCCTTGGCTCGCCAGCGTAGGGCGGTACAAGTGGACTAATTGCCATCGGTTTCCATCTGTACGGAGGCGGAGCGTTGGCCCCTCGCGTGCGTGAATTTTCTCCGGGTGTTTCCGGCTTCCTCCCACCTGACTGAACAATGACTGAATGAAAAGATGTGAAAAAAAATTAACCCGTAAAAACAAAGTTTTTCACTCTAAATCCTTTATATGCGTGGCATTGGGGCGGCTAGAGTCCTCTCGTCCTCTGGCTTGAGATGGCTGCCACCTATGGGTCAGATGATTGTCTGGCAGCATTAAACAATTGGTAATTAAATATTTAAAAAATTCCCTAAACAGTGTAAAATTTTGGAAAAAATTTTCACGAACATTAATTGTCTCGCACAACGAGTCTGTGTGCAAAATGTCAGCTCGATTGGATCACGGGAAGTGGGTTAAAAAACGACCAAAAGGTTTGCACGGTCGTAAGCAAGCAAGCAAGCACGCAAGCAAGCAAGCACGCAAGCAAGCGAACTTAATATAAAGGATTTAAAAATGCAGGACCCTCCTGAAAGAGATTCCCTACGACTCAGCGTGGCTCTCCTGGATAAATAAAGTAAAATATAAGGTTGACAAAGGCCTCCAAATTGTAACTATTGTTGTTTAGCCACCACCCATGTTTCTCAGAAACCTCGATAAAAACCATTCAGGACGATGTGAGCCATGATAATTACTTCCATCACTGTAATTCAATGTATCCGCAACATGAAATTGATTAACCAATTTTAGTCCCTAATTTGGGTTTCTAAGAGCCTTTTTAATCATTGAGTGTTCAGGCTTTTGTCAAATATGATGTGAAAAAAGTCAGATTTAAAAAAATAATGCCAACGATTCTGGACCCTTTTCCCCGTCACACGGCAGACTCCTCACACGAGCATCGCAGCGATGTCCTGGCTCAAGTAACTCCGAGGTGGTTGCTCCATCCGTTCACATCCATCCGAGTCCGGAGTGTCAATTCCAATTTCTCTGGCAGGGGCAAGTCTATCAATCATACTCGCGCCTGTTTACTTAGAGGAGGTCCAGCTCAGTTTCAGTCACCAATTGCCATCAATGTCACACACACAATCACAAATTCATTACAGGCACCATGGAGTTAATGGGCATATGTGCCACGAGGTGGGTTTGGTTTCCCAGACGAGAAACGTCTTTGAGTGGAAAGCCCTCCCTTGTCAGCTTTTCCATTTAACAAATTAAGTGGCCCAGGTCAGACGATGGTCTGACTGGTTTGACTCAGTCCCAAACGATATGGGGGTTGGATGCGTGGGGATCTAGGCCTTGCCTCGACCCATCACGAAGAGCTTGCAGGAAGACTTGTAGTTGGACACTCAACGTCGCAAGGTTCACATTCTGCTGTATTTTACAATAGTGTAACAACATCATGGCTACTGTACAGTATTTATAAACAACAACATGGGGTGGTTCCACCACAATCATAGTCCATCATTGGGCACCAATATTCCATCGGCATTTGTTTTAAGTCTTGGGCGGGTTTCAACGTCTCCGTCTCATCAGCGGCGTGTGGCCGGTCAGCGATCGTGAATTGGCTGCATGTATTTACGCATTAACGGTCAACACCTGATGTACCACGAAGACGTGACTCATCGCAAACGGGTCCCCATTGAGCATCCTGATAAAACAGCGGCAATGACCGCACAAATGTGGGAAAGCCATTAGGCACAATCCTACTCCCGTCACGGCGACCCCCAACTTCGCCAGTTCCATTTCACTCTCGCTGCTCCGTCAGTTGTCATTGGTCCATTGGACATCGCCAGTGGACCCAATCCAACTTCTCCGGTCTTGCGGCCACGACATGAGCCTCCTTGCATGCCAGTCGTCCGCAGCACCCCTGGAATAAACTCGGCGGTGCGACGGAGAGACGGTGCGATGGAGGGGCCGTGCTGGACTTTGGCAGGCTCGGCAGTGGTGTTCCCGAATGCGGCGTGGCCGGAACCTATCACAGCCGGAACGCTGCCATCGCAGCACTGGCGATCACGGCGCCAGCAGCACGGGCAGGACCACCCGCGTCCAGTTCTCACGCCACCGCTGCTGCTGCCAGACGCGCAGGCGGGCGCGGAAACGAGCCAGCTGGTGCCGTTGGTCGGCAGGCCCAGCCAACAGCATCTGCACACAAGCGACACGAAGACAAAGATCCCTGTGTGTAACCTCAAGAGATGAAACCGAGCAGCGTACGTGTGCTGCCTGGGGGCCACTTGACAAAGGCCTCTGGGGCGTGCAGTGCGAGTGGAGCAGAGGGCTCCCCCCAGTGGTTGCCGTGAGTCACCTCCAGCTGCTGGGCGAGTTCCCGCGAGTCTGAGAAGACGAGTCCGTTCTCCCGTGCTGCACCAGCTCGTGCAGGCTGCCACCGGCGCGCACACAAGCAGAGGAATAAAGCCCGTCAGCAATTGGCCGAAAAACATCTTGATGTATAGAGAAGCGCAGAGCTCGGGCAACTGTTGGCTGCTCCCCCTTCCCCGTTAGGTCGGTTCCTCTCGGCAGTCGTGGGAGGTAATGGCGTGACCCACAACACAATGGATACAAACCATGGGAGAGAAGTGGCACAGTGGATGGCAACACTGCACTATGAACCCAGTGGCCACGGTTAAATTCCCACTTAAGGCCAACATCAGTGAGGAACATCTGAACTGGTCCGGGCCCCCTTAGCGAGTTGTACGCAGCCATGCTAATCAGATATACTAACGCAGTGTAAAACATCACCACTGTGGAGACAAAGGTAGCAAGGTGTGGTGTATTTCCCTTCCCCAAAACCCCTCCCACCCCCTTCCCCCCCATGCACGCTCCGCCAAAATGCCACCCCTCAACACACTCCACAACCCACCGCCACACACCCCACCACACACCCGCCACCAGCAAGCACACCATGCTTGCCCTGCATAGATAGGGCGCTACTCGCCCACCCGCAGGCCTTGCCCCAACAGGCTGTGTGGGCCACACTGAAGGGCGGCTCCCTGAATGCGGCTCACCACGGGAAGGAGACGGCACACACGGGCAGGCAGCAGCCAAACATGTCCACCACCTTCATGGGCAGGTCGAGCCCACTCGAAGACTTGTGCAGGCACACCCGAGGTCGGCCGCCCCTACATGTCACACACACACAAAGGTCTCCCGTGTAGCCTTAACAGACTGTCGGGGCAAGTGCCGTTGGGCGAGCAGCACCACCTATGAAGGCCGGCACGGCACACGAGGGGGTGCGGGTGGCCAGCAACCATGCCGGCCCGCCTTTGTCTCCCCAGTGGCGATGTTTACGTATCGCACCGGGACTCATTTGAGGCCGAGTCGACCTAGGAAAGACCCAGGACCGGTTCAGATAATCATCAGTGGTGTTGGCGGTGAGCGGGAATCGAATTACTGGTCGCCAGCTTCGGAGCGCTGTGCACTCACCGCTACACTCACCGCTACACCACTACACTCACCGCTACACTCACCGCTACTCACCGCCACACAATGATAATCGCCGTTCCCCACTAAGTGGCGCCGACGTCACCACGTCAGACTAAACACCGCCACCATCTAGGTCCCACCATCACAAACCACCACTCTCCAGGTAACAACAATAGCACCACCCCCATCACCACTGCCTCAACCACCGCCCCCCCGCCGGCGAGCCTCCGGCTGGTGCCAGGCGCGGTGCAGCAGCAGCAGGAGCAGCAGCAGCAGCTGCAGCAGCAGCAGCAGCAGTAGGCCTCTCACCGAGCAGCCGGGGGTAGTCCTCGGCCTGGAGCCAGGGCGTGCAGAACGAGACGTGGCGCAGGTGGAGAGACGCCATCTCAGCCTCGTAGCGGCTCTTCAGCGGCCGCGGCCTGCACCACCGCACGCACGCACGCAGACAAACGGCCCCAACCCACACGGCCTTCAGCGTGCTGTTGGGCCAAGTCTCCACTCCGGTGCCCACCGATTTTCGACGCGAGGGACGCCGCGCGTTTGAAGCGATCGGGTTTGGCGGCACGATGGGGAGTTTGCGCGTTCGTGCGCTGTCGGGGTGGGGTCGGGGGAGGGCCGCCAGTGGCCTGCGAACCTTGCAGTCAACAACTCCGATCTACTCGGTGCACGGAGAACTTCCTTCGCAACGTTAGCGGCCAACCGCGCCAATCGGAGGTGCGAATTATTGCTCACATTTTTATCAATTTTGACAATTATTTCCTCGACCCGTGCCAAGACGGCGGGGTTCGTCGGAGTGGGATGGGGTGGGGGTGAGGTTAGTGTGGGGTGGATGGAGGGGGTGGTTGGCGGACGCACCTGTGATGACACAGAGCAGCGCGGGGAGGGGCGTCCCTTCTGACTTCCTGCGGTCGTAGTCTGTGTTAGGGGGGGGGGAGGTGGTGGACAGAAAACAAAAATCAGATTCACAAACGCTCTCCATCCAGCAGTGGATCGGCAAAAAGGGCTGCAGGTGTGTAAGGGGAGCAGTGGCACAGTGGTTTGAACCGGTCCTGGGCATCCCCTAGGGCGACTCAGCCTCAAATTAGTACCTGGTGCGGCGTAAACACATCATCACTGGGGAGACAAAGGCGGTTGGGCGTGGTGCTGGCCACGCACCCCATCGTGTGCCGTGCGGGCCTTCATAGGTGCTACTCGCTAACAGCACTTGCCCCAACAGTCAGTTGCAGGCGATACGGTGGAAGGGTCTTTGTCTTTGCGAGCGTGCGCGCACGTGTGTGCGCACGTGTGTGTGTTTGTGCACGTGTGTGTGCACGTGTGTGTGCACGTGTGTGCGTTCCCAGGCCTTACCTTCCAGCGCTTTGAGCAGGATGGAGAAATCTTCATCCTCTGCGCGATCGAAGGTGCCGTGGATCAAAACGGCAACATCGCAACGACGACAACGAGAGAGAGAGCGAGAGAGAGAGCGAGAGAGAGAGCGAGTGTCACTCCTCGTCACCGCAACCACACCCAGGTGTTCGCTTCCAGGCCCGAGAGTTTGGACTTTTTGCTCGGGATTATTTTTTTTTCAAAGTCGAAAACTGCACAGTCCGCGATGAAACGAGGCCCGATTATGATTTAAACACGTTCGTCAACACCACTGTGTGGCCTCTAAAAGGAAACGTGTATACCAGGCAACGTTTCGGGCAATGGCCTTCATTGGTGCTCGCTAACAGCACTTGCCCCAACAGTCTTTAAGGCTATACGGGGGATCTTTGTCAGACGCCAACAGCGGCGCAATCGGCATGAAAAACGTTCAGGCTCAACACAAAGGCCTCCCCTGCCTTCCCCCCACCGTATAGCCTTCACAGACTTTTGGGGCAAGGGTCGTTTGCTAGCACCTAACCCTGGCGCGTGTGGTTAGCAGCATTGTCTTGTGTGGTCGAGAGAATTTGTGTCTACACGACAGCGGTGGGTGACCGGGCTGGCGTGGCTAGGATTGGGCTGGTGTAGCTAGGATTGGGCTGGTGTGGCTAGGATTGGGCTGGTGTGGCTGGGATTGGGCTGGCGTGGCTGGGATTGGGCTGGTGTGGCTAGGATTGGGCTGGTGTGGCTGGGATTGGGCTGGCGTGGCTAGGATTGGGCTGGTGTGGCTAGGATTGGGCTGGTGTGGCTGGGATTGGGCTGGTGTGGCTAGGATTGGGCTGGTGTGGCTAGGATTGGGCTGGTGTGGCTAGGATTGGGCTGGTGTGGCTGGGATTGGGCTGGCGTGGCTAGGATTGGGCTGGTGTGGCTAGGATTGGGCTGGTGTGGCTAGGATTGGACTGGCGTGGCTAGGATTGGGCTGGTGTGGCTGGGATGGGCTGGCGTGGCTAGGATTGGGCTGGCGTGGCTAGGATTGGGCTGCCGTGGCTAGGATTGGGCTGGTGTGGCTGGGATTGGGCTGGCGTGGCTAGGATTGGGCTGGTGTGGCTGGGATTGGGCTGGCGTGGCTAGGATGGACTGGCCGTGCGTGGTACGTGGCGGTCTAGCTGGTGCTGCTAGGCATTGGCGAGAGCGTCCGGGCCGTCTGGGAGGCGCCGCGTGGCTAGGATTGGGCTGGCGTGGCTGGGATTGGGATGGCGTGGCTGGGATTGGGCTGGCGTGGCTGGGATTGGGCTGGCGTGGCTGGGATTGGGCTGGCGTGGCTGGGATTGGGCTGGCGTGGCTGGGATTGGGCTGGCGTGGCTGGATTGGGCTGGCGTGGCTGGGATTGGCTGGCGTGGCTGGGATTGGCTGGCGTGGCTGGGATTGGGCTGGCGTGGCTGGGATTGGGCTGGCGTGGCTAGGATTGGGCTGGTGTGGCTGGGATTGGGCTGGCGTGGCTGGGATTGGGCTGGCGTGGCTGGGATTGGGCTGGCGTGGCTAGGATTGGGCTGGCGTGGCTGGGATTGGGCTGGCGTGGCTGGGATTGGGCTGGCGTGGCTGGGATTGGGCTGGCGTGGCTAGGATTGGGCTGGTGTGGCTGGGATTGGGTTGGCGTGGCTAGGATGGCCAGGCCGTGCGTGGTACGTGCCGGTCCAGCTGGTGCTGCTAACGAGGAGCGCCGGGCCGTCAGGGAGGCGCCGCGTGCCGTCCACGCTGCGCTCGGTGAGTGCAGTCAGCTCCACGCCAGGCTCACTCCGCATCCTGCCATGCACACAGCAACCGCCGGTCACCACTCACCACTGTCACCACTCACCACTGTCACCACTCACCAACCACCACGTTCCACACTCACCACAGTCACCACTCACCACTGTCACCACTCACCACTCACCAACCACCACGTTCCACACTCACCACTCACCACGATCACCACTCACCACGTTCCACAGTCACCACTGTCACCACTCACCACTCACCAACCACCACGTTCCACACTCACCACTCACCACTGTCACCACTCACCACGTTCCACAGTCACCACTCACCACTGTCACCACTCACCACTCACCACAGTCACCACTCACCACCCACCAGCCGTGCCACGGTCACCGCTCACCACTGAATGATTGATCGCGAGCAAAGGTGTCTGGGGTTGGCGAGGAGGGATAACGAGCGGGTGAGTCACGGCGGCGAGGGGGGGGGGGGCCGCGCTCGTTAGGGCCGCCCGGGCGCTCTCATCAAAGACGTGGGGTGGGGGGTGGGGGGGTCGGGGGAGGGGGCGCCTCGGGGGCGGGGGATCACAAGGGCTCACAAAGGCAAAGATCCCCGTATAGCCTTCGCAGACTGTTGGGGCAAGTGCTGTCCACGAGCAGCACCTACGAAGCTGAGGGGCTGGGTGGCTTTACCCATACCCGGCCGCCTTTGTCTTCCCAGCGGCGATGTTTACACGTCGCGCCAGGTACTCATTTGAGGCTAAGTCGACCTAGAGGAGGCTCAGCACCAGTTCAGATTTTCGTCACTGGCGTTGGTGGCCGTGAGCGGGAACCAAACTCGGCTCGCCGGGTTCGTAGCGCAACGCGCCGACCACGCGGTGACGTCACCACGGTGCTTGTGCCAGGCTAGGTGCACTTTGAGGCCACGTCCAAGTGTCGAAGGCTCTCTGGAGGTCACGGGGCAGACCCCGGTGGCATGCGTTGACCGGTTCAGATGACCGGCGGATGCACCAGCTGTGCTCCCCGTTGTGCCGCCTCGCTGCGTTTTGGCGTGACCACGAGTGTAGAGTGGATAGGGGAGTGAGGCGGAGGAGTAGAGGGAGGGAGAGGAGGTGAGTGAGGAGGAGGAAGGTGAGTGGGGGGAGGTGGGGTGGAGAGTGAGGTGGGTGGGTGAGTGAGGTGGGTGGGCGAGAAGAGTGAGGATGAGGTGAGTGAGGGGAGGTGGTGGTGGTGAGTGAGGTGGGTGGGTGGGTNAGGAGGAGGAGGTGAGGAGGAGGAGGTGAGGAGGAGGTGAGTGAGTGAGTGAGTAAGAGGAGGAGGAGGAGGAGGAAGTGAGGAGGAGGAGGTGAGGAGGTGAGTGAGGAGGAGGTGAGGAGGAGGTGAGCGTGTTACTGTGAGGAGGAGGTGGTGAGTGAGAAGAGAGAGGAGGTGAGGAGGAGAAGGAGGTGAGGAGGAGGAAGTGAGGAGGAGGAGGTGAGTGTGTTACTGTGAGGAGGAGGAGGAGGGGGGTGCGAAGGCGGCGTGCTGCAGGCCCAGGCGGGTGAGCAGCTCGTGCTGCTCGTGCAGCGCCGTCTCGCGGAAGGCCTCCGCAGGACGGTCGTGCAGCGCCACCGCCCTGCGCACCGCACGCCACGCGGGTCGGGGAGGGGCGGTCACAGCGTGCGCTCGTGTGCGTGCCGCGTGCGATGGAGGCGGCACGTGTTGCGCGTGCGGTATGTGCGCGGTTGTGGGTGCGTGGCGGTACGTGTGTGTGTGTGGGAGCGGGAGTGTAGTGGTTAGCGCGCTGCGCTATGAACCTGGCGACCCGGGTTCGATTTCTGCTCATGGCCAACACCAGTGGCGATTATCTGAACTGGTCCCGGGCCTCCCCTAGATCGACTCAGCCTCAAATGAGTACCTCGTGCGGTGTGTAAACATCGCCAGTGGGGAGACAAAGGCGGTCGGGCGTGGTGCTGGCCACCCACCCCCTCGTGTACCGTTCCGGCCTTCGTAGGTGCTCGTTAACAGCACTTGCCCCTACAGTCTGTTAAGGCTATATGGGGATCTTTGTCTTTGTGTGTGTGAGATGGAGGCGGTGCGCAAGCGGCACTCACGCACGCCCCACGTCTTCTCCAAGTCGTGCGCATTGCGGAGGTCACGCAGAGGTGCGCATCGGCCAGCCGCCCCGCACGGCCCTCGTACCTGGGGGGGGGGGGGCATGGGCAGGCGGGGGCATGGACAAGCCAAAAGTGATCAATAGGTTTAAATAAAAAACAGCGCTCAAAGGAAGCGTCGTCTCTCTGCGCCAACCGACGGTGTCATTGCACGAGACGTCATCTCGTGTGGCTTAACGCATTACAAAAACGATGTTATTGACGGTTAAAATACTTCCAAGGACACGTTTTTGAAAGCGTAACAAGAATCCACGGCCCACGCGCGATTTTTCTTTGGCGTTTGTAGCAGATCGTACCATCTCGCCACCCGCACGAGGGGTGCTCCCCCCCAAGCTCAGCCCCATGATGGTATAGCCGTAGTTGTGCCAGTCGACGGCAAGGCGGGCACCACGCACGCGGCAGCAGAACCACGACACCGCCATGGCCGGCAGCCCCGGGGATTCTGGGAGAAGGTGAAGAGGGGCGGTGGCGGTGAAAATATCACCCGTGAAACGGCAGCAGCAGACACACACACATACCGCAAACTAAACTATTTAAACTTAACGACGAAACTATAATTTTACCAGGTAAAGCAAGACAGTCAACGAAGTGGCTTGTTGCGTGGACATTTACAGCAGCCAAATACTCTTAGACGCATGTTGATTCTCAACGTGGAGGGAAAAACCGGAGGACCCTGGGGAAAAATCCCCGCCACCACGGGGAGAACATGCAAACTCCAAATATAGAGGCGTCGGGGGTCGGATCGAACCCACGACCTCCGGCAACATCTAGCCACCGCAGCAGTTGAAGTAGCAGATGCGGTAGCAGCAGCAGCATGGCCATCATACGACACGCATGAGGCAGTGCGACACTTTGTCACTTGGCCTGCTACAGAGAGTAATGTTCTTCCCGTGACCGTGAAACCCATCTACTTAATTCTCATTTTGCCAAATCAAGGGACGTGTTTTTCGTGTCGTCAGTGGTGACCCAGGTCACCCTTGCAAATGGGGCTCCTGTCCCGGTCTCTTTTTGAGTTCTCGCTCTGGTTAAACAAAAAATCGACAACTCTGGCTTCATCACGGGTTGACTTAAACCCGGATTCGAACCCAGACCCTCGGCGGTGCGGGGCCTGACGCTCTGGCCTCCGTGCCACAGGTCCACCTCCACCTCCTCCCCACCACACACACACCTGTGCCGACTGCCGTCCAGTGCTGTTAGTGAGCACCTATTAAGGCCGGCACGGCGCACCAGGAGGTGGTGTGGCCAGCCTGCATCTCCTCGGTTCGGCTGCTCGCACACCGCACCAGTACTGTACTCATTTAAGGCCGAGCCGACCTAGGGGAGACCCAAGACCGCAACCAATATTTTTTTACTGGAGGAATCCAATGAGCTATAAAGCTGCTTCACCTGCAGCAGGAGCCACTGGGGCCGTGGTTCGTGCAGCAGCAGGGTGCACGCCAGCTGCAGGGCCTGGAGCAGGACCTTGCTGACGTAGCGCAGCAGGCGGGGTCCGACTAGCAACAACAACAACAACAACCACAACAACAACAACCATATCGTCAACAACAATAGTGCGGTCGTCACCGCGTGCCGTTTGGCACCACAATGTCCGACGTTTCCGCTCCATGTACTGGGAGCTTCTTCAGAAAGCAAAAGACCTAAATGGCAGAGAACTACGTCGTACCGCCATCAACGACTGCAGGACTACAAGAAGAGGACCACAGCATCAGTGTTGTACTGGGAAGAACCTCCTGGTTACACTACTCCATAGGGGATTATTGTGTCCGTCCGTCGTGCAGGGAGGGGCTGGGTGGGAGGGTGGGGAGGGCTGGGTGGGGAGGGTGGGGCTGGGTGGGGAGAGGCTGGTCACCCTGTGGTGCCCTTATAAAACTCAACGTTTAACCTACTCACGCCAGCTTGTGCCCGCCCTGACAGTCGGGAATATTTGCGGAATACACCACGCCGCCGTTGACCCTGGCCATTGACCGAGCAACCCAACGTTCCTACCAGCTCCTTCCGCAGGAATGTGTTTAACAATGACAACCCTGAACCCGAATACACTATTGGGGTAAGTGCTGTCAGCGAACACCTACAAAGGCTGGCAGGGCACACGAGGCGAGGGCGCGAGCACCACGCCTCGCCACATTCATAGACTCCACAGTGCTGATGTTTACACACCGCACCAGGTACTCATTTGAGGCCGAGTCGACCTAGGGGAGGCCCAGAACCGGTTCAGATAATAATCGTCACCGGTGTTGGCCGTGAGCAGGAATCGAACTCGGATGCCCGGGTTCGTAGCGCAGAGTAGCCTAACCGCTGCACCACCGCTCCCTCACACACCTGGGCAACCCATCCTCTCGCGCAGGTAGACAATGCTGATTCGCTCATTCTCCAGGAGATGCTGGGCAGGCTTGGCTCCTGGGAGACGCAGACACGTGACAAGCAAACTCAGGGTCATTGTGCGTAGCAATTTAAAAAAATGCCACGCAAAATCCCAAATCGAGAAATTCACGGGTCATTTTAAAATTTGGCAAAACAATAAGTTGGCACAATGGCGATCAAGGTCACTCTGCAATTGAGATTCATCCTGGTCTCCGGAGTTCTCACCCGGTTAACCAAAATCAACTTGACACCTGGGTGTGTAAACGCGAGTGTGCGCAGGTGAGGGTAGAAGTGTGTGTGCTGAACCGGCCTGGGACCCCCTAGGTCGGCTCAGCATCAAATCAGTACCCGGTGCGGTGTGTAAACATCGCCGCTGTGGGAGACAAAACGGCGGCGGCGGCCGGGCGTGGTGCTGGCCACCCACCCCCTCGTGTGCCGTGCCGGCCTTCATAGGTGCTACTCGCTAACAGCACTTGCCGACAGTCTGTGAAGGCTACACGGGGGATCTTTGCTTTGTGTGCGCGCGTGCACCGGGGTGACGAGTGAGGCGTGCCACGGCTGGTGCGTCTGGCAGTCAACTCGGACAAGCCGATGATGGCACCTGTGTCTGTCCCGTGTGACCTCGCGCGAGCAGAGAGCCTTCCACACTTCCACGTGATGGCCTCAATCTCCACGATAAAAATTTTGAAGTGGCGAAGGGCGGTTGTTGTTGTGCGAGACCAAAATGTCTAGGACTTTGACAGACCGGGCAAGATTTGGGTGCGTCTTAAACATCTGTCAACCGCTTATTATCAGTGCCTACATTACTAGAGACCAATTCGGACCTTATTGGTCACTCCCTGTCCCATATAAATCTCAACGTTTATCCTACAAAGTCCCATCACAAGGGAGAAACACAAACAAATATTATGTTTCCCGTATTAAAACGGCCGTACGCCGTATGGACCTGAAAACTAAATTTCCCTGTACAAGAATACGTGGGGGGGGGGGGGTAAACCGCATGGGTTGACAACTTCGCATCTAATGGTTTTTTTACCCTTTTATCTGGCAACAAAACTGACACCTTTTTTACAAGGAGTCATGTTTGCATAGACCACAATACCTGCAGTCATAATGCAAACAAAAACGTAACTTTGATAATGTATGCACTGTCCTTGAAGTTCATTGGTCCACACCCGAGACAGCTTTCCTTAGAGCCTAGTCTCACATGGTGTTGGACCAGATGACGCCAAAAGGCACCATCAGAGTATGAGAGCTCGGGTAAAGCATTTACACCATTGAAAAAAANATTATCATTTTTTTTACTGGCAAATGAGGTTCCAATGGTGTAAAAGCTTCGCGTCTTTAAATCCGGTACCCCCCCCCCCCCCGCTCTTGCGTAAACAGAGACGCAAACTCGTCAGTCACCTCTGTAGCCGAGGAGCCGAACCTGGAAGCCGTGCTCCGCTAGGGAGAGCGCGTGGTAAGTCATGCGGGGACTGCGACCACGTCCCCCAGCACGAGGACGCACACGAGGGGGGGGACCCGGGCCCCACGGCCACTCGGGACCCGCACGAACCACGGCCACCAACACCGCCACCATCAGCAGCGCGCCGCCAGCGCCGCGCGAGGAGGAGGGAAACCCCCCGTCCATTGCCGAGAGAGGGAGAGCAGTGAATCCTGCTGCACCGCTACCACCACCTGCTGATGGGTGCTGCTGGTGGTGGTGCTGATGATGCTGCTGCTGATGTTTCTGATGTTGATGGTGCTGCTGGCGATGATGATGCGGCTGGTGATGATGTTGATGCTGCTGATGCTTCTGATGTTGATGGTGCTACTGGCGATGATGATGCGGCTGGTGATGATGCTGCTGCAGATGCTGCTGCTGCTGATGATGCTTCTGATGTTGATGCTTCTGATGTTGATGGTGTTACTGGCGATGATGATGCGGCTGGTGATGATGATGCTTTTGATGTTGATGCTGCTGTTGATGCTGCTGCTGATGCTGCTTCTGATGTTGAATGGTGCTGCTGGCGATTATGATGCTACTGGCAATGATGATGCGGCTGGTGATGATGATGCTTCTGATGTTGCTGCTGCTGCTGCGGATGATGCTGAGCCTACCGATGAGGATGTTGATTCTGCTGTTATCGATTACACTGTTGCCGCTATTGCTTTTACTCTTGCTTATAAATCTCAACGTTCACCCTACAAAATCCCATCACAAGGAAGAAATACAAACAAATTGACAATCATTTTTTTGCCCGTATTGAAACGGCTGTACGCGGTATAGACCTGAAGACTCCCCCTGTAAAAGAAGACTGTACGGAGTAACCCGTATTGGTTGACAGGTATGCTAATGCTGATATTGATTATATTGCTGCTGATATTGATTATATTGCTGCTGCTGCTTCTTCCTGATCAGCTGCTCGCCTCCACGTGTCGCGCCGCCGCTTCCGCCTTCTCTACGGGAGCCCGAGCGCCCAGCTGTTGGAGGGATTTAAAAAAAAAACGCGATTTAAAAATACAGCGTCGGGGTGTAATCCACGTGGACATCACGAAAGTAAATTTCAAGAGCCGCAAAAGCAATGCGGTGAATATGAGACGCGTTCGCTCCTGAATAAAAGCACGTGGTCCGAAGCAATAAATCAATTTTAAAGAAATACTAGCATACGACGTTTCGATTGCAACACAAGCAATCATGATGATGTATTTAATTTAATTTATTATTTAATCTTGATACGTGACTTTACCGAAAGAACCAAAGAATAATTCCTGCAGTCACGAAAGCTCCAAATTAAGTTTACATTTTATAAAGAGTCGCACGCGGATTCCGAGCCTCGGGTTGGCACAGTTGGACTGCACTGCCCTCTGCTGGGCAGATCGCGTTACATCATCGCCCGCCCGCCCGCAATGATTGTTTCAAGTTTTCAAGTTCAAGTTCATTAAACAGGTCCCTGTGGGGTGGGCTGGTAGGAACGAACAAATGAATGGCTATAATAAAATGAAATGGCAGGGGGTACGATACGAAGGGAGAGTTTGAGGCTTAGCTGTAGGCTTTAGGCCGCTGTGAGTTAATTTTTAATTTAAATGTTTTAATTAAAAACAATCTCAGGGAATTATAAGGGAATGTTACACTTGTTTAGCCAGGAAAGCCTCACAGTCTAAAGCAGGGGTCGGGAACCTTTTTGACTGGGAGAGCCATAAAAGCCAAATATTTCTAAATATATTTCATTGAGAGCCATATAGTATTTTTAACGTATAATAAATTAAATATGTCT
Source organism: Lethenteron camtschaticum (assembly GCA_018977245.1). Taxonomy (NCBI): domain Eukaryota; kingdom Metazoa; phylum Chordata; class Hyperoartia; order Petromyzontiformes; family Petromyzontidae; genus Lethenteron; species Lethenteron camtschaticum. The sequence continues at coordinate 4,503,600 of MU249624.1, read as the reverse complement.
TACTTTTAATGCGACTTCTGGTCACGGGATCCGTGACCCGTGAAATTTATCTTCAAAACTAATTTCTGTTTACTTTAAAATGACACAGTATTATTAAGCAATATTACAAGTTTTTTTTTTTTTTTCAACTCAAAATTGTCTGGGAGCCATATGCCGTCACCGGAAGAGCCGTATATGGCTCGCGAGCCATAGGTTCCCGACCGCTGGTCTAAGGTTTTTGTAGGTCCTGCCAAGTGTTTGCAGTAGGGGGCGATGTTGCTACACCTAATCGGACATCGGACGGACGATATAATCTATTGTAGGCTGGTTCACTTCGTTCCTACAGTATTAGGTATAGCCCTGTGAGCATTCGGCTCTTGAATCGGGTGCAACCGCAACAAACAAAAAACAAAAACATGAACAAGAAAACATCTTAAAGTGAATATGTGACTGAGTGCAAACAGAAAATCCAAGAAAAGACAGCAAAATATTGCAGAAAAAAGCACCGTACACCAACGCTGTGTGCAGAAATCCCAGTGGGATGCAAGTCAAACAACAACAACAACCACAACAACAACCACAACAACAACCACAACAACAACAACACAACAACCACAACAACAACATAATTGTGACGAGGACAAATGATTTGGTGCCTTTCGGCAACGTTTGGGGCCGTCCATAAATGACGTCACGCGATTTTGGACGATTTTGACCCCCCCCCCCACTCGTCACACGGCGTCACAAATCAGACCCCCCCCCTCAAGTATGACGTCACAAAGCTCTGCCCCCCCCCAAATAAAACATGCTTCAAATCGCTTTAAACTATTGTCATTGTAGTGCGTATTTAATGTGGCGCTGCACTCTGATGTTGTAGGAGAAAACATTAAAAAGTCTATTTAATTAAGTAGAACGTGTTGTCTATATTTATTTAAAGTTGCGCATTTGGTGTGACGTCACATTTCTCACCCCCCTCGTCACACATCGTCACAAATCTGCCCCCCGGTGCGTGACATCATTTATGGACGGCCCTAAAGGCGCGTTGTTATTCTAAATGTGGAGGGAAATCGGAGGGGCGGTGAAATTCACGCGATACAGAAAGAGAGAACAATTCCCGACCATTGGGAGTAATTTGAGTAATCAGAACAGGAATCATCAACAATTGAGATGTATATTTCGATTTAAAGCTTTCGTGACTGCAGGGATTCATCTTCTTGGTTCTTTCGGTAAAGTCACGTAGAAGGGAAGTAATAAAATAATAAAAATAAAAATAATAAAATAATTCTCACGACGTTTCGGCCACAACGCAAGCAGCCGTCCTCAGGTGAAGAATGAAACACCACCAAGCTTGGAGCGTATATTTAAGCTGGTTGGAGGGGGGCAGAAGAGCGTCTTACAAAAAATTTGCATATCAAGAGGAATTTATCATATTTATGAGAAATGCGTAGGAGGTGGGCGGGGGTTTCAAAGTCATATTATTTTATTACTTCCCTTCTACGTGACTTTACCGAAAGAACCAAGAAGAAGATGTACCTATGTTTTTGCACTTCTTCGCACCGTACGTAGCCAACCGTGGCTAACGGAGGTGCGGGGGGGGAAGACACCAAACTAAACGCGAAAAGCAATTTCTAAAGAAATTCGTTTTCAATCACTCGTGAAGCAGGATGTGATCCAATCACAGAACTTGATGGGATTCCAGTTGATTTTATTTTATTGGGCACCACTCCAATAGGGTTTCACTCGGAGTTAGGGTTAAGAGGTCAGGGTTAGTGGTGAGGTTAGGGGTTTAGAGGCTCGGGGTTGTGATTTGGGATTCGGGTGACGATTTCAGTGTAACAGTTTCGTATTTGGGATTAAGAGTTAAGCGTGCACGATTTAGGGTTATGGTTAGGGGTTGAGTTAGGTTATTGTTTAGATGTTATGGTTTAGGGCTAGGGTTCAGTTTCGGATTAGGGTATGGAGTTAAGGATTAGGTGTTATAGGTTATGGTTTAGGATTAGGGTATGGGGTTAGGGTTGTGGTTCAGGGCGAGGGACAGTCGTAGCTAAGACTCTGCCCTTTCTTGGCACGCATCTGCGGCTTAAAAGAAATGTTTTCCCCATCTAGGAGGAGCGTTCCATGGTTCGATGGCGAGCCAAAATCCGCTGCGCTGCGAGCGGTGCCCGGAGCTAGCGTGGTCGATGATCCATTGGGTGGATGAGACGTCGCCAAAAACCAAAGGGCGTCAAGGACGTCCCCGGACCGTCCCGGTGAGATGCAAGAGCGTCCTTTGCTTCGTAAATACATCCCAGCCAACGTTGGTTGGAAACCGTTGGGCCAACGTTGTTGCGCCCAACGTTACGTCAACGTCGGGCGGAATGTTTTGCACGTGAACCGGGGCGATCTGCTTGCCGCTCTCATAAAGGATTCCGACCGCGCCCTACGCCGACCACGTGGTGGCCTTTAATTGCTCCCACGTGACGCACCGGAACCACGTGGGGCACACGGAGGTGATTGTAAAGATGAACGGCGGCAATGATGTCACGCATTTTCTGGAGTCTTCCCGCGTTGACTGGCGGGAGAACACCTGTGGGGACATGGGGGTTTACCTGGAACACACCTGTGTAGCTCGCCTGTACTCAGCCACCCCCTCCCCCCACTGCACTGCACCACTTCCACTCATCAAATATGCGACTTACCTGTGCCTTATTTCACCACCACCACCACCGTATTTACAATCACCACAAACACATCACAACCCACCACCCTCCCAATTACAATCACCACCACCACCACCTCCTCCATCAACACCTTATCACCACTGATTCATGCGTTATTTTATTTCAAGGTTTGCAAGAGCCCAGGGCTCACGTGGCCAAAATTCCACAGGTGGGTGCGTGAGTGTATTGTTGTGACGTGCAGGTGGTGAGTGGCTACGTGAGTGTGTGTGGGTGAGCACGTGGGTTAGTGAGTGTGTGTGTGGTGAGCACGTGGGTTAGTGAGTGTGTGTGTGAGTGAGCACGTGGGTTAGTGAGTGTGTGTGTNAGCACGTGGGTTAGTGAGTGTGTGTGTGGGTGAGCACGTGGGTTAGTGAGTGTGTGTGTGGGTGAGCACGTGGGTTAGTGAGTGTGTGTGTGGTGAGCACGTGGGTTAGTGAGTGTGTGTGTGAGCACGTGGTTTAGTGAGTGCGTGTGTGAGCACGTGGGTTAGTGAGTGTGTGTGTGGGTGAGCACGTGGGTTAGTGAGTGTGTGTGTGGGTGAGCACGTGGGTTAGTGAGTGAGTGTGTGGGTGAGCACGTGGGTTAGTTAGTGTGTGTGTGGGTGAGTGTGTGTATGAGTGAGCACGTGGGTTAGTGAGTGAGTGTGTGTGTGAGCACGTGGTTAGTGAGTGTGTGTGAGCACGTGGTTTAGTGAGTGTGTGTGTGGGTGAGCACGTGGGTTAGTGAGTGTGTGTGTGGGTGAGCACGTGGGTTAGTGAGTGTGTGTGTGGGTGAGCACGTGGGTTAGTGAGTGTGTGTGTGGGTGAGCAAGTGGGTTAGTGAGTGTGTGTGTGGGTGAGCAAGTGGGTTAGTGAGTGTGTGTGTGGGTGAGCACGTGGGTTAGTGAGTGTGTGTGTGGGTGAGCAAGTGGGTTAGTGAGTGTGTGTGTGGGTGAGCAAGTGGGTTAGTGAGTGTGTGTGTGGGTGAGCACGTGGGTTAGTGAGTGTGTGTGTGGTGAGCACGTGGGTTAGTGAGTGTGTGGGTGAGCACGTGGGTTAGTGAGTGTGTGTGGGTGAGCAAGTGGATTAGTGAGTGTGTGTGTGGTGAGCACGTGGGTTAGTGAGTGTGTGTGTGGGTGAGCACGTGGGTTAGTGAGTGTGTGTGTGAGCACGTGGGTTAGTGAGTGTGTGTGGGTGAGCAAGTGGGTTAGTGTGTAACCTGCGGCAGCGTGGTAAGGGAGTGGGGTAAGCGAGCATACGCATGCGAATTTGCCTCCATGTGTCCTTCCCCGCACATCTAATTGGCACGGTTGGCTACGTACGGCGCGAAAGAAGTTCAACATACATATAACTACGCTGGTTTGGTCGTCTGCGGCGTATCTGGACGTTAATTTATGCACGGACCCGCCCAAACAGCTCGCTCTGATTCGATGAAAATAAAACAGCCGGCAAAAAGCCACAGCTCACTTTGATTCGATAAAAATAAATAATTAACACGCCCGGAAGAGAGCGATAGCATAGGTTTGGCAAGGTCTGCGCCGCAGTGCTGCAGTGCACTGTGGGCGCAGACCCTGCGCTGTGTGAGTGTGGTGTGTATGCAAGTGTGCGAATGGTAGTTACGCTAATATTACGTTTTTTATGTAAAAAATGGGTGCTGCGTGCTGCGATTAGTGGAGTCCCCAAACAACTTTACTTTACGAGTAGGCAGGGTCGCTATACAGTGAGTCTTAGCGGACTGAGCTGGCAGCTTCACCTGCCGGACCACGGCCAGTTGCGTAGCGCACCCCTACAGTTTCGCCCATGGGTCAATACCCCCATGGGCAACTCAGCTGACTGTTTGATGGGTACAATGGGTACTTTTCGGTTTATCCGGTTTATTACCATTATTATCTATTGACGTTGATCACGTCTCCATGGACGGCTTGCTGTCTACTTCCGTTGTGTAATTGAAATGTTGTGCATGCTGGTGATGGTAAGGGCATGTGTTGCATAATATGCAGCATGTGTCCGCGTATCATGTTTGCCACGGATGTAGTTGGCATTACTGTACATTTATCATGTTTGGAGTGCCAATCCATGCACTTGGAAATGTCATAAACTGTCTAAAAAGGTTGCAGCCCGGCCCCCGCCGCTGTCACTCTCTGGCCGTTGCACAAGCCATATCGGAATTTGCGACATGCTAAGACAATGAGTACAGTGTGACACCACCCGGGTAACTCCGGGGATCAAAATGGCCATGGGAAAGTGATCGCTTTTTTTAGATGATTATGGTACTACCACAGGGTATTGTGAACGGTTCAGGAGGAGGGGAGGTCTGGATTTGTAAGTCTCACAGTACCGGTAAGAAGCGCCGGGTGGGGGATGCCCTCCGCTGGGGTACAAATTCTGTCATTATTAGTAAAGGATCATGCAATGTTTCTATCTGCAAGCTGTCATAACTCAAACGATCCCCGTTATTGTTCGATTGAGAGTGACCACACCTCTGATACCATATGTGAGGAACCCAAAAATCTGATGCATGCGTAAAACACCCACAATGGGAATACGTAAACGTAAAAACACCAACAAAATACATTTTAATATAGGAAAAAATAGGTGGCCCCATACCGCATCTGTCTGTGTGTGTACATACAGACGGAGGATGCAGGGGCTAACCTGTGTGCGATAGGAACGATGCAATTGCTGTCACTGTGGATGGCGCACACGCTGACGCACACCGGAGCTGTGTCTTTGCGATGCAAGGGCATGGTGGATGGTGGAGCGCATATGGATGGTGCGTTACGAATAAAATAAAACAAAACAAACCGCTGGAAGCAGCCATGCGAGCAGGCTACCTTGAGAGCGATCGCGAATGGGTTTGCCTGTCTGGAAGAAGCCTCGCTCTTTCAGATGCCGTACCAGCTTCGTCAACTCTTCGCTACGATTCTGCTGTATTCCATGCCAGCAGATACGAAGGCTCTCTGGGATACATTCTACGACGAATTGGCTCGCGATTACGAGTACCATTACCGCCAGCTGACCAACAAAGAAGAAATGGTAAATCTTCTTAGTTCTTTCGGTAAAGTCACGTAGTAAGGAAGTAATAAAATAAAAAAAATTAAACATAATAAAACAATTCTCACGACGTTTCGGCCACAACGCAAGCAGCCGTCCTCAGGTGAAAACCAGGTCTGTCGAGGCGACAGCGTCTGAATGAAACAGCACACGTGCTTGGAGCATATATATAAGCTGGGTTCGAAGGGGGGAAAGGGCGCCTTGACAAAATAATTTGCATATCAATATGAATTTAGCATATTCATGGGAAATGCAGGTATGTGATTAGTACTACTTATGCCCGTGCATTATGCAGGATTAGCAACATCAAAGGGAGGGATATGGGAAATGCAGGTATGTGATTAGTACTTCTTATGCCCGTGCATTATGCAGGATTAGCAGCATCAAAGGAAGGGGATATGGCAAATGCAGGTATGTGATTAGTACTACTTATACCCGTGCACTATGCAGGATTAGTAGCATCAAAGAAAATAAAAGAAATGGTAAAGTTCAAGACCCTTCACAGCCTCCACGAGTTCCTCACGGCAGGTGGGATGGCTCTGTCGGACTTTGACGACCTCCCGCAGCTTTCCGAGTACCCACACTTGGTCTTGGACTCGCTGCTTGAGAACAACCATATCTGCCGCGAATTGGACACGAAGGACTTCCCATTTCGACTTCGGCTCAAACAGTTCCCATTGTCCCAGCATTCGCGATGACCATCAACAAGGCGCAAGGGCAAACTGTTCACAACCTGGGATTATATCTACCAACGCCATACTTCTCGCACGGCCAACTGTACGTGGCACTATCACGAGTCACGGCAAGATCCAACATCAAGGCGCTTATTGAGGGACCTGACGACGAGGAGGAAGACGGAGTGTACACGAAGAATATCGTGAATCGCCAGATATTTGAATAAGTTGCATTCTATATTTGATTAAGTTGCATTATTGAATAATGTCGATTGAACGTCTCATTAAATACATATAACTTCACAAAAATAAACATAAACAATCACCAAAACATTTATATTGTGTCCAGCCACTTTCAACTCCCCACCAACCAAGCATGTACACACCGCCCGCGAAGCGGGCGGCAACTGCTAGTACATATATCTGCGCGGGAATGGATTTCCGCGGATTTTCTGTACCCGTCAACGGAATGCTGGAGCGTGTTACATCGGGCATGCGTTTTGTCGTAATTATAAAAAAAAANCATTTCACAAAACAATCTACAGCCATAAGAAAACCGTGCAAATAAGTTGCGCGTGTGTGTGTGTGCAACAACATTCCTTATTGGGATAAATATACATACCGTCAGCAAAACAAAAATATAAATACCCCTCCCCCCCCCCCCNATAGGTGTGGTAGCAGTACGCGCGTCACACCGGCGTGCAGAGGGTAGCACGCGCGGCCAAGTCCGCTGGTCGATCCACTGCTGGATGTGAGCTGCACCAACCTTACCATAATAATAAAACATTAACCCGTAAAAACAAAGTTTTCACTATAAATCCTTTATATGCGTGGCGGCTAGAGTCCTCTCGTCCTCTGGCTTGAGATGGCTGCCACCTATGGGTCAGATGATTGCCTGCCACCATTAAGCAATTGGTAATTAAATATAAAAAAATCCTAAAAAGTGTTTGGAAATATAAAAAAATCCTAAAAAGTGTAAAGTTATGGAATTTTTTTCACGAAAATAAATTGTCACGCACAACTAGTCTGTGTGCAAAATGTCAGCTCGATTGGATCACGGGAAGTGGGTTAAAAAACGACCTAAAGATCTGCACGGTCGTAAGCGCGCAAGCAAGTGAACTTAATATAAAGGATTTAAAATGAGACCTGTCCTGGCTCATTCCCCCTCAACCAGTATATACGGGTAGTGTCTCTTGGAATTCTCATTTACTTGATACAGCTATCGTGCTGTGACGGTTCCACCTGAAGACGGAAGCTTGTGTTGCCTCCGAAACGTCGTGATTTTACTTTTTTAAATTATATATTTTTTCCTACGTGACTTTACCGAAAAAACCTAAGAATATGAATCCTTGCAGTCACGAAAGCTTCAAATCTAGAATTAAAGGATGAGAACGTCATCGCGCACAACGCAATGGGCACGTGGTTGGCGTTACCATCAAATAAATAACTGCCCGTTTGCTTTTCCTTCGTAGCTTGCGAGGCGGCGCTCAGACGTTGAGGTGCATTCTAGATTTGAAGCTTTCGTGACTGCAAGGATTCATATTCTTAGGTTTTTTTGTTTTACACAACAAAGGCTCATTCTAATAGCGTGCTTCAGCCGCACCGAACCTCACAATAATAATATTCAGGGCTTACCTTGGCTCCTCCCACCCTCAACCAGTATATATACAAATACTGTTTTCTTGGAATTTCTCTTACTTGATACAGCTAGCGTGCTGTGACGGTTCCACCTGAAGACGGAAGCTTGTGTTGCCTCCGAAACGTCGTGATTTTATTTTATTTTTATTAATTTAAATTTTTTACCTACGTTTAGGTGAAGCCCGCTGGGTCTGAACTTGTAAACGCGTTTCTCGTAAACAGAAGTTGTTGGTGGTGGGGTGGGGGCAATTGTCATTGCACTTTAATAATTATGATTCAATAAAAACCCGCCTCACCGCATTAGAGTTGCTTGTAGTAATCATTATATGGGTTATTTTATTTCAGTCCTAGTCTTTAGTCTTCTCGATGGCAGCCTGTGGAAGGTTTGTTTTTATCATGAAGGGCCAGTGCCCGAAACGTCACTTATTATATCCTTATTTATTGTAAGGCCACACACACACAGTGTTGTTGACGAACTGTGTTGACTGTTGTTGTTGTTGTCAGCTGCCCTTGTGCACCACCACTGCCTCCGGTCAGCACGGTGGGCTACGTACGGTGCGAAAGAAGTTCAACATACACTGGCCAACGCAGCCGGAGTAGCTCAGCCGGCAGCCGGCAGTCGGCAGGAGCATCACCAACAATTTGCCGCTCGCTGTCCAGTCGGGCCTCGAGTCTGTGAATCACTCAGGGAGTGGTGAGTCACTAGAGCGATTTGCTTGACTGCAGCAGTTTGACATCGAGATCAATCGATGTCACCAGGAGCGCTACGAGGCCACCCGTCATAACTCCGTGTGAAATTTAGTTCTCGTCGCTGGCGGTCGTTGTTGAAATACTTGGTGGGTAGATGATGCTGATGATAGTGGTGGTGGTTGATGGTTGTGGTGTTGACGATGTTGTATGTGTGTGGTGACGTGGTGGTGGTGGCTACGAACCCGGCGACCCGAGTTCGATTCCCACTCACGGCCAACACCAGTGACGATTATCTGAACGGTCCTGGGCCTCCCCTAGGTGACTCGGCCTCAAATGAGTACCCGGTGCGATATGTAAACATCGCCACTGGGGAGACAAAGGCGGTCGGGCGTGGTGCTGGCCACCCACCCCTCGTGTACCGTTCCGGCCTTCATAGANGTGCTCGCTAACTAGCACTTGCCCTACAATCTGTTAAGGCTATACGGGGGAACTTTGGTGGTGATGTATTGTGGGGAGCGGTGGTGCAGCGGTTAGCACGCTGCGCTACAACTGGCGGCCAGAGTTTGATTCCGCTCACGGCCAACACCAGTGACGATTATCTAAGCTGGTCCTGGGCCTCCCTAGGTCGACTCAGCCTCAATGGAGTACCTGGTGCGGTGTGTAAACATCGCCACTGGGGAGACAAAGGCGGTCGGGCGTGGTGCTGGCCTCGAACCCCTCGTGTGCCGTGCCGGCCCTAAAAGTTGCTCGCTAACAGCACTTGCCCCTACAGTCTGTTAAGGCTATACGGGGGATCTTTTGTTTGTTTGGTGTGTGTAATGATTGTGGTGGTGGTGATGATGATGGTGGTGGTGGTGACGGGTAGTCGTCGTCATCATCACGGTCGGTAATTTTCGTTCACTCGTCATCCGTGACTAAAATATTTAAAAAAAACACACAGACGCACAGGAATATTTCCGTCACTAATTTCCATCACGAATGTAACACTGGGTCTGTGGGCGAGGAGTTTTAACTTCAGAGAAGGCTGCACACAACTGTTGCACTGTGACGGGTGTGGGTTTTCCACGTGCCGGTGGCAGGGCCCAGGATGTCCAAAGGTCAGCAGCAGCAAGGCAGCAAGGCAGCAACGACTGCGGTTCGTTTTCACCCACATCCAGCCAAGGAGTGATAGTGATGATGGCGGTGGTGATGGTGATGGTGGTGATGGCGGTGATGATGATGATGGTGGTGATGGTGATGGTGGTGATGGCGGTGATGATGATGGTGATGATGATATGATGATATGATGATGGTGATGATGATGATNGTGGTGCATGATGATGGTGATGATGGTGATGGTGGTGATGGTGATGATGATGATGGCGGTGATGATGATGGCGGTGATGATGGTGGTGATGATGATGGTGATGATGGCGGTGATGATGGTGATGATGATGATGGTGGATGGTGATGATGGTGATGATGGCGGTGATGATGGTGATGATGTGATGATGATGGCGGTGATGATGATGGTGATGGCGNTGATGATGGTGATGATGGTGATGATGATGGTGATGATGGTGATGGTGATGATGGTGGTNATGATGGTGATGATGGTGATGATGGCGGTGATGATGGTGATGATGATGGTGATGATGGTGGTGATGATGGTGGTGATGGCGGTGATGATGGTGATGATGGCGGTGATGATGGTGATGATGGTGGTGATGATGGTGATGATGGCGGTGATGATGGTGATGATGATGGTGATGATGGTGGTGATGATGGTGATGATGGCGGTGATGATGGTGATGATGATGGTGGTGATGATGGTGGTGGTGATGGTGATGGTGGTGATGATGGCGGTGATGATGGTGGTGATGATGGTGATGGCGGTGGTGATGGTGATGATGGCGGTGATGATGGTGGTGGTGATGATGGTGATGGTGATGATGGCGGTGATGATGATGATGGTGATGATGGCTGATGATGGTGGTGGTGATGGTGATGATGGTGATGATGGCGGTGATGATGGTGATGATGCGGTGATGATGGTGATGATGATGGTGATGATGGTGGTGATGATGGTGGTGATGGCGGTGATGATGATGATGATGATGGTGATGATGGCGGTGGTGATGATGGTGATGGTGGTGGTGATGGCGGTGATGATGGTGATGATGATGATGGCGGTGATGATGGTGGTGGTNATGATGGTGATGATGGCGGTGATGATGGTGATGGTGATGATGGTGATGATGATGGTGGTGGTGATGATGGTGGTGATGGCGGTGACGGTGATGATGATGGTGATGATGATGATGGTGGTGATGATGGTGGTGATGGCGNTGATGATGGTGATGATGGCGGTGATGATGGTGGTGGTGATCGGTGATGGTGGCGGTGATGATGGTGATGATGATGGTGATGATGGCGGTGATGATGGTGGTGGTGATGGTGATGATGGTGGTGGTGGTGATGGTGGTGATGGTGATGATGGTGATGGCGGTGATGATGGTGATGATGATGATGGTGGTGATGATGGTGATGATGGTGGTGATGATGGTGATGGTGATGATGGCGGTGATGATGGTGGCGGTGATGATGGTGATGGTGATGATGGCGGTGATGATGATGGTGATGGTGGTGATGATGAGGGTGGCGGTGATGATGGCGATGGCGGTGATGATGGTGTTGATGGTGATGATGGTGGTGATGATGGTGATGATGGCGGTGATGATGGTGATGATGGCGGTGATGATGGTGGTGATGATGATGATGATGGTGATGATGGTGATGATGATGGTGATGATGGCGGTGTGATGTTATACCACTTGATAATACTTCGTTGGTCACCCTTCCAAGCACCGTACAGGTTCAGGGTCTGCTTAGCTTACTGGCATCTGACGAGATAGTGATTTGGTCGAATGTTCGCCTGCGTGTTCAACAGAATACGTGCATTGTATCTGTGCGTGTGTGACTGTGTGTGTTTGTGGGAGCGGAAGTGTAGCGGTTAGCACGCTGCGCTATGAAACCGATGACCCGAGTTCGATTCCCGCTCGCGGCCAACAGGCGACGATTTTCCGACCCGGTCCTGGGCCTCCCTAGGTCGACTCAGCCTCAAACGAGTACTGTACCTGGTGCGGTGTGTAAACATCGCCACTGGGGAGACAAAGGCGGCCGGCGTGGTGCTGTCCACCCACCACCCCTCGTGCGCCGTTGCGAACAGCACTTGCCCGACGGTCTGTCAAGGCTACACGGGGATCTTTGTCTTAATCCCTCTTCCCGCTGACGCCCCGCCCCTGTGAGAACAGACGCTGTCCCTCCTGCTGCTGCTGCTGCCTTTATCTCCTCTCTTCCCGGTCCTTTCTCTTTTTTCTTTCCCCCCATTGATGACATCCTCGACTCGAACCTGTTCGCAGTGGCGGGTGCTCACTGCGACAACAGTTTTACTTGGAACATCTCAACTTATCATAGCAGCAAACACAAACAAAACGGTTCATCTTCTTGGTTCTTTCGGTAAAGTCACGTAGAAGGGAAATAATAAAATAATAAAAATAAAACATAATAAAATAATTCTCACGACGATTCGGCCACAACGCAAGCAGCCGTCCTTAGGTGAAGAACAGGTCTGTCGGAAAGACAGACCTGGTCTTTCGGAAAGACAGACCTGGTCTTTCGACAGACCTGTTCTTCACCTGAGGACGGCTGCTTGCATTGTGGCCGAAACGTCGTGAGAATTTATTATTTCCCTTCTACGTGACTTTACCGAAAGAACCAAGAAGATGAATCCCTGCAGTCACGAAAGCTTTAAATCGAAATAAAACAAACAAACGGATTAAACACACCGACAACAACAACAGCGAGAGTGAAAGAGGTCCGCTAATAATTATTTTAAAATATATTTAGAATGAACACAAGCTGCGACATTGTAACAAGCAGCGACACCAACAATAACAACGAAAACGATCACGTCATCTTTCATTACACTGGTCAACACACTTTTTCTGGCATAAGGTATTCCAACGGTTTTAAGGTAATTTTGGGGTGCCGATTCCAAATCTGGCATCAGTTTTTGAGATATCAAATATTGCATTTTCAATAAAAACTGCAGAAGAAAAATATTAAATAAATGTGGATATCTACATAAAATGATGTTATAAACACACTTACCTAAAAATACAGCACCGTATTTTAACACTAAAGCAGTCACTGACTCGCAACAACTTGCAATCATAAGTGACAGAGCTAATTTCGGGTAAAATCAATGAAAATGGGGCTATGCCGATAGCATAAAAATGAGATGTGATAGAGCAAATCTGAGCTCAGATTTGGAATCAGCACCCTGAAATTAGTCTAAAACAGCTGCAAAAGTCCAGGCCAGATTTTTTTGCAGGTAGGAACAATATTCCACACTGCCCACCAGGGATTTATTGTCTGTCTGTCGCGCATAAATAAATATATAACATAAAAGCTCTTTGATTGGTGGAGACCACTTCCGGGTACGGAGAGGGGAGGTGCCTAAGGGAGGAGGGTCAGGGAGGGCCTAAGGAAGGGGGAGTCAGGAGAGGGGCCTGAGGGGGGGGTCAGGGGAGGGCCTAAGGATATGGGGGGGGGGCGGGTGCTCAGGGGAGGGACGACGGAAGGGGGGTCAGGGAGGGGCCTAAGGGAGGGGGGGGCGATATTGAAGGGGCTGGCTGCCTGGCTACCTAAAGTCAAGTTATATTTTATACATACAGGTAGGAACAACAGGTTCCACACTTGCCCACCAGGGATTATTTGTCTGTCTGTCGTGCACGAATGTGCTGTCCAACCAAGTTCCTACCTGCCCACTCCGAAGGAACGTGTTGTTGTTGTTGTTGACCAATGTTATCAACCGTGGCCCCATCCACTTGCTGGATGAAGGCCTCCACTGAGCCGTCTCCACCTCTCTGGCGATGCCGTCGTCGCTGAAGAATTATCGGAAGCAGTACAGCGGCGGTCACGACGGACGCAGAAATAAATACGGTCGGCCTGTTCTCCGGTATCGCGGTTGTAGCTGCGTTCCCGAAGAACATCATGTTGTGCAACAAACATCGCGTTGTAATAAATAATAGACAATATAGGCGGGNTGGTGTGGGGGGGGGTTAAAGCGGAGTCCGCGATGACACGCGATCCAGAAGCTTCCAGAAGCATCCAGCAGCATCCCGCTGCCCTGTGCGACGACGCCGTTCCGTTCGCTCGGTGCGCGCTACATCCCAATTCGCGTAATGAAAAAAAACAACAACACACTGTGTTCCCCACAATGCGTTCATCGCGTTATATCGAAACCGCGTTGTGAAACACGCGGTGTTATAGGAGAACGGACCCGTACTGTTATACCTGAAAATCATTTACTGGATGTTTGACCACGTGTTCCGTAGAAAGCACTCGGTAAGGGACATCGAAGGCAGTGTCCTACTTGCTGTACTAGGGTCGGGTCGCCGCGGTACCATTGGCTCGCGATACGTCAACTTTCGCGATGCGGTGTTCATCAGTTTCCTGCACCGTTGCAATTCACATCCTTATTGTATCGTTTCGGGTTTGCTGCACTCCCAGTAAACGTGGAACGTTGGGCCCAACGTTGAGCCAAGAGTTCCAACCACATGCCAACGTTGACCCAACGTTGAGCCAAGAGTTTCAACCACATGCCAACGTTGACCCAACGTTGAGCCAAGAGTTCTAACCACATGCCAACGTTGACCCAACGTTGAGCCAAGAGTTTCAACCACATGCCAACGTTGACCCAACGTTGAGCCAAGAGTTTCAACCACATGCCAACGTTGNGACAAACGTTGGATCAACGTTGGGNCCAACGTTGAGCCAAGAGTTTCAACCACATGCCAACGTTGGACAAATGTTNGACTCACGTTGACTCAACGCCGTTGGACCAGGGGTGGGGGGGGTCGGCATCCAAAATGACAAGGAGGACATTTTTCTTTGGATTCACAAACAATCANCAATTCAGGAGCCGCCGACANCTCCCGAGGAGCGATCCCGCAGTCTGCGCGCGCGACTCCGCAGTTTCACGACGCCGTGGAAGCACACAGGCAGACAGTCACACACAGACACACACACACAGTNACACACTCACACTCACACAGGCCGACAGTCACACACACANTCACAGACACACAGTCACACACACTCACACACAGTCACACACTCACACAGACACACACAGTCACACAGTCACACAGTCACACACAGACACACACAGACACACTCACAGTCACGCAGGCCGACAGTCACACACGCACAGTCACACACTTACAGTCACAGTCACTCACAGTCACACACACTCACACAGTCACACACAATCACACAGTCACACACTCACAGTCACACACAGAAACACACAGTCACACACAGGCCGACAGTCACACACAGCCACACACTCACACAGTACACACTCACAGTCACACAGTCACACACACACAGTCACACACAGACAGTCACACACCACACACACACACAGTCACACACTCACACAGTCACACACAGACNCACACAGGCCGACAGTCACACACACACTCACACAGTCACACACTCACACAGTCACACACACACAACACACACTCACACAGTCACACACTCACACAGTCACACACTCACACAGCCACACACACTCACACAGCCACACAGTCACACACTCACAGTTACACACACTCACAGTCACACAGTCACACACTCACACCGTCACTCACAGTAACACTCACAGTCACACACTCACAGTAACTCACGGTCACACACTCACACAGTCACACACACTCACACAGTCACACACTCACACAGTCACACACACACACACAGGCCGACAGTCACACACACTCACACAGTCACACAGTCAAATAAACGAAAAAGTCAAGATTTGACGCTGGGGCGTGGGGGTGGCACGCGTTCGCCCCCACGCCGCTTCGCACGTGCGCTGACGGCACTAGGAAGGGCAAGACGAACAAAAAAAACTACCACGGCGAAAAAAACACCACGACAAAAAATACTAAATCATGACATCTGCAACGGTATTCGCGAAATTCCTCAGACGGAATTATCGTCGAGTCCCACATCGCCGTACGATACAAAACAAATATCTCGCAGCATCGCAGAGGCGTGCATCGTGGTCGAGTTTGGTGGCTTTAAAAGCGACAGAAGCAGACCGCGTGCAAATCGGAGATCGTGCGCAGATGTTAGCCAATCAACAACAAGAAGGGGCCGTGTGGTGTGGGGTGTGTGTGTGTTGTGTGTGGGGGTGTGTATGTGTTTGTGTGTGTGTGGTTTGGGGTGTGGTGGGGTGTGTGTGTGGTGTGTGGGGTGTATGGTGTGTGTGGGGGTGTGTGGCGTGTGGTGTGCGTGGGGCGTGTGTTTGGGGCGTGTGGGGTGTGTGTGTTTGTGGTGTGGTGTGTGGTGTGTGGGTGTGGTGTGTGTGAGTGTGTGGGGTGTGTGGCATGTGTGTGTGTGGGTGTGTGTGGTGCGTGTGTGTGGCGTGTGGTGTCTGTGGGTGTGTGCGTGTGGGGCGTGTGTGTGTGGTGTGTGTGTGTGGTGTGTGTGTGTGTGGTGTGTGTGTGTGGTGTGTGTGGTGTGTGATGAGCGGTAGTGTAGCGGTTAGCGCGCCGTGCTATGAACCCGGCGTCCCGAGTTCGATTCCCGCTCACGGCCAACACCGGTGACGATTATCTGAACCGGTCCTGGACCTCCCCTAGGTCGACTCAGCCTTAAATTACTACCTGGTAGCGGTGTGTAAACANCGCCACTGGGGAAACAAAGGCGGTCGGGCGTGGTGCTGGCCACCCACCCCTCGTGTTGACGTTCCGGCCTTCATAGGTGCTCGCTAACAGCACTTGCCCCAACATTCCGTTAAGGCTACACGGGGAATCTTTATTTCACACGACGCTATACTAACCAATGGGATTATTACTCGATCGCTTGCCCAAGGAATCGACGCGGCGATTAAAACCCTCGACGGATCGACACTCGAACGTGACCGTCGTATCGAGCCGTGAGCAGAGTCGATTGGGCCAGACGCCAAATCCACCACGGTATGGGGCAGAGTCGCAAACGCGTTTTGATTCCTTACCCGTACCCGGCCGCACCAGGGTCGCAAACGGCTACCCGTACCCGTACCTGGCCGTACGGGTAGCCGATCGGTAGGGTCGGGTACGGGTACCTGTTCCCTCTGGGATGAAGCCGTTGCACGCCTACCCGAAATGAGTGACAAACAGTTACTCACAGTGACTCACGCCTACCCGTACCCGTACCCACCAGGGTCGCAAACGGGTACCCGTACCTGGCCGGGTACGGGTAGCCGGGTATCGGGTACCCGGTTGCGACCTCTGGTATGGGGCCACAGACACGCCAATTCCCTACGGGGTGCGTGTGGCTGATGGCACACCTGCCCCCCCCCTACCTGATTACAGACCAACTCAGACCTTACTGGTCACCCGTGCCCATTATACATCTCAACGTTCATCCCGCAAAGTCCCATCACGAGGGAGAGAAACACAAACGAATAAGACAAATTGCGCCCGTATTGAAACGGCTGTACGCCCGTATGGACCCGAAACACTCAATTTCCCTGTGCAAGAATACGGGTGGGGGTGGGAGGGTCAACCGCATGGGCTGACAGCTGTGCCATCGGCGACCACGTGATTTCGTCGGGTGACCCCGATTGTGTCGTACCACAGCGCGTCACAGCGCGACCCACGTGACCCGCGCGCGTCACACGTGACCTACGCGCGTCACACATGACGCACGCGCATTGTGACGCACGCGCACGAGATGCTGGGCGCAAACTCCCGAGTTCGACAAAACGTTGCCCCCACCCTCGCCGCCTTGCGCCGCGACTCCGGCGATCGTCGACCGACAAAATACAAAATCTTGCGCTCATGTCGCGACGCGTGTCAACATTTTTCTCTACGAGTTACCCTCTATGCAAATGTAATTATCGTACCCTAATAACAATCATCATCATTATTACATCAACTTGAAACGCTGCTCCGCCTTCGCTCTCGGGAAGATGAGGGATCACAGACGAGCCGGGGAGGCAGCCAGGCAGGGAACCGACGCTGACGATAATTTCCCAAGCTCTGAGGTCCTCTACATATTGAGGTGTTACCGGCGAATGAATGGGTGCTGACATGGGAGGAAATCGGAGTGCCGGAAAAAACCCACGCGGAACACGTGGGGGTCCACGCTCTCGCTACGACGCCTTCCCCTGGCAGAGTCAGGGCACGGGCTCACCCACTTGACGCAAAACGGACAGGCAGATAGAACAGATGGCGATTAGTCCACACTTTGCTGCACCGCCTTATCCTGCCCAGCCGGTGTGTGTAGCTCCTCCTTGACGCATCACGGGAGGGAGATGGAACGGATGGAGATTATCTTCTTGGTTCTTTCGGTAAAGTCACGTAGAAGGGAAATAATAAAATAATAAAAATAAAACATAATAAAATAATTCTCAGACTCTCGTCTTCTCGACAGACCTGTCTTCACCTGACGGCTGCTTGCGTTGTGGCCGAAACGTCGCGAGAATTAGTTTTATTTTTATTATTTTATTATTTCCATTCTACGTCACTTTACCGAAAGAACCAAGAAGATGAATCCCTGCTGTCACGGAAGATTAGTCCACACTTTGCTGTACCGCCGTCTCCTGGCAGAGTCGGGCTACGGCTCCTCGTCACCCACCCACGGCTACCATCCGAGTGGACCCACCAACCCCGCTCCCGCTACCCACAATGCAGTGCCGGATTTACAGGCTGCTGCTGCCGCGTGCAGCAGCGTAGCCGCCGCCGGGGATGGGGGGCGCCCTCTTAATCCGGGTGGCGCCGTGTCTGAAGGAAGTCCTGTGGGGCCGTCCATAAATGACGTCACGCGATTTGGACGATTTTTGACTCCCCCCCTCGTCACAAAAAGTCGGACCCCCCCCTCCTCAAATGACGTCACAAAGCTCTGCCCCCCCCCCCAAATAAAACATGCTTCAAATCGCTTTAAACTATTGTCATGTAGTGCGTATTTAATGTGGCGCTGCACTCTGATGTTGTAGGAGAAAACATTTAAAAGTCTATTTAATTAAGTAGAACGTGTTGTCTATATTTATTTAAAGTTGCGCATTTTGACGTGACGTCACATTTCTCAAACCCCCCTCGTCACACATCGTCACAAATATCTGATCCCCCCCCCCCCAGGTGCGTGACGTCATTTATGGACGGCCCCCTGTCGCGGTGTTCGTCACTCGCAGCGTCTCGTCCGCAGAGTCGGCGGCGTTCGCCTCCTCAACACGTGGCAGGTCACCGGCGTTGCTTCAAGCGAGCCCGACTCTGCTGACGAGAGACTGAACGTCGAAACCGAGCCGGACGTTCCCTTCTGCTCGGCCAGCGTTCTCCGCTCGTTTTCAGAGTGGCGGCCGCCTTCGCCCATAAGACATCGTCGGTGCGAGGGCTGCACCACACCAATTGAAACCATTGGGGGGGGGGGGGGGTGGTGGGTTTGACAGCAGCACGATGCTGATGCTGCTGATGATGATGGGGTGTTTTCACTGTTTGTGTAGAGTCGGGGTGGCAGCACGTCTAGGGGCCGCACTAAAGGCCACCACTGGGAACCCGGCGGCGGGGCCTTGCGATGAGCAAGACACGGCGGGCACGGAACGGCGGGCACGGCGGGCGCCGCACACGATGGTGGCAGCAGCAGCGGCGGCGGTGGCGACGCGGTTCAGGAGTTCGGTGGCCATGTGGAGGTCTGCATCGGTTGTCGCTTCAGCAGGGAGAGGACTTCATCAGGGAGAGAGCTTCATCAGCGAGAGGACTTCATCAGGGAGAGGACTTCATCAGGGAGAGGCTTCAGTAGGAGAGGACTTCATCAGGGAGAGGGCTTCATCAGGGAGAGGACTTCATCAGGGAGAGGGCTTCATCAGGAGAGGGCTTCATCAGGGAGAGGGCTTCATCAGGGAGAGGACTTCATCAGGGAGAGGCTTCATCAGGGAGAGAGCTTCATCAGCGAGAGGACTTCATCAGGGAGAGGCTTCATCAGGGAGAGGCTTCATCAGGAGAGGGCTTCATCAGGGAGAGGACTTCATCAGGGAGAGGACTTCATCAGGGAGAGGGTTCGCGTCGTTGTCGCTGTTCTTCCTCCTTTTCCGTTGAAGGGGTGCAGACCACAGTGGGGTTACTGTGCAGTCCAAAGCGTTGGGTTGAAATCGCACCACGTCTGTGGATTATATTTCAGTATCTCTATGGTCTCTATCTCTATGTGTGTCTATGCATCTCTATAAGTGTCTATTTATCTCTATGTATCTCTATGTGTCTCTGTGTGTCGATGTATCTCTACGTGTGTATGTATCTCTATGTGTCTCTATGTATCTCTGTGTCTCTATGTGTCTCTATGTGTGTATGTATCTCTATTTGTCTCTATGTATCTCTGTGTCTCTATGTGTCTCTGTGTCTCTTTGTATATTTATGTGTGTCTATGTATGTGTCTCTATGTGTCTCTATGGGTTTGCTCTATGGGTTTCTGTGTCTCTATTGGTTTGCTCTATGGATTTCTGTGTCTCTATGGGTTTGCTCTATGGGTTTTTGTGTCTCTATGGGTTTGCTCTATGGGTTTGTTCTATGTATCTCTATCTCTATGGGTTTGCTCTATGGGTTTGCTCTATGGGTTTGTTCTATGTATCTCTATCTCTATGGGTTTGCTCTATGGGTTTGCTCTATGGGTTTCTGTGTCTCTATGGGTTTGTTCTATGGGTTTGCTCTATGGTTCGTTTGGGTTTCACGGCCGCAGTCGCACCACCGCCGTGTCTTGTGTCATTCATTCTCCGTTTGCGAAGGACACGTGCTCACAATCTCCCCACTCTGCGTCAAACGTCGTCGTCGTCGTCATGAGCCGTGGTCAGTCCACTGCTGGATGAAGTCCTCCCCAAGTCGCCTCCACCCTCACAGTTCCGCGATGAAACAAACCGCCCAGCAGCTGCACGCGAGCTGATTCCATTGCTCCATCTCCGTGGAGGACGATTTTCCTCCCTCCATCTCCCCCATCTCGTCGCCCATCACATCTGCAACCCGCTCTCCGCAATCTCCCATCACAATTCAAACCCCATTTTCACACTCAATCTCTCGTCACATCTCCCACCACATCTCCAACTCGCTCTCCGCTCTCAATGCCCCCACAACATCTCTCGTCGCATGCCCGGTCACATCTCCAACGCCTTCTCAACTCAATCTCTAATCACATCTCTCATCGCTTCTGCAACTCCCCACTCCACTCTAAATATCCCATGCCCCACATCTCCNATTAAACCTCCAACTCCTCTCGACTCTCAACGCCCCCCACAACATCTCTCATCGCATGCCCTGTCACATCTCCATCACGTCTGCGACCGCCTCTCCACTCTCAACCTCCAATCACACCTCCCTACTCTGCCTCCCACACCACATCTCCAACCCCCTGTCCACACCACAGCCCCCCCGCCCCAATCCCCTCCGCGTCAGTTGAGCAGCAGCTGCTGGATGTTGTTCTGGATGATGGTGTCCCGCACGGCGTTGAACACCACCTTGATGTTCTCCGTGTCGATGGCCGTGGTGAAGTGGTGGAACAGGGGCTTCGTCGAGTCCCTCCTCCTCTTGGCGCGGAAGCTGCGCACGAGGAACTCCTGGACGTCGTCCAGGCAGCGCGGGTCCCGCGGAACTCGGGGAACGACTCGGCGATGCTCACGGTGGCGATCTTCTCGAGCAGCAGGTCCGTCTTGTTGAGGAAGAGCACCACGGACACGCCGGCGAAGAAGCGGTTGTTGACGATCGTGTCGAAGACGGACATGGACTCGCGCAGGCGGTTCGTGGCGCCGTCCTCGGCCAGCGCCTGGTCGAACTCGCTGCACGAGGCGAGGAAAAGGATCGAGGTGACGCCCTCGAAGCACTGGAACCACTTGTGGCGCTCGGAGCGCTGGCCGCCCACGTCCACCATGCGGAAGGGCACGCCGTGGATCACGAACTCGTGCTCCACGATGCCCTTGGTGGCGCGTCGCGCAAGCAGGATGTCCTGGCGCGACGGCGTGTACAGCTGGGGGCGGGGGGCGGGTTGGGGGGGGGAGTTAGAGAATGTGGGTGTGAGACGTAACGGTGATGTGGACCGTAATATCCGACTCGGCTTGGGCGTCTTGTAGAACAATCACGCGCCCTACAACCACACACACCTACAACCACACACCCCTACAACACACACCCCTACAACCACACACACCCCTACAACACACACACCCTACAACCACACACACCTACAACCACACACACCTACAACCACACACCCTACAACCACACACACCTACAACCACACAACAACCACACACACCCCTACAACCCACACACACCTACAACCACACACACCCCTACAACTACACACACCTACAACCACACACACCCCTACAACCACACCCACCTACAACCACCACCCCTCCACCACACCTACAACCACACCCCTACAACCACACACACCCCTACAACCACACACCCTACAACCACACACCCCTAAACCACACACACCCCACAACCACACACACACCTACAACCACCCCTACACCACACACCCTACAACCACACACACCCCTACAACCAGACAACAAAGACTATGAACCCTCTGAATCCCTCCCCCACCATCCCTCTCCCTCTGGCTGCAGCTGCCGCCGCCCATGTGACAGACGCTGGCGAGGCCCCCTGGTGCTGTTCCTCTTCCACCTCTTATCCTCATCCTCCAAAGCAGAAGATCGTGGGGTCTGATGCTCCACGAAGCTTCATGGTCACGCGCAACTGCACAGACCATGGCACCAGATGCGGTAACCCCCCTGGACGATGCATAAATGGAACACAAAACAAGTATAACCCGTAAAACAAATTTCACTATAATCCTTATTGCGTGGCGGCGAGACCTCGTCCTCTGTTGAGATGGCTGCCACCTATGGGTCAGATGATGCATTGTACCATTAAGCATTGGTAATTAAATATAATATTTTAGTCCTATAAAGTGAAAAATTTTGGAAAAATTTTTTTCACGAACATTAATTGTCACGCACAACGAGTCTGTGTGGAAAATGTCAGCTCGATTGGATCACGGGGAGTGGGTTAAAAAACGACGAAAAATTTGCACGGTCGTAAGCAAGCAAGCGAACTTAATATAAAGGATTTTAAAAATACCTCTCGAGCAGCGGTGCGACCGTGGTCATCCAGAACGGAACGTGCGACGGATAACGACGCAATTCCCGATCCGCGAATGCGACGGAGACATCACAGCGGCGGTACAACCCGCCGCTGGCTCCCGACGTGGTTATCTGCTGGTTTGACCACCTGTGATGTGACATCGTAGTCATTTCGATTTAAAATTTTCGTGACTGCAGGGATTCATCTTCTTGGTTCTTTCGGTAAAGTCACGTAGAATGGAAATAATAAAATAATAAAATAAACATAATAAATACAGAATAAAATAATTCTCACGACGTTTCGGCCACAACGCAAGCAGCCGTCCTCAGGTGAAGACCAGGTCTGTCGGGAGACAGCGTCTGAATGAAACACACCACGCTTGACACCACACGCTTAAATAGACGCTCCAAGCGTGGTGGTGTTTTCATTCAGACGCTGTCTCCCCGACAGACCTGGTCTTCACCTGAGGACGGCTGCTTGCGTTGTGGCCGAAACGTCGTGAGAATTATTTTATTATGTTTTATTTATTATTTTATTATTTCCATTCTACGTGACTTTACCGAAAGAACCAAGAAGATCGTAGTCGTTGCTCTGCGTCTACATCAGCCGCACGGAAGAAGACGCTCACTCCCGTCCCTTGCTGCCGCCTCTCCGTTCCCTTTTGCATCTTTGTCCTCCCATTCCCTCCGCTCTCTCTCTCCTCTTCTCTCTCTATTCCCTTTCACCGGGACATCGACTCCACGACTCTGCTCACCCTCCTCTCCGTGTGTTGAACTTCTGTCGCGCCGTAACGTAGCCAACCGCGCTCATCGGAGCTGCGGTGAGCACGGTTTGGCTACGTGCGGCGGCAATCTGCGCCCGTGGCCGCGCAGCCTTGAACCAGAGATTTGCCGTAGAATTAAAAAGCGACGTCGTTATCATCACACATCTGGCACGCGTAGTGGTGGACGTCTGAAGCGAAAAACAATTTCCCCATCAATAATGTGACGATCAAAGTTTGGCGAGATACGACGCACCACTGCCACCACTGCCACCACTGCCACCACTACCACCACTGCCACCACTACCACCACTACCACCACGACTACTGCCACCACTACCACCACGACTACCACCACTACTGCCACCACTACCACCACTGCCACCACTACCACCACTACCACCACTACCGCCACCACTACCACCACTGCCACCACTACCACCACTACCACCACTGCCGCGACTACGCACAGCGACGCGGCGGACAAATAACGGAGGGTCAAGCCGCCGCGTCACCGCATCGTCACTCCCCGTACTGCGTCCATACCTGTCAAGCCCTCATCAGTGCCCGCTACCTTATTACACACAAACTCAGACCGTGTTGGTCACCCGTGCCCATTGTAAATTGCTACGTTCATCCTACAGAGTCCCATCACAAGGGAGAAACACAAAAAGACAATTTTTGTTGCCCACATTGAAACGTCTGTACGCCCGTATGGACCTGAAAAACTCAATTTCCGTGTACACGAGAATACGGGGAGGTAAACCGCCTGGGTTGACAGCGATGCGTATCACTACACCGCTCAGCCCAAGAAAGTAGTTCGTCGTCGACCGCTCAGAAACGGCGTTATAACGGGACGCGCGTTATAACGGGACGCGCGTTATAATGGGACGCACATTATAACGGGACGCGCGTTATAACGAGGCGCACGTTATAACGGGACGCGCGTTATAACGGGCGCACGTTATAACGAGGCGCACGTTATAACGGGACGCGCGTTATAACGGGACGCGCGTTATAATGGGACGCACATTATAACGAGGCGCACGTTATAATGGGACGCGCGTTATAACGGGACGCGCGTTATAACGGGACGCGCGTTATAACGAGGCGCACGTTATAACGAGGCGCACGTTATAACGGGACGCGCGTTATAACGGGACGCGCGTTATAACGAGGCGCACGTTATAATGGGACGCGCGTTATACGGGACGCGCGTTATAACGGGACGCGCGTTATAACGAGGCGCACGTTATAACGGGACGCGCGTTATAACGAGGCGCACGTTATAACGAGGCGCGCGTTATAACGGGACGCGCGTTATAATGGGACGCACATTATAACGAGGCGCACGTTATAATGGGACGCGCGTTATAACGGGACGCGCGTTATAACGGGACGCGCGTTATAACGAGGCGCACGTTATAACGGGACGCGCGTTATAACGGGACGCGCGTTATAATGGGACGCACATTATAACGAGGCGCACGTTATAATGGGACGCGCGTTATAACGAGGCGCGCGTTATAACGAGGCGCGCGTTATAACGAGGCGCACGTTATAACGGGACGCGCGTTATAACGGGACGCGCGTTATAACAGGACGCGCGTTATAACGGGACGCACGTTCCACGTTGCGTGCAGTGTTCCCGAATGAAAGAAGCGCGTTCTAGCGAAAAACGCGTTGCAAGTGTGAACACACGCGTTAAGCGATGAACCCCACTGTCTTGCTGTAGAATTCAAGAGCCTCATCATCACATCCGAGCTCGCGGGCTGCATGCTGTATGATGTATGCTGCATGCTGTATGCTGCATGCTGTATGCGGCATACTGTATGCAGCATGCTGTATGCTGCATACTGCATGCTGCATGCAGTATGCAGTATGCTCCACACCGCTGCTTGGGGTGGAGGGGTGGTGAGGTTTGGCACCCCCCCCCCACCTCACCCCAAACTCATCTCCCCCCACCTCACCCCAAACTCATCCCCACCACCACCACCACCACCTCACCCCAAACTCATCCCACACCACCACCACCTCACCCAAAACCCACGCACGGCCCCGTCCGGTGCCTCTATCACAGGAAGCCCCAACGGCTGTGCTACAGCCCGATAACAAAAACCAGCGGCCACGTGGTGCGAATTACCACCCCCCCCCCCTCTCTCTCTCAACGACTCACCCACATCTTCTTGGTTCCTTCGGTAAAGTCACGTAGAATGGAAATAATACAAAAAAATAATAATTCTCACGACGTTTCGGCCACAACGCAAGTAGCCGTCCTCAGGTGGAGAACAGGTCTGTCGAGGAGACAGCGTCATTCAGGTCTGTCGAGGAGACAGACCTGTTCTCCACCTGAGGACGGCTGCTTGCGTTGTGGCCGAAACGTCGTGAGAATTGTATTTTATTAAGTTTTATTTTTATTATTTTATTACTTCCCTTCTACGTGACTTTACCGAAAGAACCAAGAAGATGAATCCCTGCAGTCACGAAAGCTTTAAATCGACTCACCCACACTCACCACTCTCACGCGCCAATGCTGTCCGCTGCTAATTGGTGAGCAGCGATTTCAGTAGCTCACCGGTGACGTCTGACCAACTCACCACCATCCCCCCCCCACACACCAACTACCGTCCCCCGAACCGACTCACAAAGACAAAGATCCCCGTATAGGCTGCCTTTTGGAACAGGGCTGTTGGGGCAAAGTGCTGCTTTAGCGGAGCAGTAGCAGCAGCTACGGAAGGCCGGCACGGCACACGAGGGGGCCGGGTGGCCAACGCCACGCCCGGCCGCCTTTGTCTCCCTCGTGGCGATGCTTACTACACACCGCACCAGGTACTCATTTGAGGCCGAGTCGATCTAGGGGAGGCCCAGAACGGGTTCAAATAATCGTCAGCGGTGTTGGCCGTGAGCGGGAATCGAACTCGGGTTGCCGGGTTCATAGCGCAGCGCGCTAACCGCTACACCACCACTCCCACTCACAACCACACACCCCTACAACCACACACCCCTACAACTACACCTGGGATGTGCGGTCAGGGGAGGCAGGGAAGGCAGAGCCTTACCTGTCATACTCCAATGAAAACAGCTGTTACGAAAAGTAAAAANCAATAATTATCAAATGAAATAAATATTAAGATTTCCACTGATCTGTGTTATAAATGTAATTCTGTACGATTCCAATCATTTTTATAGTAAAATCGCCAAATTTGCGGAGCTCCGCTGCAAATACAGGAAGAGACGAGAGGTGAGGCAGCGACGAGCTCAGCCTCCCCTCTGATTGCGCAACCCTCAGCAACTGGATGGAGCGCGGGCAATAAGCGCGTGCCTGTTACTATCTCAGTATGTCACCAATGTAATGTTGGTAGACCCCTTCATTTCATGTCCTCGCCTTACATACTCCAGCTAACTTACTTCACGTGTGTGTATAAATATTTAGGCTCGCTGGTCTCGTCATGAAACTGCAATGAAAAAGCACCAGGGGAGGCAGCGATCACATGTGCCTCACTGAGGGGGATGTGTCTAACACGCCCCCTCAGCGAGGACACGCCCCCCTCAGTGAGGACACGCCCCCTCAGTGAGACACGCCCCCTCAGGGAGACACGCCCCCTCAACGAGGGAAGACACCCCCCTCAGTGAGGCACACCCCTCGGTGAGGACACCCCCTCACGAGGACACGCCCCCTCAGCGAGGACACGCCCCCTCGTGAGACACACCCCCTCAGTGAGGACACGCCCCCCTCAGTGAGACACGCCCCCTCAGTGAGACACGCCCCCCTCAGTGAGACACGTCCCCCCTCAGTGAGACACCCCCCCAGTGAGACACGTCCCCCCTCAGTGAGACACCCCCCTGTGAAGACACGCCCCCAGTGAGACACGCCCCCCTCAGTGAGACACACCCCAGTGAGACACGCCCCNTCAGTGAGACACACCCCCAGTGAGACACGCCCCCTCAGTGAAGACACACCCCCTCAGTGAGGACACGCCCCTCAGTGAAGACACGCCCCCTCAGTGAGGACACGCCCCTCAAGGAGGCCACGCCCCTCAGCGAGGCCACGCCCCCTCAGTGAAGAGACACCCCNTCAGTGTGGAATCTGGCTCCGACACTAGCCAATGACCCCTCATTGACCTCACCGCACGTCACTGAACNACACCCCCCTAACAACCACACACCCTGACAATTCTAGCCTGCTTCACCCCCCGTGCACCCTCCGGCACGTGACCCTGCGGAGTGGCACCGCCAGCGGAGTGGCACCGCTAGCGCACTCCGCTAGAGGTCACCGCCTGCGCACTCCGCTAGAGGTCACCGCTTGCGCACTCCGCTAGAGGTCTCCGTCTGCGCACCGCCGACTCCCAAACTCACCGGCTCAGAGATGCGCTCCAGGTTGTCGAGGAAGAATTTCAGGGACTCTGCCTGCAACGTAAACAAGACCACCACCACCATCATTGCCGCTGTAGCCGTCACAATTCCTCAATCGTCATCATTAGTATCATCATCATCATCACCGCCGCATGTTGAGCAGGGTGACTATAGCTAGAATCATCCATTATCATCATCATCAGCAGCATTATTCAGGTTCTCAGCGAGCGAGACGATACATACGAGACAATACAAACGAGACAGACAATACAAACGAGTGAGACAATCTAAACGAGACAATACAAATGAGACGATACAAACGAGACAATACAAACGAGACAGACAATAGTAAAGATACACACAGAAACTGGACAGACAATAGATATGAGACAGACAATACAAACGACAGAGACAATAGATATGAGATAGACTATGTATGTACATATGTTGAACGTCTTTCGCACCGTACTTCGCCAACCGTGCTAATCGGAGGTGCAGGGAAGGACAACAAACTAAACACGAAAAGCAGTTCTAAAGAAATGAGTTTTCCCTCTAGATGATTTAAAGTGTGAAGCTCCAGTGGCTTCCGAACATCGGAGGGAAGAGCGTTCCAGACGGCCGCAGAATCGCATCTAAAAGCGCGCGCGGTGATGCGGTGAGCTCCGGCGTGGTGCGATCGCCGAGCCAAAAGCCGCCCAGTGCCAGGTTATCCTCGTAGCACAAGTAGCTACACGTGTAGCTACTTGTGCAGCTACTACAACATGTAGTAGCAGCTGCTATTAGCTGCTACTACTACATGTAGTAGCTGCTACTACCACCCAGCCCCACCCCTCCCACCCCCACCCAGTCCCACCCTCCCACCCAGCCCACCCACCCTCCCCACCCAGCCCTCCCCACCCTCCCCTCTCCACCCAGCCCCACCCTTCCATTTTTGGATGCACGAAGGACTAGACGGACACAATAATCCCTTGTGGGCTGGTGGAACCAGGTGGTTCCTACCAGTATAAAGGTTTGACCCTTTCTGGCAATGACACAGGAGGTGTTAAGATGTTGAAACACCAAAACCGAAACCCTTTGCAAGGAATCATGTCACTGCGTTAACAACACGCGGTGCTTGTGATGAACATGCAGCGTCTCGTCCGCAGAGTCGGTGGCGTTCGCCGACTCGACACGTGGCAGGTCACCGGCGTTGTTTCAAGCGAGCCCGACTCTGCTGATGAGAGACTGAATGTCGAAACCGAGCCGGAAGTTTCCTTGTGATCGGCCAGTGTTCAGAGTGGCGGCCACTTTCGCCGCACCTTTTGAAACCACTCTGGGGTTTGACAGCAGCATGATCATGATGGGGTGGGGTGGAGGGGGGTGTTTTCACTCTGTGTAATGTCGAGGGCCGCACTCAAGACCACCCAGGGGCCCGGCAATGGGCCACGCGGCCTCGCAACGAAGAACACCGCGTTAAGCCAACGTTGTCGGCCGATAGGATGCGTACAGAAATGAATCATTAATTCGTTCTCTTAGGTTTTTCGGTAAAGTCACGTAGGTAAAAAATAAAATGAATAAAATAAAATAAAATAAAAATCACGACGTTTCGGAGGCAACACAAGCTCCGTCTTCAGGTGAACGTCACAGCACGATAGCTGATCAAGTACCTACGTGACTTTACCGAAAAAACCTAAGAATATGAATCCTTGCAGTCACGAAAGCTTCAAATCTAGAATTAATTCATTCGTTTTATGTTGGGGGACAAATAGGAGGAGTATTATCCACTTGATAATGTCGGCTCTGGAGCCAATAGGGCCGATGTCGAGGCAGGACAGGGCGGTGGTCCTACCCGCATTTCATCTCAAAATGCGGACGATTGTTGTGGGGTGGGGAGGGTGGTGGGGAGGGTGGGTCATGTCATGTTGCAGAGGGGGCACGTGGTGGTGGTGGCGGAGTGGTGGTGGTGAGAGGGGGGGGGNTAGCATTATTAATGCATGACTCCGAGGAGCAAGCAATGCGGCGAGAGAGGAGATGGAGTTGAGATTGCGAGGAGCACAGCGGATGAACCCAAGGTCGTTGTTGAGAGGGCGCGGCACCACCACTGTATATGTCCGCCTTAAATATGCATGAGCTGCGCCTCCGAATCATCACCTCGCAGGCTAAGCCGGCGCATGCCCTGGCAAGCCAAGCCAGGGTGGGACTAATTCACTAACCCTCTCCCAGAGGTCGCACACGGGTTTTGATTCCTTACCCGTACCCGTACCCGGCCGCACCAGGGTCGCAAACGGGTACCCGTACCCGGCCAGGTACGGGTACCCGTTCCCTACCCGTACCCTACCCGAAACGAGTGACAAACGGTGACTCACCAGTGACTCACGGCCTACCCGTACCCGTACCCGGCCGCACCAGGGTCGCAAACGGGTATCGGGTAGGGTACGGGTATCGGGTACCCGGTTGCGACCTCTACCTCTCCCCGTAACATCACCTTACCCTTCTCACGCTGACCACTCTCCTATCGGTCACTGCGCGATTCGAAGATGTATTTTGTCCCCAAATTTCAGGAATCGATTCGCTCTTGAAGTGACCAGATGGCTCCGAGGTCACGGCGCCACCTGCGGTTACACCGGGTTTCTCAGCAGCACAGCGAGTTGAGGGCCTCAGCCTGGTCGCCAGTAGCTCGCGTCGAGACCTACAGACTTACGTAGAGGCACATAGACCGACCGAGCGAGCGACCCAGGCCAATAACAGACTCTCACGGACCGAGCTGCGGTTGAAGCGGCTTCTTCAGAGTCGAGGAGTTCGATGGTCCAAGCCTGGTCGTCGATAAAGGCACAGATGATCGAAACACCATCCCGTTAAATTTCGATTTAAAGCTTCTTTCGTGACTGCAGGGATTCATCTTCTTGGTTCTTTCGGTAAAGTCACGTAGAAGGGAAATAATAAAATAAGAATAAAACATTTCTTTTTATTCTTTTATTATTTCCCTTCTACGTAAAGTCACGTAGAAGGGAAATAATAAAATTAAATAAAATTATTTGTATTATTTCCCTTCTACGTGACTTTACCGAAAGAACCAAGAAGACTTTCCCGTTACATCTTATTGGTTCTTTCGGTAAAGTCACGTAGAAGGGAAATACTAAAATAATAAAGATGTTTATTATTATTATTTTATTTTTTCCCTTCTACGTGACTTTACCGAAAGAACCAAGAAGACCATCCGTTACATTCGGCGTCGAGGTTCACGTACGCCAGGGAGTGTGTGGGGTGCAAATTGCTGCCCCCCCCCTAATTGATTTTTAATGGATCTCAGAAGCGACATCCTCTCGTCTGCGAGCCGGTCATAAAGGATCGCGTCGCTGCTGCTGCTACTCCTCCTGTTCTCAACAAATAAGCCGCCGTCACCGCCTCGACATCTTCTTGGTTCTTTCGGTAAAGTCACGTAGAAGGAAAATAATAAAATAAAATATAATAAAATAATTCTCACGACGTTTCGGCCAGTCTGAATTCAGACTGTCTACTTGACAGACCTGTTCTCCACCTGAAGACGGCTGCTTGCGTTGTGGCCGAAACGTCGTGAGAATTATTTAATGTTTTATTTTATTATTTTATTATTTTCCTTCTACGTGACTTTACCGAAAGAACCAAGAAGACGAATCCCTGCAGTCACGAAAGCTTTAAATCGAAATTCGCCTCGACATTGTTTGGGAAATGCCCTCCTCTTTTGTCGGCATTCAAGTCTGCAGCCATGAAGTTACTGACCCCCCTCCCAGTGCCGGATTATCCTCGTAGCAAAAGTAGCGACATATGTAGCTACATGTGTAGTAGCTACATGTGTAGTAGCTACATATAGTACTACATCTGTAGTAGCTACGGGCCCCACACTTTCAAGGGCCCCGCGCTAAATGCTTTCAAGCTATCAATTCCGGTTCAGTGATTCTGCACTTGCTCTTACTATAGTACTACACCGCCTTCAACTTTTTATGAACGACTGGGTGTTTAAGGCTAGCGATTTGTCGTATTGTCTGGCTGTATAGTAAATTACGGAAGCTTGTGTTGCTTCCGAAACGTCGTGATTTTTATTTTATTTTTATTAATTTTAATGTTTTACCTACGTGACTTTACCGAAAAAACCTAAGAATATAAAACATGTGTGTTCTATTTCGATTTAAAGCTTTCGTGACTGCATGGATTCGTCTTCTTGGTTCTTTCGGTAAAGTCACGTGGAATGGAAATAGTAAAATAAAATAAAAGAACAGGTCTGCGAGAAGACAGACCTGTTCTTCACCTGAGGACGGCTGCTTGCGTTGTGGCCGAAACGTCGTGAGAATTATTTATGTTTTATTTTTATTATTTTATTATTCCATTCTACGTGACTTTACCGAAAGAACCAAGAAGATGTGTGTTTTAATATTGACGTGTTTTTTTAAAATCTAGGGCCCCTTAATAACAACATATGCTAGAGGCTCCACACTTGCTTCGTCCGGCCCCCCCACCCCTCCCCGTGCCGCTACCCNGCCACCCCACCCCGGCCCATAGCACTGAGGAATTTCCCCACTGCCTGGCTGGAGCGTGGAGATGATGGAGTTGACCCGCGTTACGTTGTCCGTGGTGGACCTTGTCAACGTCTCATCTTCGCAGGGAGACAATGTGCTAATAGAGAAAACGGTGATGAATATGAAACAACAACAACACCGCGCTGAACCGAACCTCGGAGGTCAATGCGATGTAAATGTAAACTTGCGCGTTCGGCGAGAGGTGCACAGGGCAAAGGCACAGCTCTGCAACTGCGCGCTCACGCTACCGCTAGCAGAGGTTCCCACTCTGACGGAGCGCCACTGAGCCTTTCCCTGGCCTCCAGGGGTATTTGGCCTCCTCTTCCATCCACCACGCCGGGCCGGAGAGCATCCCCATCCAGATTTGAAGCTTTCGTGACTGCAAGGATTCATACTCTTAGTTCTTTCGGTAAAGTCACTTAGGTAAAAAATGAAATTAAATTAATAAAATAAAACAATAAAATCACGATTTCGGAGGCAACACAATTCCGTCGTGATTTTATTATTTTTATTAATTTTATTTCATTTTTTTTACCTACGTGACTTTACCGAAAGAACTAAGAGCATATATAAGCATCCCATCGTTTTCGGCAAACCGCGACGGAGATCGACTCGGATCCAGGTCTCCACCGAGAACCCATTCCTTTGTGCTCCCCCTCCCCACCCCCCACACCTTCCGATGACGACGGTCAGCTACGTACGGTGCGCAAGAAGTTCGACCGTACATACATATCTACGAGTGTACAGTGTGTGTGTGTTCTGATGGGGGGGGGNAGAGCGGTTGTCGGTGATGTGATTCGAATGCCAATTCGCAAGGAGCACACCGCGCGTGCAGTCGAGCAGTGGAGAAGATGTGCGCCTGCCATAGCTCGGGGGGGGGGGGGTGATGAATCACGCCGAGACTGGGAGCGAACCGCCGACTCAACAACGATGTGCGCGTCGATTGCGCTCGTTCAGACGGCACGGAGGCCGATTCATTTGTCAGTCCACTGCTGGTCGTTGCTATTTCACCAAACCTTCACCACGCCGCTCGGTGCGGGTGTGGTGAAGGGCCCGGGGAGTACAGACGCGGACGCATAGAAGTATGGTACAACACTGGATTGTTGCTACACTGCCTCTGCTGACAAAATCGCCCACCCCCCGTCCCGCATGCGATGGGCACCCTGTTTGTGCACAGGTGGTCACCCACTCAAGTACTGAGCAGGCTCAAAGCTGCTTAGCTTGCAAACACTCATCCAGTCGTTTTGCCGTGGAGGCTGCTCTCGCTGCTAGCGAGCACCTATCACTTGCAAGCAGATACACTCACGGGGGCACACAGGTACACGCCTGTGTATATACTCACGTATGCGGTCACACACACACATAAATGCTACCTACAAATACACACATTAGACCTTCACGGATACCCACAAACACCCACAGACCCTCACGGGCACCACAGACACCCACAGAACACCACCAGACACCCACAGGACACCACCACAGGACACCACCACAGGACACCACAGGACACCACCACAGACACCACAGGACACTACCACAGAAACCCACAGGACACCCACAGGACACCACCACAGACACCCACAGGACACCACCACAGACACCCACAGGACACCACCACAGACTCCCACAGGACACCACCACAGACACCCACAGGACACCACCACAGACCCTCACAGGACACCACCACAGACCCTCACAGGACACCACCACAGACCCCACAGGACACCACCACAGACCTCACAGGACACCCACAGGACACCACCACAGACCCTCACAGGACACCACCACAGACCCACACAGGACACACCACAGATACCCACAGGACACCCACAGACACCCACAGACACCACAGACACCACAGGACACCACCACAGATACCCACAGGACACCACAGACACCACAACNACCACAGACACACAGAAAGGACACCAACAAACACCCACAACCACCACAGACACCACAGNACACCCACAGACACTCACAGCACCCACACACCCCGGACACCACCACCACCTCAGCACCACCACAGGCACCACCACAGACAACCACAGGACACCACCACAGACACACAGGACACCACACAGACACCACAGGACACCCACAGGACACCACCACAGCACCCACAGGACACCACCACAGACACCCACAGGACATCACCACAGACATCCACAGGACACCACCACAGACACCCACAGGACACCACCACAGACCCTACAGGACACCACCACAGACCCTCACAGGACACCACCACAGACCCCACAGGACACCACCACAGACCCTCACAGGACACCACCACAGACACCCACAGGACACCACCACAGACCCTCACAGGACACCACCACAGACACCCACAGGACATCCACAGGACACCACCACAGACACCCACAGGACACACAGGACACACACAGACACCCACAGGACACCACAGACTCCTATAGGACACCACCAAGACCCTCACAGGACAACCACAGGACACCACCACAGACACCACAAACCCTCACAGACACCCACAGGATACCCACAGGACACCTCATCTCCCCGGGGACAGACCCCCCAGGCGACCCCCCCCCCTCCACCCCACGCACCACCTGGAACTCCCTGCGCCTGTCCCACGTGTCCTGTATCCCTCGATCTCTCCACAGCTGCTGCATGGCCGGCACCAGTCGAGAAGGCGTCTTGGGTGGTCGCCAGTGCCATCCCTCGGCGTCGTCTCCAGCGGCACCATCGCAGGCAGCGCCGCGAATCTCCCCGAGCCGGGTTCGCGTCCAGACACAGCCGCGTCCTCTTGCCGGCAAATCCGAGGCTCCAACGCAGCGTCGAGCTCGTGCAGGAATCGCGCGGCCACCGTTTGGCTCCGGCTCTCGCTCCACGGCAGACACAGCCGCTCCCTCGCCTCCACGAGGGCTTTGACTCCGCCGAGCGCGTTCGCGCGCACGGCGGAGCGGAATTCGCGGAGCGCGGGCGCTTGGAAGTCGCCGCCGTGGATGATCCTCATCTGCTTGAGGAATGTGCTCTTGCCGCTCTCGCCGCGCCCAGCAGAAGGACCTTGACGAGGCGTCTCGCCGCGCGCCGCTCGTGTGCGATGGACGCGTCGATCTGCCTGTGCGTCGCGCCTGTTCCATCTCGCCGCGGGACAGGCGGCAGCAGGAGCAGCAGCGGGAGCGACGCGGCAGGCAGCAGCAGCAGTGGCGGCAGAGGAAGAGGAACAGCGACGCGGCGGCGTGGACACGCGCTGTCCGACATCGCCTTTGGGATGATGATGGTGTTGTTGTTGTTGATGGTGTGGTGATGATGATGGTGGAGTTCCCACCTTGCCCCCCCCCACCCGCCTACTGGGACGGGCGCGTGTTTGGAGATAGTGGGTGTGTGTATTGTGTGTGTTGTGTGTGTGTGTTGGGGTAGTCTCTTAAGGCTATACGGGGTCTTTGTCGTGTGTGAGGAGAGAGTGCGAGATTGCGCGCGTGCGTGCGTGCGCACGGTTAATGGATGTTGTTGTGGGTCAGTGAGCAGGTGTGGGTGTGTGTGTGTGTGTGTGTAGTGTGTGTGTGNAGTGTGTGTGTGNAGTGTGTGTTGNAGTGTGTGTGTGTGTGTGTGTGTGTGTGTAGTGTGTGTGTGNGTGTGTGTGTTGTGTGTGTGNATGTGTGTGTGTGNGTGTGTNTGTGTGTGTGTATGTGTGTGTAGGTGTGTGTGTAGNTGTGTGTATGTGTGTTGTGTGTGTGTGTGTGTGTGTGTGTGTAGTTGGTTGTGTGTGTGTGTANNGTGTGTGATGTGTGTGTGTANGTGTGTGTGTGTAGATGTGTGTGTGNGTGTGTGTGTGNGCCAATGTGTGTGTGTGTGTGTGTAGGTGTTGTGTGTGTATGTGTGNGTAGTTGTGTGTGGTTGTGTGTGTTTGGGGTGTGTGTGTATTGTGCGTGTGNAGGGTGTGTGTGGTGTGTGTGTAGGTGTGTGTGTATGTGCGTGTNTGGTGTGTGTGTGTGAGGTGGTGTGTGTAGGTGTGTGTGTGTGTGTAGGTGTGTGCGTGTAGGTGTGTGCGTGTAGGTGTGTGCGTGTAGGTGNGTGCGTGTAGGTGTGTGCGTGTAGGTGTGTGCGTGTAGGTGTGTGTGTGTAGGTGGTAGGTATGTGCTGTAGGTGCTGTGTGTGTGAGGTATCGTGCGTGTAGGTGTGTGTGTGTAGGTGTGTGTGTGTAGGTGTGTGTAGAGTATGTGNGTGTGNAGGTGTGTGTGTGTAGGTGTGTGNTAGTGTGTGTGNGTGTGAGGTGTGTGCGTGTAGGTGTGTGTGTGTGGCGTGAGGTGTGTGCTGGTGTGTGTGTGCGTTGTGTGTGTGTGTAGGGGTGTGGTGTGTGTGTGTAGGTATGTGCTGGTGTGNAGGTGTGTAATGTGTGTGCGTGTAGGTGTTTGCTGGGGGTGCGTGTGTGTAGGTATGTGCGTGTGTAAGTGTGTGTAGGTGTGTGTGTGTGTAGGGTGTGGTNTGTAGGTGTGTGTGTATGTGTGTCACGTGNGTTTAGTGTAGGTGTGCGCGTGTGAGGTAGTGTGTGTGTGNAGGTGTGTGTGNTGGGGTGGATGGTGGAGAGCGGTAGCGCAGTGGTTAGCGCACCGCGCTACGAACCCGGGCAGCCGAGTTCGATTCCGTCCACGGCCAATAACAGTGACAGCGAATGCATGAACAGCTCCTTGCCTTCCCCTAGGTCGACTCGGCCTCAAAGAGTAGCTGCTGCTGCGACGTGTAGACGCATCACCGCTGGGGAGACTCCCTCGTGCGTGTGCCGTGTTGGCCTTCAGAGGCGCTCGCTCACAGCACTTGCCCCAAGACTGTCAAGGCTACACGGGTGATCTTTGTGTGAGTATGGGCGAGTATAGGTGGGTACATGTGTATGAGATGGTGTGTGTGTGAGCTGGGTGGTGTATGCGTGGTGTGTGTGTATGAGATGGTGTGGTGTGTAAGTATGAGATGGTGAGTATGAGATGTGTGTGTGGATAGATGTGTGTGCGTGGGGA
This sequence comes from Lethenteron camtschaticum, assembly GCA_018977245.1. Classification (NCBI taxonomy): domain Eukaryota; kingdom Metazoa; phylum Chordata; class Hyperoartia; order Petromyzontiformes; family Petromyzontidae; genus Lethenteron; species Lethenteron camtschaticum. The sequence continues at coordinate 4,466,075 of MU249624.1, read as the reverse complement.
TGAGATGGTGTTTATGTGAAGGTGNGTGTGAGATGGTGTGTTGATGAAATGGTGTGTGTGTGAGATGGTGTGTGTGGATATGGAGTGTGTGTGATGAGATGTGTGTGTGTGGATGAGATGGTGTGTGCGTGTGTGAACGAGCGTGCCACAGGGGGAGTGAGTGTGTGTGCGCGTGCGAGGGAGTGTGATTACGTGAGCGAGAGATGTGGATGTGTGCGTGTGTGGTGTGTGAGAGAGGAGAGCGAACAATCCGGCGGCTGGCTTCAGAGCGGTAGTGTAATGGTGTGTGGACGTGTAAATGTGAGTGTGTGGAGTGTGTAAATGTGAGTGTGTAAATCTATGCTTTCGCCTGCGGAAATGCTAATTTTCCTCCACGAGTTTGCGGTGAAATGTGTGTGTGTGCNTGTGTCGTAGCGGGTAGCGCGCTGGCCACCCACCCCTCGTGTGCCGTTCCGGCCTTCATAGGTGCTCGCTAACAGCACTTGCCCCAAGTCTGTTAAGGCTACACGGGGGATCGTTGTCTTTGTATTAATTTGTGTGTGGTGGGGGAGTGAGCGGTGGTGCAGCGGTTGGGCGTTGCTACGAACCGGTGACCCGAGTTCGATTCGCACTGGGGCGAGTGGATTAAAGGCGGCCGGGCGTGGTGTTTGACCACCCACCCCGGCCTCAGAGGTGCTCCGTGCGAACAGCACTTGCCCCAACAGTCTGCCAAATGCTACACGGGTGACCTTGTCTTTGTGTACATACGCTGCACCTGCGTGCTCAGCGACGTGCTTCCTGGATCGCATTTACCCGCANGCACCCGAGCGTGCCGCTTGGGGAAGCGAGAGGGGATGTGGTTGTCAAGGAGGAAGTGGGAGGTTGGTGGTGGTTGTGGAGGTGGTGGTGAGATGTTCGTGGATGGTGGTGGAGAGCAGTGGTGGTGGAGAGCGTTGGTGTGGTTGTGGAGAGCGTGGTGGTGAAGAGAAGTTGGTGGTGGTTGTGGCAGGTGGTTGTGAGGAGGAAGTTGGAGGTTGGTGGTGTGGCGGCCTGGTGGTGGAGAGCGTGTGGTGGAGAGAAGTTGGTGGTGGTTGTTGAGAGCAGTGGTGNTGGAGAGAGCGGTGGTGGTGGAGGCAATAGTGGTGGTGGTGGTGAGTGGCGGTGGAGGTAATTTGTGGNTGGTGGTGACCAGTGGTGGTGGGCGGTGGAGGTAATTTGTGGGTGGTGGAGAGCAGTGTGGTGAGTGCGGTGGAGGTAATTTGTGGTGTGGAGAGCAGTGGTGGTGGTGGCGGTGAGGTAATTTGTGGGTGGTGGTGACCAGTGGTGGTGAGTGGCGGTGGAGGTAATTGTGGTGGNGAGGCAGTTGGAGGTTGGTGGTGTGGTGGTGAGTGGCGGTGAGGNATTNGTGGTGGTGGTGACCAGTGNTGGTGGTGGCGGTGGAGGNAATTGTGGGAATGGTGGAGAGCAGTGGTGGTGAGTGGTGGTGGAGGTAATTGTGGTGGTGGTGAGTGGTGGTGAGTGGTGGTGGAGGTTTGTGGTGGTGGTGACCAGTGGTGGTGGTGGCGGTGGAGGTAATTGTGGGTGGTGGTGACCAGTGGTGGTGNGTGGTGGTGGAGAATTGTGGGGGTGGACNGTGGTGGTGAGTGGCGGTGGAGATTTGTGGTGGTGGTGACCAGTGGTGGTGTAATTTGTGGTGGTGGTGACCAGTGGTGGTGGTGGTGGAGTAATTTGTGGTGTGGTGACCAGTGGTGGTGAGTGGGGTGGAGGTAATTTGTGGGTGGTGGAGAGCAGTGGTGGTGGGTGGTGGTGGTGGAAGTTGAGAGTTGAGTTCGCGGTGAGAATCAGGCAGAGTGTGGAACCAACGAAGGAAGTCGGTAGCGAGGTTAGTTGGAGTTGGCGTGGGTAGAGGGGGGGGGTCTTGGCCGAGGGCGACCCAGCAGCTCACAACCCCCCCCCCCCCCATACTAAAAAAAGATTTTCCCACCCCAAAAAANTTAAAAGTGGAAGTGCAGCGTGAGTGGGGCTCGCGTGATTACTTCTCAGAAGCGACGCGCCCCGCTGTGCACTCCGTCACTCGCCATGATCGTGGTGTGAGCGGCAACAAACACGGAACACGGTTTACAGGGACTCTCTACTTACGAACTCGTTCGGTTCCAGAGGTGACTGTCCTTAAAGTCGCTTTGTTCCCAAGTTCAACTTTCACGCCTGTCGATTCCAAGCACGTTGCTACGGCGTGCACACTAAACACGGGGGATTGCAGTTTACACGAAGTAGTCGAGGCTTTCGCGACCAATATCATCCATAAGTTTTTTTGGGTTAGATCGCACAAATATAAATGTGTCGTTAAACCCGCCACCACCCGACACAGCCAATCAGCAATGTTGTCACGTAAACAGAACGTGCCAATTCGTCACTAGTACAGCACGCCGGTGGTGACGGGTTTAACGACACATTTGTATTTACGCGATTTAACCTAAAAAAGCGATATTCAGGACGGGGAATGGATTAGATGCCTTCATTCTTCCGTCTTCTGCAGATGCGGTCGTCTTAGGAAGAAGGCGACCGCTTGTGTTGCGATCGAAACGTCGTAGTTTTTTTGTTTTTCTTGAACCTCTCTACTGACTTTACCGAAAGACCCAAATAATATGAATTCCTGCAGTCACGAAAGCTTTAAGTCAAGATTGAACACACAACCGGCTTAATATTAACTTGTTTAAGCAAAACAGTCCACCGCCAGCTGCATTAAATAATTGTGTACCTTTTAAAAGTTTGTATAGTGTCCGCTAGGTTCAAACGCCAGGTTACGTATGATAAGGATTTCGTCAACACGCTCAATGTCAGGATGAAGCACAGCAGCGTCGCTGGCGTCGTCGTTATCATCATCATCATCCAGCTTTTCATTGTTCTCACCGTCAAACGACTCAGTGGTGTGAATTGCGCTGGTGTCGTTTGACACTGGCCTGCGGCAGCTAAAACCTTGAGCCAGCGTCAGACTGCAGCGAGGCCAGATTGCAGGATGTGTGACCCATGGGACAGGCCGCCAGACGATGTCAGACTCGCTGCTGAGCTGCGTGATAGCTGCAGTCAGGGCACGGTGGCACACAGTGACGCCTCTCCACAGTCCCACTTCTCCCGGCATACTCGTTGTCTGACAGCTGCAGAAACTGAACTGTGGCTCATTTGAAGGCCAATGTTGACAAATTATATCGAGGCTTCACACCTCCCCCCCGTCCCGTTTCCAATGTGTTGGAGAATGACGCCGTGGAAGTGGGGATCACAGAGCTCGCCGAGATCCCATCATCACTGCCTAACCGGCTCCGTATACGAGAGCAATGTTCGTTGCACGCCAGTCCAACCAGGTTGCCTGCCCCCCCCCCCCGTGTGAGTTGTGTGTACTCGGACATTACAGAGCGAGTGAGTCGAGGGTGCCAGGCTCGGGTGAATCCAGGACGCGCCGACGCTGCAATGAGCGGACCCGGTGAGCATCGATGACACGGTGCGTGCAGAATCATTACCAGCAAGGCTATTCGTGAACATTTAATCAGCAATAAATAATTAAGAGACAAACAAAACCGAGGATTTCTGAAAGCCACAAACATTTGATTAATTCCCGCGCCCATAAATCGTTACCTCTGCCGTGTTTTGTTCTCGTGCAGTGCATGCATATTAATAAATAGGTTGGTCCAGTGCTGTGTGAAGACCTCCCCGCGCCACGTTGCAATTTAAAAATAATTGACTCTGGAATCGAATTAAGGACCATGAAATGCGACAATTAATCAAATAGCCAGGGTGATGGGGGGGGGCTTCGATCTACCCCGCCCCACCACCTTAAAGTGGAATTCCATTTGATTAATTTCACTCGATCGATGACAGAAGAAGCGCAGGTCAAGTGCATCGTCCGGGCTGTGGGGGAGAGTAGCGGGCTCGAGAGGGGGGGGGAGTGGGGGAATGAAACTTCTCGCTAAACGGGGAGACGGAAGGACAGCCGAGACTAATGGTTGAGGTGCGTGAGGATTCATCTTCTTGGTTATTTGGTAAAGTCACGTAGAAGGGAAGTAATAAAATAATAAAAGTAAAACATAATAAAATAATTCTCACGACGTTTCGGCTACAACGCAAGCAGCCGTCCTCAGGTGAGAAAAAAAAAGTCGTGAGAATTATTTTATTATGTTTTATTTTTATTATTTATTATTTCCCTTCTACGTGACTTTACCGAAAGAACCAACAAGATGAATCCCTGCAGTCGCGAAAGCTTTAAATCGTGCGTGAGGCTGCCCCACGCGCGGGAGACGGAGCGATGGAATCCGCTCGCGTGCCCAGGTGCAGGGTGGGAGGCCGCACCGTGAGGAGGGACGGCGACGTCTTGGGGAGGCCTTCATCAGCAGTGGATTGATCACTCATGTGCAGGATCCCTTTATCATGCAGCATTCTACACACGGCACTATTTCATATATATACAAATATCCCCCGTATAGCCCTTAACAGACTTTATGGGTGGGGCGAGCGCTGTTCGCAAGTACCTATGAATCCCGGGACAACACACGAGGGGGCAAGTGTGGCCAAACACCACGCCCGACCGCCTTTGTCTCCCCAAGCGGCGATGTTTGCACACCGCACCGGGTACCCATTTGAGACCGTGAGCGGGTTCGTAAGCGGTGGTTCGAGCCGGTGACGTGTGTTCGCGGTGCAGCAGCTACCGATGCGAGTGGGGTCGGTGGAGTCGAGATTCAATTAGCGGGGGTCTGCCAGCCTGTTTCACAGTGCGGCAGCGAGCCGGGAAATACCGAGTGAGAAACGAAGCCCTGGGGAGAGGGTATTGACCGTCTCACAGCTAGTGCCCTACCCTGAGGTTGTCTGATTCATCGGTGGCAAGGTGCTGCCTGATTACAAAAGGCACCGGACATGAACCGACTCTCTCCCCAACCACGGTCCCCCGCCACCCCCCTACTCGTAGAAGCAGATAAACAAAACCTTCAATCCAGACCGGATCAGCCCCAGCCCAACCGAACCGTCCTGCCCTCAAGCTTTTTGAACGCAATTTTTGGAGTTTTCGCCCCAGTTAAAATTTCCTGGCCTCGTGCTCGACTCATTATGCAGGCAGAGAGAGTAGGCCGGGGGGGGGGCTATGAACAGATGCAGAGGGGGCTAACATAGGTGAGAATGATGAGGCCACTTGCTCTGTCGGGCGGGCTAGTGAGCTAATAGCGTGGCTATGTTAAAGTAGGCGGGGATTCGCAGACGGAGGGGAGGATGAAGATTCAAGTTTTCTGTCTGGCTTAGGACGGAGCCGACGACGCAGCCGCTGCCACCGCCGCGCTCCCTCTCAACCCAACGACTCCACGGTGCGCGCCGTCAAACCGACGCCGAAAAAGACCCGGGCCGCAGTATCCGGCCTCCGCGAAAACCCGCGGCCACCACGGCGCGGGCAGGAGGAGGAGCGGGAGGTGCGAGCGCGGACGACGGTGGCCCCGGCTCGACGGGGAGCGGCGTCGTCCCACCCGCTCCAACCATCGTTAAGGTCCCAAGTCCATTCCGGAGCCGACGCGGCGGTGTAAGAATATTAACAACCTCGTGTTTTATCAAGGCTTCATATTGAAGTACAGTAAAACCTTGGATTGCGAGCATAATTCGTTCCGGAAACGTGTTTGTAATCCAAAGCACTCGTACATCAAAGCACTCATACATCAGTTGTGATCACGTGACGCTCGCAACAAAGCGTATGCACGTGCTACTCGTATTGCAAGACCTCGCTCGTTTATCAAATTAATATTTATTAAAAATTTGCTCGTCGTGCAAAACACTCGCAGACCAATTACTCGCAATCAAGGTGTTACTGTATCTCAAAGCGTAGCTATCGAGCAGGGTCGCAGGCGGTGCAACTTGCACTGCCCCCCCCCCATTTGATTCCTTGAACAGGTGCAACAGGTGCAACAGGTGCAACGGGGCCCAATGCCAACGCGCTATGCCGCCACCGAGCTGCCCTGCGCGAGTCCACTTGCGGTCGCCGAGCCGTACCCGGCCCGTCAGCCCGGCTCGTGTCGCTCCACCGACCTCCTCCGCCTCGCCCGGCTCCAGGAGCAACTGGGTGTCGTCTGCTCCTTCACGAACTCCACGAACACCTGTATGCCAGCACATGCGCCACGCGTGTGATTGCATGCGTGTATGCGTGCATACGTGTGTGCGTGATGACGTGGAGGGGTGGGGGGTGGGAGTGTAGCGGTTAGTGCCCTCTGTTACAAACCCGCCGACCCGAATTTGATTCCGCTCACGCCAATGTCGTTGACGATATCTGAATCGGACCTGGGCCTCCCCTGGGTCGACTCAACCTGAAATGAGTACCTGGTGCGGTGTGTGTAAACATCACCACTGGGAGACAAAGGCGGCCGGGCATGGTGCTGGACACCCACCCCTCGTGTGCCGTGCGCCTTCATAGGCGCTCGCTAGCAGCACTTGCCCCACAGTCTGTTAAGGCTATATGGGGGATCTTGTCTTTGTGTGTGTGTGTATCTCACCTGCTCCAGTGTTGCCTGTGAAAAGCTGTACTCCTCCACCCCGAGCTCCAGCTTGGCTGAGGGTGGTGGTGGGAGAGTTGGAGATGCAAACACGAGAGACAGATCTTAAATTGTTTTTGTTCTAATCCAACAGAACACTGCACGAGAGATGCGCCAATAGGCAACTTGTAACAGCTCCCAGCGCGACTGTGGGGCACCGCTCTCAAGCGATTGACCACATAACAACAGCACTCTCAAAGTCTATGGATCTCTGCGTAAGTCAATTGATTTCTATACGAGTCTGTGGGTATCTATGTTAATCTATGAACATATATCGCAAGTCGATGGGTCCCTAGGTCAGTCACTGGTGACCGGACTCAGACCATCAGCTGGGCGCTACAGTTGAGAACCCGGTTTCATCACAACTCCGTCTACGCGAGTCTGTGGTTCTCTACGCAAGCCTCTGGGGTCTCCGCGTAAGTCATCGGTAGCCGGGCTGAAACCAATAACTGGCCGCTACAGTTGAGAACCCAGCTTAATGACAGCTGGGCCTACGCGAGTATGTGGGTCTCTGCGCAAGACATTGGCGACCGGGCGAGACTATCACCTGCCCCGCCACTACTCTTGAGAGACTCTCATTCAAAACGGTGAGGCCAACACCTCCCCACATTCAAACCCAGGATTGTGAGCGGCGCCGGCTCGGTGGCCCTGACCCGCGCTCACCGCCCCCACTAAGCCACCGCGGCCAAGCGCACACGAATCCAATATTGGGAGTCGATGCCGGGTGGAGGGAGGGAGCAAGTTATCAGCGGAGGGGGCGAGTCGGTGTGCGTTCTGTCGCCTTGTTGGATTTAGTTCCATTTCGGTGACGATCCTTCCTAGGACCCTCTGCTGCCCTCGGCATCACCGTGCTGCCGAATTGGTATTCTGCGCCCGTGCCATTTGTACCAGCACCGGCCGGAATACGCAGACCCCCCCCGCTCCATCCTCACCCCCCCCCCCCCGCCACTTCGGCCAATACACGCCGTCCTGGCGAGGGCTCCTGGCAAACACCGACTTAATTAGGGAAAAGGCAACCGTAATGATATTATTTTAATTACTACTACGCTTCGATTTAAAGCTTGCGTGACTGCAGGGATTCATCTTCTTGGTTCTTTCGGTAAAGTCGTGTAGAATGGAAATAATAAAATAAACAAATAAAACATAATAAAATAATTCAGACTCTGTCTTCTCGACAGACCTGTTCTTTACATGAGGACGGCTGCTTGCGTTGTGGCCGAAACGTCGTGAGAATTATTTTATATATATTATTTTATTATTTTATTATTTCCATTCTACGTGACTTTACCAAAAGAACCAAGAAGACACATTTATATTCACGCGATCAAACCCAAAACAACCTCGATTATGGATAATATTGTTCGCGAAAGCCTACGTATTAAACTAAGTCATTTGTAAATCGCTCCAACTCAGTCCGTGGACGCGTTCTCGGATGAGTTCCATTCCTTGGCTGACGCTGCGTTGTTATTCTTCACCACCCCTCCCCTCTTCTCAACGACAGCGTCGTGAAGCAATGTGATGATGGCTCCTCAATAAGCCACGCATTCCCCTTTCTGTATCTCAGCGCAATTCCAAGCGCGCATCTCCATGCCCCTTTTATGAAACGGAATAATTGCCGCATTTTATGAATATTTACACGCAATCAACACTTAGGACGTGTGTTTAGCGCTTCATACGTGAATAAAAATTAAATAATTGGGAGCTGTTTGACCATACTTTACCACACTGGTCAGTGGCGGTTGAATATTTCCAACCGATTTCCATTGGATTTAAAACTATGAAGACATTTTCCAATACGGACCTAAAAAGAATAACAATAATGTATCTTGTTGATTTGCAAACCAATGTAACATGAACGTGAAACAACGAGCGAGTGGGGAGAAGGGCCCAAGCAGAGCATGTGGATTTCCAAATTCAGAATCAGAATCTTTATTGAAACTGGAGGAATCCGATTATGTACAACGGAGAAAAATAGATTTCCTCACAGAAATTCACACCAGTTTTGTTTGGGTTAAGTTCGCTTAGAAATGTGTGTCGTAAACCCTCCTCCACCCGACGCGGCCAATTAATAAAATTGTCACGTGACTCAAACGTAGCCAATTGCATATCACCGTTTCAGAAGCACCACCGGTGTTGTTGTTTTTGTCGGAGAGCGGTCTCGCGACGACGTTTATCAACGGGTGCCGACGATTCGCCGGAGATCACCTTCGGCATCGTCGAGAGCCGTCAAAACAGGAGCTCGCATCGCCGTTGCCCAGTCGCTCGCACGCGCGCACGCACACACTCGCAACGGCGCGCCTAGTAACCCCACACACAAAACTGTGCCCCACCTGGCCACCGACAATGCGTGAAAGGTCTCGCGTACTCCCCCCCCCCCCAAGACGTCACCCCCTAGGGGGTGCTGCGTACCACGGGGGTCGGGAACCGCTGCGGTGGCCCCAAAGGTCGACAGAGGCGGCACGGCACGGATTCCACGGCGCGATGGGTTTTCATTTTTGCGTGCGTTTTTTTTTCTTATGCAAAATTTTGACGAAAATATTTGTCAAGCCTTTTTATTTCATTTAACGACGGCCTGGAGTGGATGAAATGATGACGACTGCTGCTGCCGCCCACAAAGATCAAAGCGTGGCTGGCGATGATGAGAGACGTCACACGCCACCTCCCAGGGGTAGCGAGTACCGCACGTGGTTGGGAACCGCTGCGGTGACCCACAATGCTCAACGGCACCACAGTGGCGAGATGTTAACTACCTCGCCTGGTATACAGGGGTCGTGGGTTCAATCCCGATCCTGACGCCTGCTGCTGTGTATTTGGAGTTTGCGTGTCTCTCTCATCATCATCACGGTGGCTAGGAGATGTTAACTACCTCGCCTGGTATACATGGGATCGTGGGTTCAATCCCGATCCTGACGCCTGCTGTATATTTGGAGTTTGCGTCTCTCTCTCATCTTCATCACGGTGGCTAGGAGATGTTAACTACCTCGCCTGGTATACACGGGGTTCATGGGTTCAATCCCGATCCTGACGCCTGCTGCTGTATATTTGGAGTTTGCTGTCTCTTCATCATCACACGGTGGCTAGATGTTAACTACCTCGCCTGGTATACAGGAGGTCGTGGGTTAAATCCCGATCCTGACGCCTGCTGCTGTATATTTGGAGTTTGCACGTTCTCTTTGGGTCGCGTGGATTTTTCTCCGGGTCCTACGGTTTTTCCCTCCACATTTAGAAACGTGCGTTTTAGAGTATTTGACTGCTATACATTTCTACTTGATAAGCCACTTTGAGCGATCATTTGTGGCCAGGTCGCTTCTAAAAATGAGCTACACAGCTCAGTGTGCCTTATCTGGGAAAATAAAGAAAATTTAATAGTTTATAGAGGTGGCACAGCATGGATTTTATGCACGTTAAGTTTTTACGCTCGGAGTTTACGAAGCGATAATGACGCTGGCGACGATGAATGCTGCCCACCAAAGATCAAAAAGGGTGGCTGGCGATGACAAGATGAGACTAACTGCTCTGACTGAAGATGCATACCCGGGCTAATTTAGGGAGTAGTGATGCGTTCACGATTTCAGGATTAATGAGGATAAAAATCCGAAAAAGAAAAATTGTCAGATGATTCGAAACATTTTTAAATCCATTATATTAAGTTCACTTGCACGCTTGCTTGCTTGCTTACGACCGTGCAAATCTTTCGGTCGTTTTTTAACCCACTTCCCATGATCCAATCGAGCTGACATTTTCCACAGACTCGTTGTGCGTGACAATTAATGTTCGTGAAAATTTTTTCCAAAATTTTACACTTTTTAGGACAAAAATATTATATTTAACTACCAATTGCTTAATGGTGCCATGCAATCATCTGACCCATAGGTGGCAGCCATCTCAAGCCAGAGGAGGAGAGGATTCTAGCCGCCACGCATATAAAGGATTTATAGTGAAAAACTTTGTTTTTACGGGTTATACTTGTTATGGATGTGATGGCACAAGAAGAGATATGACGTTCTTGCCTCATCACATCCCGTCCATGCTCATCTTGCAAATTCACGTCACATGACACCAGGTGATGCATCTTTAGCTGGCGCAAAGCCGCGTTTAATTACCGTGCCACGTCACGAATGTTTTCATCCGTGGCACCAATCAAAGGTGGCGATAAAAGGACAGAGGAAGATGCTGGGGAGGAAACCCAAAATGCACTTGGCATCTGGATTTTCTGGAAATGTCAGGGTTATTGGGAAATGCACGATTGGCTCAAAAATAGCTCCAAAGGCGGAACCGTCTGTTAACCCCACACCAGGACGAAAATGACTGACTTCTGCTATTTTGAGGTCAGGCCTTTGATAAAATCACCCACAATGCACGTGATTCTGGTCAGATATTGGCAGCTAAGCAGGGTTCAGACCGGGTAGTGTCTGGATGAGCGATTATCATGCACAATAGATGTTACACAGGCTGCGGAGAGGGTAGGTTATGGGGCGGCAGAGGACGGCGCAGCAAAATATATTGCAGTGAAATGTACTTCTATGCTCCTACATCTGTGCTCCTCGGTACTTCACCAAGCCACACTCACCAGCACGGTGACGTCATATACCCCTCATGACTGATATATCATAGGGCCACCCTCATCCAGCAGTGGATTGATAAATGACTGCACATGTACATTTTGAGGTTGATTTGAAGCTGCATGCAATTGGTTGTGTGTGTGCCGAGTATACTGTGAGTGCGTGTGTGTCAGAGGTCGCAAACGGGTTTTGATTCCTTACCCGTACCGCCGCACCAGGGTCGCAAACAGGTACCTGTACCCTACCCTACCGATACCCGGCTACCCGTACCCGGCCGGGTACGGGTAAGGTACGGGTACCGATTGCGACCTCTGGGATGAAGCCATGTTGCAGGCGTGGGTGGGTTGATTCTAGGAACTTGAATTGTGAGAAGAGACAAGACGTTGGGAAATGAGTGACAAACGGTTACTCACCAGTGACTCACGGCCTACCCGTACCCATACCCGGCGTACCCGGCTGGGTACGGGTAGCCGGGTATCAGGTAGGGTACGGGTATCGGGTACCCGATTGCGACCTCTGGTGTGTGTGTGTACGTGATAGTGGTTAGTGCACTACGCCACGAACCCAGCAATGTGCTTGCAGTTTGACGACGGTTAACGTGGGGAGCGGCGGAGTAGCGGTTCGCGCATTGCGCTACGAACCCGAGTTCGATTCCCGCTCACGGCCAACACCTGGGCCTCCCCTAGGTCAACTCGGCCTCAAATGTGTACCTGATGCTGTGCGTACACAACGCAAAATGGGGAGGCAAAGGCAGTCGGGCATGGTCCTGGCTACCACCCCCATGTGTACCGCACCAGTCTTCAATGGCGTTCGCTAACAGCACTTGCCCCAACAGCCTGTTAAGGCTATATGGGGATCTTTGTCTTTGTGGTGGCACAGTGGTTAGTGCACTGCACGCTAACCCAGCAACGCGCTTTGCAGTGTCCGACCACGGTTAACGTCGATGGCATCCGAACCGGTCCTGGGCCTCCCCTAGGTAGACTCAACCTTAAATGCGTCCACGGTGTGGCGTGTGCAACACTGGTGAGCCAGGTAATTGGGTGAGGTGCAGGCCGCATCACCCTAACCTGTGCATGTGTATGTGTGCGGTATGTCCTTGTGTTTGCGCGCGTGTGATTGTGTGTGTCCGTGTATATGTGTGAAAGTAAGTTTTTTGTAAACTGCATTATGCACGGTCAACTCTTGAAATCCAATTAATTTTGAAAAGCCTATATACTCACAAAAACATATACAAACACACATATCTGTACACAAACCCACACAATAAACAAAATCCCCCATATAGCCTTCCAAAGGTTGTTGGGGAAGTGTTATTAGCGAGCACCTACGAAGGATGGCACGGCACACGAGGGGTGGGTTGCCAGCACCACGCCCTGCCGCCTTTGCCTCCAGGGTGAAGATGTTTACACACCGCACCAGGTACTCATTTGAGGCTGAGTCGATGTAAGAAGCCCAGGACGGTTCGAATGTTATCTGTCGTGAGCGGGAATCCAACTCGAGTCGCTGGGTTCCTAGCGCAGTGTGCTAACCGCTACACTGCCGCTCCCCACACACTGTACACACACACCCACACACGGCCAGAAATAGGCCGCGTGTTGTTTTGCAAGTTTTTTTTTCAATTCCTGTAGATCAAGCCTCGCTGGTTTTTCAGTGCGTTCTCCACGTGCGCGCGGCATTTCTCCGTGCACACCACAGCGGCACAGCGTGGTTGGCATTAGCCCTGGTGCGAAGAATTAAATGGGGGGCGAGGTGGGGGAGGGGGGGCGCTCCCCCCCTCTCCGCCTGTTAAATCCCCCTCCTCTTCGTAGCTCGGCGCTACGTCCATGCCCTTGGGGACACTGCATAGAGGGGGACATTGCCCATCAATGCCCGTGGTGGACACGGGTAGCGCCTGCCACCCCAAGTGGTACAGACCAACACCCGCTCCCCCCCCCTATGGCTCGTGGGCCAATATGCAGGAGAGAAGGTTTGGTTCTGAACAAGGATCAAGGTCTCAGCCGTGTCAGTCGACAGGGTGAGGCAGTTGTAGACATGGAGGAGGACTATAACTCTTACTAGGTTTTATTTTACCAGTCGAAGCCCACTGAGCGACCTGGCTATCACAAATGATAGCTCAACGGAGTGGCTTGTCGTCATGTGGACATTTAGTGCAGCCAAATGCTCTAAACGCGTGTTTCTGAATATGGAGGGAAAAACCCAGACTGACCGGAGAAAAATCCACGCGACCACGTGGAGAGAGAGACACGCAAACTACAAATATACAGCAGCAGGCGTCATCGGGACGAACCCACGACCTCCTGTATACCAGGCAAGGTAGTCAACATCTCGGAACGCAAACAACAGGCAGCGTCAGGGTCGGGATCGAACCCACGACCTCCTGCATATCAGGCGAGGTAGTTAACATCTCTACGGGGAGAGAGAGAGACACGCAAACTCCAAATATACAGCAGCAGGCGTCAGGGTCGGGATCGAACCCACGACCTCCTGCATACCAGGCGAGGTAGTCAACATCTCCTAGCCACCGTGGCAGGAGAGATGGAGCAAGCTCCCATCGAGTGGCGGCTGCCCGGCGCAAGCTCCTCACCTTTCTCCAGCTTGTTGAACACCTCGGCCAGCGATCCACGTGCTCACGCGGCACCTTGTACACCAGCCTCCCGGCAAACCTGGGCACACGGCACGCGGTCGTTTCACGGGAAACCCGTATCTGGATTCGAATTAACCACGTGCGTCTCGCCACCCTGCAGCGTCCTACAGGATCGCTGTCAGCTGTGTTTAAGGTACACACGAAAACAGGGGCCACCGTGAGAAGGCTACTTCTGTCTGTTCCTCGATAACGGGTGTTTGTTTTTCAGAACGATAATGGGATATAACGCGATGAATGTATTAGGGAACACATTTTTTTTTTACAACGCATATACGAATTGGGATGTTACGCGGTTGAGTGAACGTAACTACGTCGCACGAGCAGGAATAAGCGGTTGTGCGGCTGCCTCGGTGAAGCGTCACACAAAGTGGTGGGATGCTGCTGGATGCTTCTAGATGCTACCCACGCGCCTCAGTCTTTGTTCAGCCTGCGTACGCTTCTCACGTGTTATCGCGGACTGTGCTTTATCCCTATATTATAACAAGATTTTCCATAACGCGGCAATCTTCAGGAACGCAACTACCGCGTTATAGAACAGACTGTATATGGTAAACAAAGGCAAACCACCATGAGGAGGCTACCATATTGTAAACCACGGTTTGTTTTTGTGCTGCTTCAATTGAGGAATAGCAAAGCGACACCAACTCTCTCTTGAAGCCCTCTCATCATAGCCAGCAGACCTCAACATTAGCATTTAGTTCCCGAACATATTGCCGTTTTTTTACCCAGGAAAGCCTCACCGAATCTCCTATTTCTCGTGAGGGTCCTGCCAGGTTTTCGCAGTAGGGGGCGATGATTGCGTGCTTAATTCGTTTGGTCACATCAGTGTGACTAAATCAGTCGAATCTCACCTGCATTATTTAAACTCGGCAAACCGAGCGTAAAACCTTATTGCGAGAACTTGGTCGTTTTTCAAACGCAATTTTTTAAAATAAATATTAATTTGATAAACGAGCTAGGTCTTGCAATACGAGGTGTTACTGTCTGCCGAGCGTCACGTGATCACAACTGATATACGAGTCGATTACAACGCCGGAACGAATTATGCTCGCAATCCAAGGGTTTACTGTACCGTGTGATGTGTGTATGTTGAACTTCTTTCGCACCGTACGTAGCCAACCGTGCTCATCGGAGGTGCGGGGGGAAGACAAGAAGCTGAACACAACAAAAAATACCGGCACTGGGAAGACAAAGGTGGCCCGGCGTGGTACTGGCCACCCACCCCCTTCGTGCGCTGCGCCGGCCTTCTTAGGTGCTCGCCCACAGCACTTGCCCGCAACAGTCTGTTGAGACTACATGGGGGATCTTTGTCTTTGTGCGCGAAGTGTCACGTGCAGCACTCACCCATCTTGCAGCGAGGCCCCGGGGAAGCTGCTCGCCAGGTGAGCCTGGACCTCGGCCACGCGCTGCTCCAGCGACGCGCCGGTCACCGTAGCCTCCCCGACCTTCACCTCCAGGTGGTAGCACCCACCGTACTTACTCTTCAGGTGTTGGATCGAACCAAGGCACCTGCGGGGTGTGGTGGACGCGGGAGGTTGGGGTAAAGGGGAGAGGTGTGAAGTGGTGTGTGACGTGGGGTGACGTGGGGTGACGTGGGGTGACGTGGGGTGACGTGGGGTGACATGGGTGACGTGGGGTGACGTGGGGTGACGTGGGGTGACGTGGGGTGACGTGGGGTGACATGGGGTGACGTGGGGTGACGTGGGGTGACGTGGGGTGACGTGGGGTGACGTGGGGTGACGTTGGCGGTGACGTGGCGGTGACGTGGGGTGACATGGGGTGACGTGGGGTGACGTGGGTGACGTGGGGTGACATGAGACTTTGCCAAATTCTAAAATGACACCGCCAGTTACTCAAGTGGGATTACACACAGCAGCAATCGTCGCTGGCAGACGAATGCCGTTTGCTGAGTAAAGCTCTGCCCAGAGACAGCTACTACTGGGGTGCCCTTTCAAAAACGTGTTTGAGTTGAGACGTGATGTACAACGGTTCTGTGAGGCCCTGGTGCAGAGGAGAGTAACTCTATCAACAACATGAATCGTGATCATTGCCACGACGACGGTGCGGTGCTGCGTGATGCAGCGAGGTGTTGTGTGGCGTGCCATGGCAAGGTGAGGTGTGGCCTAACTAGGTGAGGAGAGGCGTGGTGTGGCCTAGGCATGTCTAGGTGAGGAGAGTGGAGCGGTGTGGCGTGAATAGGCACACACAGCAAGACGAGGTGTGGCACTTCCACGGTGTGGCCCGGCGCGGTGCGGACGGCGTGTGGTGAGGTGCCTGCGTTTGGGGGCGAGGGGAGGGGGCCTCGCCAGGCTCACCGGAGGCGGCCGGCCACCACGATGGCGACGCGGTGGCACAGCGCCTCCGCCTCCTCCATGTAGTGCGTGGTGAGGACGGCGCCGCGCTGGCTGCTCCGGAATGCAGCGCCGATCGCTCTCCTGGGCGCAGCGATGTGCGTGCGTGCGCACACACACACACGCGCACAAGCACACGCAAACACATACACACACGCATGCATGCATGCACACACAGATCCCCCGTATAGCCTTTAATAGACTGTTGGGGCAAGTGCTGTTAGCGAGGAGCACCTATGAGGTGGTGGGTGGCCTACACTACACCCGACCGCCTTTGTCTCCCCAGTGGCGAAGTTTACACACCGCACCAGGTACTCATTTGTCAACCTAGGAGAGGTCCCGGTCAGGTTCAGATAATCGTCACTGGTGTTGGCCGTGAGTGGGAACTGAACTCGGGTCGCCGGATTCGTAGCGCAGCGCGCTACCCGCTACGCACACACACACGCACACACACAGGTTCTCACCGCAAACTCATGGAGGAAAAATAACACATTTCTGCAGGCGACACGCACGTACACACACGTATACGTATACACATGTACATGTACTCACACGTACAAATACATACATGTACACGTACACACGTAAGTACATGCACGTAGGCACACATACACACGTAGGTGAATACACACGTAAGTCGATAAAGAAATGGACACGCACGCACAAACGCGTGCACGCATTCAAATAAACCCAAGCTCGCTCTCACCACATGAAGCGCTTGGTCTTGGGATCCATGCCCATGGATGGCTCATCCAGCAGCACTTGGCAGGGGCCTCCCAGCATGCTGAGAGCAAAGCACAGCTGCCACAGGCAACCACGAGCAACCACGAGTAACAATTATCACGACTACCGACATCACAACCACTACTACCGCATACGTCATCACCTCCACCACCATCATCACCACCACCACCACCGTTATCACCACCGCCGCCGACGTCATTACTATCACCACCACCATCGTCGCCACCGCCACCACTACCGCCACCACCGCCACCAACAACAACAACGTATCAAACACAACCACGGATCCTGTCAAAACTCGCCACATCAAAATCATTGGCCATCATTCAGTGAGTCGGTGGCTCCGAGTAGGAGGTTGAGCTGGCAGATGCCTCTGGTTAAATCAGCGGCTATGTCGGTTGAATTGGTGGTTGAGTCGATGCGAGTGCCGTGGTGGCGAGATGTTAACTCTCTCGCCAGGTATGCAGACGTCTGCTGTATATATGTATTATGTTTTATTTTTATTATTTTATTATTTCCCTTCTATGTGACTTTACCGAAAGAACCAAGAAGATGTATATATGTAGTTTACATGTTATCCCCGTGGTCTGTGTGGATTTTTCTCCGGGTCCTCCACATTTAGAAACATGCACTTGGCAATATTTGGCTGCTATACATTTCCATATTTAGCTACATAGCTTAGTGGGCCTTGCCTGGTAAAATAAAAAAATAGTTTAGAAAAGTTTAGATGGTGAGTTAAACTGGTGGTTGTGGGCGGTTGAACTGGTGGTTGTGGGCGGTTGAACTGGTGGTTGTGGGCGGTTGAACTGGTGGTTGTGGGCGGTTGAACTGGTGGTTGTGGGCGGTTGAACTGGTGGTTGTGAGTGGTTGATCTGGTGGTTGTGAGTGGTTGAACTGGTGGTTGTGGGCGGTTGAACTGGTGGTTGTGAGTGGTTGAACTGGTGGTTGTGGCGGTTGAACTGGTGGGTGTGAGTGGTTGAACTGGTGGTTGTGAGTGGTTGAACTGGTGGTTGTGGGCGGTTGAACTGGTGGTTGTGGGCGGTTGAACTGGTGGGTGTGAGTGGTTGAACTGGTGGTTGTGGGCGGTTGAACTGGTGGTTGTGAGTGGTTGAACTGGTGGTTGTGAGTGGTTGAACTGGTGGTTGTGGGCGGTTGAACTGGTGGTTGTGGGCGGTTGAACTGGTGGTTGTGGGCGGTTGAACTGGTGGTTGTGNGTGGTTGAGCTGGTGGTTGTGGGCGGTTGAACTGGTGGTTGTGGTGGTTGAACTGGTGGTTGTGAGTGGTTGAACTGGTGGTTGTGGGCGGTTGAACTGGTGGTTGTGGGCGGTTGAACTGGTGGTTGTGGCGGTTGAACTGGTGGTTGTGAGCGGTTGAACTGGTGGTTGTGGGCGGTTGAACTGGTGGTTGTGGGCGGTTGAACTGGTGGTTGTGGGCGGTTGAACTGGTGGTTGTGGGCGTTGAACTGGTGGTTGTGGCGGTTGAACTGGTGGTTGTGGGCGGTTGAACTGGTGGTTGTGGGCGGTTGAACTGGTGGTTGTGGCGGTTGAACTGGTGGTTGTGGCGGTTGAACTGGTGGTTGTGGCGGTTGAACTGGTGGTTGTGGGCGGTTGAACTGGTGGTTGTGAGTGGTTGAACTGGTGGTTGTGAGTGATTAAACTGGTGGTTGTGAGTGGTTGAACTGGTGGTTGTGGGCGGTTGAACTGGTGGTTGTGGCGGTTGAACTGGTGGTTGTGGGCGGTTGAACTGGTGGTTGTGAGTGGTTGAACTGGTGGTTGTGANCGGTTGAACTGGTGGTTGTGAGCGGTTAAACTGGTGGTTGTGAGTGGTTGAACTGGTGGTTGTGGGCGGTTGAACTGGTGGTTGTGAGTGGTTAAACTGGCGGTTGAACTGGTGGTTGTGAGCGGTTGAACTGGTGGTTGTGGGCGGTTGAACTGGTGGTTGTGAGTGGTTGAACTGGTGGTTGTGAGTGGTTGAACTGGTGGTTGTGAGCGGTTAAACTGGTGGTTGTGAGTGGTGAACTGGTGGTTGTGGGCGGTTGAACTGGTGGTTGTGAGTGGTTAAACTGGTGGTTGTGGGCGGTTGAACTGGTGGTTGTGAGCGGTTGAACTGGTGGTTGTGGGTGGTTGAACTGGTGGTTGTGAGCGGTTAAACTGGTGGTTGTGAGTGGTTGAACTGGTGGTTGTGGGCGGTTGAACTGGTGGTTGTGAGTGGTTAAACTGGTGGTTGTGGGCGGTTGAACTGGTGGTTGTGGGCGGTTGAACTGGTGGTTGTGAGTGGTTGAACTGGTGGTTGTGAGCGGTTGAACTGGTGGTTGTGAGTGGTTGAACTGGTGGTTGTGAGCAGTTGAACTGGTGGTTGTGGGCGGTTGAACTGGTGGTTGTGAGCGGTTGAACTGGTGGTTGTGGTGGTTGAACTGGTGGTTGTGGCGGTTAAACTGGTGGTTGTGAGTGGTTGAACTGGTGGTTGTGGCGTTGAACTGGTGGTTGTGAGTGGTTAAACTGGTGGTTGTGGCGGTTGAACTGGTGGTTGTGAGCGGTTGAACTGGTGGTTGTGGGTGGTTGAACTGGTGGTTGTGAGCGGTTAAACTGGTGGTTGTGAGTGGTTGAACTGGTGGTTGTGGGCGGTTGAACTGGTGGTTGTGAGTGGTTAAACTGGTGGTTGTGGGCGGTTGAACTGGTGGTTGTGGGCGGTTGAACTGGTGGTTGTGAGTGGTTGAACTGGTGGTTGTGAGCGGTTGAACTGGGGTTGTGAGTGGTTGAACTGGTGGTTGTGAGCAGTTGAACTGGTGGTTGTGGGCGGTTGAACTGGTGGTTGTGAGCGGTTGAGCTTGTGGTTATGAGTGGTTGAACTGGTGGTTGTGAGCGGTTGAACTGGTGGTTGTGAGCAGTTGAGTTGGGGGTTGTGAGCGGTTGAACTGGTGGTTGTGAGCGGTTGAACTGGTGGTTGTGAGTGGTTGAACTGGTGGTTGTGAGTGGTTGAACTGGTGGTTGAGCTGGTTGGNGGTTGTGAGCAGTTGAACTGGTGGTTGTGAGCGGTTGAACTGGTGGTTGTGAGCGTTGAGTTGGGGTTGTGAGCAGTTGAACTGGTGGTTGTGAGTGATTAAACTGGTGGTTGTGGGCGTTGAACTGGTGGTTGTGGGGGTGTAGGCACCGCACAGGGACCCTCCCCCCCACCTTGCGCTTGGTGCCGCCCGACAGCTTCCGCGTCACTTTCTCCGCGTGCTCCTTCAGCGCCAATGCCGATATCATCCTACACAGAGAGCGAGCGCCGCACAGCCACACTTACACCATCATCCAGCAATGCACTGGATCATGGCTGATTGATGCTAATGGATTTAAATAGTTTTGTGATGTATAGATATTATTGTTATTAGCTTGGTATTGGTACATCCTGTGTCTCCAATTGTCTCCCACTTTCTCCACCAGTGCCTCCCAACGTTTCTCAAAGTGTCTTTCAGTGTCTTGCACAAAATCATCCAGAACACACAATTCTTTCCCAGCATCTTCCAAGCGTCCCCAATGCCTCCAGACATCTCCCATCATCATGATCATCATCCAGTTTCATCCATCATCTCCCGGTCATAATAAATCCAAACTATAACATATGCTTAGGTTTTTTCGGTAAAGTCACGTAGGTAAAATTTAAATTAATAAAGCCTCTGATTTTTATTTTATTTTACTTTTATTAATTAAAATTTTTACCTACGTGACTTTACCGAAAAAACCTAAGAATATGAATCCTTGCAGTCACGAAAGCTTCAAATCTAGAATTACAACATTGTATTATTCTAATTTACTTGGTATCGGAACCGCCCGAGTTCTCTCTGCGCTGTCCACCATCTCTGCGCGTCTCGCGTGGCGTTACCCCCCTGCCTTACGTTACCCCCCCCCCCTCCCGCGTGACGTTACCCCTGCGTGGCGGCGCGTGCCTCATCCCGCCGGAGCCCCCGCACGGCCGCGTAGAAGGACAGGTGCTCCGCCAGGTCAGCTTCTTCCACAGAGGGTTCACCTGGGGCACAGGCCCAGCTGCGCCCCCGCGCACAGCCATCTCCCAGCACCACCTGCGGGGGTCGTGAGGTTACGGGCAGGGTGTGCGCGCCGTCAGTACGAGCGTCTTGTCGCCATTGGGGATTTACGCGAGGGTCGTTCTCTCGAAACGTTGTTGGTGAACGTACAGGGTTAGGGCTAGCAGTGCGGTTTGAGCTATGGTGAATGTACGCTATGGTGAATGGACGCTATGGTGAATGGACGCTATGGTGAATGGACGCTACGGTGAATGGACCTTATGGTGAATGGACGCTACGGTGAATGGACCCTATGGTGAATGGACCTTATGGTGAACGACCTTATGGTGAATGGACGCTACGGTGAATGGACGCTATGGTGAATGGACGCTATGGTGAATGGACGCTATGGTGAATGGACGCTATGGTGAATGACGCTATGGTGAATGGACGCTATGGTGAATGGACGCTACGGTGAATGGACGCTATGGTGAATGGACGCTATTGTGAATGGACGCTATGGTGAACGGACGCTATGGTGAATGGACGCTATTGTGAATGGACGCTATGGTGAATGGACGCTATGGTGAATGGACGCTATTGTGAATGGACGCTATGGTGAATGGACGCTATGGTGAATGGACGCTATTGTGAACGGACGCTATGGTGAATGGACGCTATGGTGAATGGACGCTATGGTGAATGGACGCTATGGTGAACGGACGCTATGGTGAACGGACGCTATTGTGAACGACGCTATGGTGAATGACGCTATGGTGAATGGACGCTATGGTGAATGGACCCTATGGTGAACGGACGCCGCTAGGGTGAATGCTGCGTCGAGCCTGTGCCAGGCCTGGTATGGTGCTGGGTGACGCCAAGTCCACGCAGGCTGAAGCAGGAACCGATTGTGGCACCTGTCCAGCGCTGGCTTCAACTCTCCGGCCAAGAGCTCCACTGTGGTCGTCTTCCCAGCCCCGTTGGGTCCAGCAGCCCAGGACCTCCCCTGCGCACAGACAAAGATCCCCCCAGCCGGGCAACGCACGCAGAATGTTCGGGCGCAGTGCTTGTTAGTGAGCACAACATCAAGTTCAGGAACTGAACACGTGGGGGGGTGATGCGGCGAAAAAACACGCTTGGTTGACACCATCTCACCTGTGCTGATGTTTATACACAAGAGTACCAGGTACAGGGACTCCTATACTTACTAACAAGTAAGGCCCACTGAGCTATACTCTTTTCAGAAGCGACATGGCAACAAATGATAGCTCAACGAAATGGCTTATCATGTGGAAATTTATAGCAGCCAAATACTCTAAACGCATCATCCTAAATATGGAGGGAAAAACCGGTGAACCCGGAGAAAAATCCACGCGACCACAGGGAGACACGCCAACTCCAAATATACAGCAGGTGTCAGGCTCGGATTGAACCCACGACCTCCTGTATACCAGGCGAGGTAGTTAACATCTGGCCACCGCGGCGCCTCATGTGGCTGTGGTTGTGGCACCCACCTCGCTCCACCATGAAGGAGAGGTTCCTGACGGCAACGCACGCCTTCCCACGGCCGCTGCGGCAGTGGCAGCCACTCTGACTCTTTCCAAACTCCTTGCGCAGCGAGTGAACCAGCATCGCGGGCTCTGCGAGGCACAAAGAACAAGTGCTGTCAGCGAGTAACAACTACAAAGGCCGCACCTCCGATTAGCACGGTTGACTACGTACGGTGCAAAATAAGTTCAACATACATAGATACATACAAGACCGACATGAGGGGGTGGGTGGCCAGCTCCATGCCCGGCCGCCTTTGTCTCCCCAGTGTTGATGTTAACACAACACAACTATCACGGTGTCTCATGCACTGTTGTGTTCCCGTCGTGTTCCCGCTGTGCTCCCGTTGTGTTCCCGTCGTGTGCCCGTCGTGGTGTTCCCGTCATCGCACCACCGCACGCACCTCGTGGTTGTGCAGCGCGCGTTTCACGCGCTCCCTTTCCCACGCCACGTCCTCGTCCTCCCCTCGGGCCGCTCGGTGTTGGCCACCACGCGGCGCCGGCGCCCGGAGATGCTGTCGGACACGCAAGCGCGAGCGAGAATCGTCGACGCACGGTGATGAAGGACGTCTCGTACGGGGCACGGGTGGGACACGCGTAATGACATCACGCCGTCGTCATCATCATCATCAGCACGTGGGACGTAACGATTACAACACACATGGCACGCGAGACATCGAAGCGAAGAGAGAAAACAACAACAACAGCCACACACAGGGCGTGCAGGATATGAGCAGGACACAAGGTTCACGGCGGGTGCGATGACAGAGACAAACAAGGTAAGCAGAACGCATGACAGAGAATGGTGGGACGCGTGCAGGACAAATACATCGGACAGATGTGAAACAATAGAAACAAATTGGACACACTGGCAGAGGAGCATCAGACTTACGGTAGGACATCATCACCAGCAGCACCACCACGATTATACTAAGACCATCAATATAGCACCACCATCTACCGTCACTAAACCACCACCATCACCAACATACGAGAGACACCACCACCACCACTATCACCCCCATGATACACAACAATGACAAACACTCCCTGTATGCCATTAACAGATTGTTGGGGCAAGTGCTGTTTGCGATCACCTATGAAGGCTGGCATGGCACACGAGGGTGTGGGTGCACAGCACCACGCCTGGCCGCCTTTGTCTCCCTAGTTGTGATGTTTACACACCGCACCAGGTACTTATTTGAGGCCGAGTCGACCTGCCGAGGCCCAGGATTAGTTCAAATAATATTCACTGATGTTGGCCACGAGATCCACCAGCACCCACTAGACCAAGACCCCCCACACTCCCCGTCGCCCCTCCTCACCAAAAGACGGGGTCGTGAACGTCCCTGTGCCCCATTGGTCTCCTCTCAAGAAACATGAGCGCCAGCCACAATGCGCCCACCATCACGTACGGCTGCGCGGCGGGCAGCGCCCAGCGGAGGTCAAACGGTCGAAGGTTGAGGGCGGAAGCATGGGGGAGGAGAAACATTGAGGGGCAGATGCGGTCAGAGGGAGGTGCGATGGTATGTGTAAATGTGTAAAAAGAAGTGGACGTCTATTTTTTTTTTACGCGGAGCGCCAGGTAAGGGAAGTAGTTGAATGTTCTACTCATCTACTTTGTAAGTGAATAAGTTCAGCGTGCGCTGCGACACGGGAGGGTCAATGCGTGTGAGATGCTGCATACTGGAGGACAGTATGAAACAACAATGGGTGCCGCGGTGGTGAGATGTTAACTACCTCGCCTGGTATACAGGAGGTCGTGGGTCGATCCCGACCCTGACGCCTGTATATTTGGAGTTTGCGTGTTCTCCCCCTGGTAGCGTAGATTTTTCTCTAGGTCCTCCGGCTTTGCTCTCCACATTTAAGAACATGCGTTTAGAGCATTGGGCTGCAATAAATTACCACATGATAAGCCGCTTCTGAAATAAGCTATATAGCTCAGTGGGCCTTATCCGGTAAAATCAATAAATCATAGTTTAGTTTTAGTCTCTCTCTTTCCTCTGCAGTAGTAATAATCAAATAGATGTTCGCTAATAATGCAACTGCGTGCATGTAGATTTGTTTTTCTTGAATCCTCGGGGTTTTGTACTCTGAACAAATATTCCGCAGCCCCCCCCTACACCCGAGCGAGGCCTCACCGCCAGCAAAGTGATGGGATGTTGGAGTCCCAGGCGAAGTAGTCGGAGAGGGTGGGCTGTGCTCCCCTCTGCTTGCCCCGCAAGTAAACCTGATGAGTCGACCATACGCACGCACACACACGCACACACACACACACACACGCACGCACACACACACACGCACACACACGCACGCACACGGACGCACACACACACACGCACGCACACACACGCACGCACACACACGCACACGTACACACACACGCACACACACACACGCACGCACACGTACACAGGCGCAAACACACGCACACGCGCAACGTTCCGTCGCGCTTACGACGAACATCCTCTACATCGGTAAAAAATTTAAATTAATAAAAGTAAAATAAAAAGAAAATAAAAATCACGACGTTTCGGAGGCAACACAAGCTTCCATCTTCAGGTGGAACCGTCACAGCACGATAGCTGTATAGCACAGCACGATAGCTGTATAGCTGTATCAGCTATCGTGCTGTGATGGTTCCACCTGAAGACGGAAGCTTGTGTTGCCTCCAAACGTCGTGATTTTTATTTTATTTTTATTTTACTTTTATTAATTTAAATTTTTTACCTACGTGACTTTACAAAAAAACCTAAGAATATGAATACTTGCAGTCACGAATGATTCAAATCTAGAATCCTCTACATCGCTGGTGGACCAGGGTAGGTGGGAAACATGGGTAACAGTCACAGCCACGGCGAGGGGTACAGCAGACGTGGTGTGCCGGGTGCGTAAACACGTTATGTTCCGGGCGGCAAGACTGGAAAAGCGCAGTCCTTGAAAGACGTATTGACCATGTAAACAAGACCTGGCGACGATGGAGACTTACAAAAGTAGTCATTGAAGAACCGTGAACCACGCATGCAAGAAGGAAGACCTACTTCTGATGGGAGCTCGGGAGACTGCAATATTGCTTTTGAAGAACGTTAACCACGTAATTAAGAGCTAGAGGGTGGCGGTGATGTGACACTGCGTGAGCAGGCTCTGCAAAGATGGGCAGCTGTGGAATTTCCAAACCATCACGTGAACTCTGGTCATCCTCGCAGCAGCAGCGGCGGCTTTTGGCTAACCATCGAATAAAGACGGCCACTGCATCGCGCGCTTTCACGTGTGCTTCTGCGGCCGTCTGGAAAGCTCTTCCTTCCAATATTAGGAAACCACTGGAGCTTTGCACTTTGAACTCGTCTGGATTGAAAACGAATTTCTTTACAACTGCTTTTGTGTTAAGTTTGTTGTCCTTCACTCGCACCTCCAATTATCACGATTAGCTACGTACGGTGCGAAAGAAGTTCAACATACATAATACAGGAAGACTTCTTCACAATTGTGGAAAATTCCCTGATGAAGCAGGTCATAATCACCAGCAAAACGTGGTACTCGAATTGCAAATGTTGTGGGTTTACTCTCCAACAAACCGTTGTGCTGAAGTAGTAACTAATTGGCGGTTTTAACGACACGTTTATATTTACGCGATCTAGATAAGACTGATATTCTTAGGTTTTTTCGGTAAAGTCACGTAGGTAAAAACATTAAAAAGTAAAATCTCCAAAATTCTAAACAAACATAAGATCCAAGTCCGATTCAGTAAAGTGCATAAAATCCGTGATTTGATTCCATCTGTGAAGGATGTCGTTCCTGACTTACAGTATCCTGGAGTCTACAAATTGAGTTGCATTTGTGGTGATTGCTACATTGGAGAAACGAAACGTCATGTTTCTGATCGTGTCCGCGAGCACAAGTCAGATCTGAAACACGGCAGAACTGATTCTTCGGCCGTTGCCGATCATTGCTACAACTCGGTGGGCTATCATGAAATTGTATTTTCCGAGACCAAGGTTCTCTGCAAACCTCCTGGCTACCATCAAAGGTTTGTACACGAAGCCATACAAATATACAAACACAGACATAATTTCAACCGTGATGACGGTTACAAACTGAGTAATCATTGGAAAGATGTGATTAACCATACAAAAAAGATTTAACTACACTTATTTGCCAATCTTATTTGACAGACAACCATTACTGTTTTACCATATTTAGTGGTGGTCTTCTTGTTACAGGTTGAGTCACAAACCGCACCTCTCCATAACAAAGGCTCAGCCTTTGTTATGCAGTCTATTCTTAGTCTCAAGCCTCACCTTACCATATTAATAATAAGTATGCGGCCCTTGCCCCACCTCCTTCTCCAACCATTATATAAACGGAGTGGTAGCTCCTGCAATCTCTCATTTACTTGATACAGCTGTCGTGGCTGTGACGGTACCACCTGAAGACGGAAGCTTGTGTTGCCTCCGAAACGTCGTGATTTTTTTATTTTTTATTTTATTTTACTTTTTAATGTTTTTACCTACGTGACTTTACCGAAAAAACCTAAGAATATGAATCATTGCAGTCACGAAAGCTTCAAATCTAGAATAGATAAGACTGGCCGCGAAAGCCTACGTGTTAAACATACAAACGGCGGCGGGATCTGGCAGAAGGAAGGAAGCGAAGGGTGCACGGCGGCGCACCTGGAGCACGTAGTAGATGTTGCCTATGAGGACGTAGAGAGGGTCGCAGAGGGCGAAGACGTGGTGCAGCGCGGTGGCCAGGCCGTACAGCTCGACGGCGCTCTCCAGCAGGGTCACCACCAGGTACGGGGCCAGCGCCAACTGCGGGAGATCAGAGTGCGTGATGAGTGTGTGATGAGTGTGGCAGGTGTGTGATGAGTGTGTGATGAGTGTGGCAGGTGTGATGAGTGTGATGAGTGTGTGATGTGTGCGGCAAGTGAGTGATGAGTGTGGCAGGTGTGTCGTGTTTGGCAGGTGTGTGATGAGTGTGAAGAGTGTGTGATGTGTGCGGAAAGTGTGTGATGAGTGTGGCAGGTGTGTGATGAGTGTGGCAGGTGTGTGATGTGTGTGGCAGGTGTGTGATGTGCGTGGCAGGTGTGTGTCATGTTTGGCAGGTGTGTGATTGAGTGTGATGAGTGTGTGATGAGTGTGGCAGGTGTGTCGTGTTTGGCAGGTGTGTGATGAGTGTGATGAGTGTTTGGCAGGTGTGTGATGAGAGTGATGAGTGTGTGATGTGCGCGGCAAGTGAGTGATGTGCGTGGCAGGTGTGTCGCGTGTGTGATGAGTGTGGCCTGTGCGTGGCGAGTGTGTGCATGGGTGTGCGGCAGTCGTTAAGATGGCACAAGTGCACGCCAGCCACAAAGAGTGCGGGGGTGGTGGGGGGGCCCTACCAGCATGGCGATGAGGGGCCACGCGGTCTGCACACTCTCCATCTTGGAGAAGAGGAAGGAGCAGACGTAGGTGAAGAGCAAAGTGGCTGGGGCAGAGCCCACCAGGCAGATGATCTGCACGCGACACACAAGTCACCCGGTGATGCTGCTGCTGCTGTTGCTTGAGCAGTGACGCACAAAGTACAAACAACAACAACTCAACACATTCACCAGTAACACTGCAGCCCTAAATGGACTCCAGCTCGTTCACAATGCAGCTGCTTAGAGTCCTTACGAGCACATCACACCTGCTCTCTTGTCTTTACACCGGCTACCAGTCAAGTATTGAGTGGACTATAAGATCCTGCTGCTGACCTACACCACCACGACTGCCACCGCCGCCACCAGCGCCACCACCACCACCGCCACCAGCGCCACCACCACCGCCACCAGCGCCACCACCACCACGCCACCAGCGCCACCACCACCGCCACGACTCGTAGCACGACGCACCAGCGCGAGGGCGGCGCCGGGCTGAGTGAGCGACCCCACGCCGATGCCAAACGCCGTCGCCAGCAGCGCCAGCAGCAGGAGGCTGTAGGAGGCGAGGTCCACGGAGGCCAGGCCCAGCCAGTAGGCCGAGGGCGCCAGTCCGCTGATGCGCATGAGCGAGCGCGCCTGCAGCTGCTCGCACACGAACGCAAGCTCTACGTTACGTCAGTGGGACGCACGTTGTGTTGGTGGTAGTTGCCTCGCGTTTTACATGTTCATGTAACGCGATTTTGAAAGAGCAAGATTAATTACACGTATTTTTTTTGTGCGCGCACTGTTATTTAAATAATGCGCTCCAGCGCGTTGGCCAGGGTGTACGGAACGCGCTGCGAGCTAATCGTCAGTCAGGCAGCAAAGTTCAGCGGGTGCATTACGACAACCACAAAGCGCGGGCAGCATCAGCATCTCCTTCTTGGGTGCCACTTTGAAAATCTAGTCCACGTGAAATTTGGCTTGTGCACACATTTGCCTACCAATACATCTGGTAAGCATCTCACTACGTGTTTTTCTTTCTTTAAAGAGGCTGTTACTATCTTTCATACATTTATGGTAGTATTTTCAATATAATATGTACTCTAACTAGTGAACTATGTAGACGTAAGAATGAGGTTCGATAGCGTGTTCTCTCTAACCCCTTTCGAATGGGAAAATTACATTCAATTTACGCGATTTTGAGTTCTGTGCCGTTTTTGAGGAACACAACCCCCGTGTAAAACGAGAGGAAGATGGAGATGCCCGTGCCATACAGCGAAGGATTCTGGAATCGATGTGTGCGGAGTTTTGAATCCTTAGCCTGCTAGGTTGTGACGTGGCCAGGATGGGTGAGTGCAGCAAGTGGGTTCATGAACCCATGGGTGAGGACCCTTCGAGTATTATACTCCCTCGCATGCATGGCGGATTTCTCTGGGTCTCCGGTTTTCCATCACGCCAAGCCAAACATCATTCGTGGACCATCATTGGAACCTCCTTTGCCAGTAGCAAAATATGATAATTGGTTTTTTACCCTTTTATCTGGCAACAAAACTGACACCTTTTTTTAGAAGGAGTCATGTTTGCATTGACCACAATACCTGCAGTTGGAATGCAAACAAAAAACACAACTCTGATAATGTATGCACTGTCCTTGAAATTGATTGGTCCGCACCCGAGACAGCTTTCCTTAGAGCCAGTCTCACATGGTGTTGGACCAGATGACGCCATCGTGGAATTAACCAAACATCTCAATGAACCAGGACCCTCCTTAAAAAGAGTATTTTGCAATTTTCCTAGAAAAAGGATTACATTTTTTTGTGTGTGAAAAATAATTCTGGGATATATTAAATAAATTATTTAACGGTACATTTATTTAAACTATCCAGAAAAGTCTCACCGAGTCTCTAAACTCATCTTCACGAGGGTCCTGCTACACGGATGTTTTTCCAATTCCTTTTTAAATAAGGAGTGGTTTTGCTTGTTGTCGGAGGAAACTGGAGAACCTCCACACACAATGTTTAAATTGTAATTCATGCTCGTGCAGTCTCCCCTGCTTGAGTTCCAAATGGGCTCCTCACCTCACAACACGATGCCAACAACCGATCGCCACAACGGTTCACCACAACGGTTCGCACCACAACGGCTCACCACAACAATCCGAAATTGTCGACGTCTTACCTCGCGGTCGCGAACGATGTCGAAAATGAAGTAGCAGGGAAGCCAGTTGGCCCCGAGGCCGATGAACATGGCTAACGGCACCAGCGTGGCGTCGGTGAAACCCGAGCTGTTCATCTAGTAAACAGAGAGCAGGCGCTGTAAGTGAGTAACTATTCAGGCCGGCACACGGTGGCCCTCGAGTGCGTGGTGTGGCCGGAATCCTCACCCGGCCGCCTTTGTCTCCCCAATGCTGATGCTTACACATTGCACCGGGCTCCGAGCCGACTCAGCGGAGGCCCAGTAACGGTTCCGATAATCGTCACTGGTGTTGACGCGAGCGGGAATCAAACTCGGGTCACCGGGATTGTAGCGCAGAGGCCAGCACCACGCCCGGCCGCATTTGTCTCCCTATTCGCAATGTTGACACATCGCACCAGGTACTCATTTGAGGCTGAGTCGACCTAGGAGAGGCCCAGGACCGATTCAGATAATTGTCATTGGTGTTAGCCGTGAGTGGGAATCGAGCGCAGTGCGCTAACCGCTGCACTACCGCTCCTCACACACAGATACACACCTACAGGCAAACCCACGCACGCAGAGGTGTGTGCTGACGGTGGTTACCCTAGGCAGGGGCTGGCTCCACGTTGTGATGACCCCAGTGCCGTTGAGGCTGCGCAGAACCCAGTTGCTGAGGAGGTTGACAAGCACTGGCAGGGAGTGCAGGGCAGTGCTGTTGTATTGGCCAGTTACACCCTGCACAACACACAGACACAAACGTGTACACACATGGATACTACAACAACAACCGCGACTCGTCACAATGCTGCGGCGTTGTTACCACAGAGATTGATGCCAGGCTAGGTGCACTTCGAAGCCACGTGAAGTGTCGAAGGCTCGAAGGTGACAGGTCACGGGACAAAGCCAGGTGCCATGGGTTGACTGCGATGATGGCAGATACAACAGCTGTGCTCTCTACCGCTACATGTACAATCCAATAATCCCAATATCATCCACAAAGTGTCGGTGACGTCACCACGGCACCTGTGCCAGGCCAGGTGCATGGGCACACTCGTCTATGAAGGCCGAAACAGCGCACGAGGGCGTGGTGTGGCCAACACCACACCCAGCCACCTTTGTCTCCCCATTCCCTGATGTTTACAAACGGACACCAGGTAACTGCATAGGGTATATCATAGTTCAGTCATGTCACGGCACCCTGCTACAAATCCGGTACAAAACCTGGAGTCCCACCTGTGGGCCTTGCTGTGCGAGGTTGAGGCGAGGTTGTGGGAACGAGACCCGGGACTCAGATCCAACTGCACCTCCAGACTCTGCAGGGAGCCAATGGTCGCCTCGCTCAACCCGCTCTCTGTGTCGGAGGAGGGTCAAGGTCAAGAGGTCATCGAGGTTGGTGTCTGAATTTCGGCCGCCCGTGATTAAACTGGGTTCTCTATTTTCGAGTCGAGAGTCTCAGCCGGTCACCAGTGACTCGCACAGAGACCCACAGACTCGCATAGAACCTCATAGACTTGATAGAGACCCATAGAGTTGCATAAAAGACGCGATCGGAGTACAGTCAACCCCTCCATTTATCTGGGGTAATTGGGAGGATGGGGTGGCTCACACAAAGAACACACACACGGATAATGTAAACATTGTGAATTGGGCTCTGGCAGCGTGTTATTGTTCACCTACGTAGAACGGGGTGAACGCGTCGAATGCGTGTGTCTTTATTGGTTCGTAATCGGTACGCTTGCCGATGAGCTAGCGGTCACCTGGGTACCAATACGCATAGACCGAGTTTGCGGTAAAAACGGGTTCTCAAGTGCGAATTGATGGTCTCAGCCCGGTCACCAATGAGTTTTTAAAGAAACCCATCGACGGCGAAGGTGGGGAAAACTGGACAGGGCCCTCCCAGCTCCCGTCTCATCCCCTGACCCGGCGCTCGAGCCAACCGCATGACGCCGTCGGTGGCGGCGGTGCGACGCGGGTAAACAGCGGCAGACGGAAACCCAACCTGCGGAAGTTAGCACGAGGAGACGCGTGCGGGCGGCCGTCTCCACGCCACCCTTCGTGCCCAGGAGGTAGAGGCTGGGCCACAGCCTCAACGCCGCCGGCTGGTGGGCATCCATGCGGTCGCCCAACCAGGCCAACCAGATCGCAAAGCCGATGAAGATGGCGGGCGTAACCACCCTGCGCGAAAAGACAACGAACCGATGGTCAACCGGTGACCCTGATCCTAGCCCCAACATTAGAAAGTAGCCAGCTAGATACTTGTCCTAACCAGAACCAAAACCCTATCCAACCAACGCTCATCCTAACTGAACGATAACAATCTGGCCAACCTACCCAGACCCCAACCGTAACTATCCGACAAGCTCCTAATCGTACCTACTCCTAACAGTAGCCCAAATACTAGCAAATTAGCCAAGCCACTCCCAGCCATACCCTTACCCCATTCTTAACCAGCCAGCCATGTCTAACTTTAACCATGGCACTCACAAACTATCCACACAGCTTACAGCCCCAACCCCCACGCTACAAACAGGCCAGCCAGACACTGGCACCATCCCTGACCATGCTCCTAACGGTGACCCCATCTCAGCGGTCGGCAACCAAAATAATGAGAGCAATGTTTTGTTTGAATTCTGTAAAAGCTCAATATTTTTAAGAGCCACAATGCACGTTAATAACGTACAAGCAGCCCCAGAGAGCCGCGTGCGGCTTCGGAGCCGCAGGCTGACGACCCCTGACCCTCACGCTTAGCTCCGCGTCCCTCTACCAGGACCCGTCGCGTTCCTCTCTCTCGGCTCCCCCGAGGGTAGCGGATGGCGCTCACAGGTAGACGAGCGAGGAGTACTCGCGCAGGTAGCTGATGACGCGCAGCCACGCCACGGCGCGCAGCTGCTGGCACCACAGCGGCCAGCCGGTCAGAGGGCCGGGTCGCGGTGCCTCGCCGCCGTTGCCGGGATCGTAGGTCAGGAGGTGCAGGCTGCCCAGGTCGGACGTCGAATCGTCTTCCGAGGTCGACGCGATGCCGTCGCCGTTGGCGATGTCCCCCNTCGCCCCTGGCCGTCGCCGGCGGTCTCCGCGTCCGCAAACACGCTGTAATCTGAGAGGGATGCGCGGAGTGAACAAAACTTCCCGCACAACGACAAAGATCCCACCACCCCCCCCCCGTATACCCTGAACAGAATGTAGGGGCAAGTACTGTTAGCGAGCACCTATGAAGCCCGACACGGCACAAGCTGGGTGGGTGGGCCAGCACCAGTTCTTATCGAGGTAAAATAAAAAAAAAANTATGTAAAATAAACTGAAAAACACAAAACAGCGATGTCACCGCAGCGCTTGCGCCACGTGAAGTGCCAAAGGCTCACTGGCTGGAGGTCACGGGACAGACCCAGGTCCTATGGGTTAACTGAGATACACTGGCAGATGCACCACCTGTACGCCCACTCAGACCCCTTGTTGCGTCTCCAAAGCAAATACTGTACCCCAAAACCCATTGCACTGTCTCACTTGCGAAGGAAGGTGAGACCCGGTATTTACCATTGGATTGTGTGCCTCTGTGTATCGGCCCTTGTAGCTGTTAACATATTGTTGGGGCATGTGCTGTTTAGTGGCTGCTAGTGGTGCCGTCCACACCGCACGCTCGCGCGCCGTGCCAGCCGCCTGAATCGGCGCTCGCTAACAGCACTTTCCCCAACAGCCTGCGTAGGCCATAGGGGCCCACACGGCATCTCCCCCACACCCCCCCCCCGTCCTTGCAGGCACCTGCCAGTACTGGCTGCTCCATCTCGGACTCCTCCCAGAGTCGGAGGAACACCTCCTCCAGGGTCGTCATGGAGACGCCGTAGCTGTGCACGCACAGATCGGTACGCGTGTCCAGCACGGAGAATAGACCTTCACGTGCACACACACACACACGTCTACAAATTAACACATTCGTGTACACGTGCAAAGATCCTTAGTATAGCTTTTAACAGACCGTTGGGGCATGTGCTGTTTACGAGTAGCACCTAGGAAAGCTGGTCGAGCACCATGCCTGTCCATGCCTGTCCGCCTTTGTCTCACCAGGGCTGATATTTACACACTGAGCACCATGCAGCAGCATTTATTTGAGTCGACTTAGGGGAGGCACAGGATCAGTTTAAATAATCATCACTGGTGTTGGCCGTGAGCGGGAATCGAACTCTTGACGTCGGGTTCGTAGCGCAGCATGCAAACTGCGAAACGATCGTTCCCCACTTATAAACATGCATACCGTATGCGTGAGTGCAAAGTTGTCTAAATGAAGTGGTACATGACAAATAATTTGGTGATGTTGTTGCTGCTGCGATGGCAGTGGTGGTGCACAAGCACAATTGACAACAAACTCACATTCCGTCAATAACACTGCCTTACACCGGAAAAATATATAATCGGGCGAAGTGTCTAGGAATGGCCCATCTGCTTCACAGCACATGAATCAACGAATAATTTACGTGGCCATGGAGGGCCACTTTCACAAACGTCACCTTCTCTACGTATTTTTTTGGCCTTTTAAGGCGCGGTTTGATGTTCTCCAAGGGACGGACTTCCTGTTATGACGTAAAAAAAAAAACGTTACCAGGTAAGGGCCCACACTGAGCTGTATAATCCGTGCTAAGTTCGGCAATAATGATCGGTGTGAAGCCGAGTTTGTTTAGTGTTAAAGCTACAAATGGTCAGTCATAAAACTAAGAGTGGCACTCTCATATGCAGAGCGTGGGTAGGAAATTGCTGCCCCCACTGTGTGGACCGGCAGTCACTTGACAGGATTTCAGTGGTAGCTCTGCGGAATCCGCTTCTGCGGGCCGTTCTCTACATGAAGGGTCGCACTGCAACTGGGAGAATCCGAGTGCATCTTGAGACAACGTGGGAAAATAGAACTGTTGCTCTGTGCCGTGTAATGCTGTGCCGTTTGCCCTACGTGTGGTGTAATTGCACATTTTTGAAAGCGAGTTTGGTAAGATACCAAAAATATTTCGATTTCAAGGCCCACTGAGCTATATAGTACTTTTTCAGAAACGACCTGGCCACAAATGATAGCTCAACCAAGTGGCTTATCATCACGTGAAATTTATAGCAGCCAAATAATCTAAACGTTTGAGGGAAAAACCAGAGGACCCGGTGAAAATCCACGCTACCTGGGTAGCGGGCATATAACAAAAACGCTGGTCACCCCACCCTTGACCGAGTGGCTCATGCCTGAGCACGATCATTTCTGAGTCTTCGGACGCTTTCAGATGAGGTCATGTATCGCATATACCTCCACCACACTGCTCAAGTGTGCCTGGGGTCAAGGGCCAGCAACCCTTGACCCCTACTCTCAATTGATACGTGAAACAAAGCCAAGCCTTGTAGGACTGAGTCTTTGAGCTGCAGTGCACCAATGATTATGCCGATTTGATGTACTGTCCGATACGGATATTGTTCACAATTGCACCCAATAAAAACATGCAAACTCCAAGTATATAGGCATCAGGGTTTGGATCAAAACCCACGACTTCCCACCTACCAGGCGAGGTAGCTAACATCTCGAGTAACTTTTTTACTTGGAGAAAAANCACACAGAGCTCGACGCCGCCGCCCCCCCCTACAATTAAAACTTAACAGCACCCTCTTGCAAATAGTCGGTGGAGGCGGTGGGGGGGGGTGAGGAGTACCAGTGAAGCTGCGCACGTCGTTGAAGGGCAGCGTGTAGGCGAGTTCTGCGCCGAATCTCCGTGCAAGGCGTGCGGACGGCACGTGGGACAACACCAGCGCCGTGACCTCCTCGGGTTGCACTCTTCGCCCACGCACATCCTACATGCAGCAGCAGCAACAAAAGTAAAAAATCCCCCCCGCAACACCCACACCGCCCCAACGGATAGCCTTTAATAGGATGTTGGGGCAAGTGGTGGTCGCGAGTAGCAGCGCCTGTGAAGGACGGCACAGTGCCACAGGCAACTGGGTGGTCAGCATCTTGAGGAGGCCCAGGACCGGTTCAGCTATTGTCGCTGATATTAGCCGTGAGCGGGAATCGAACTCGGATCATCGGGTTTGTGCTGCAGTGCGCCAACCGTTGCGCTACCACTCCCCAATTACCGGGGCTCCTTTAAATATCATACTAACACAAGAGCACATACTCATACGTGCGTACACAATAACAACCGCCATTCGCCAATAAGCGATGCCGTTAGCGAGCACATTTTAAGGCCGGCACGCCACTTGAGGGGAAAATGGTTCGGCAAGTGTCACGCCAGGCCGCATGTGTTACCCGTGCTTATGAAAAAAAAAACTAAATTACAATTACACATTCTGCTTCTCACTCATCGAGGGTCAGCGACTCGGTGCCCAGGTGACCGCTCAAGTCGTTGGCAAGCGAATCGATTACTCTACGAACCAATCTTCACAATAAACACGCTGCCAGGGGCCCCAATTCACTACGTCTGGTGTGTGTGTGTTTTGTGTGGGCCACCCCATCCTCCCAATTACCCCAGATCCTGACCCAGCGCGGAAATTCCACCGCAACTTTAAGGGGCGAGAAGATTAGCGCCCCATTTAGTCAACAGCTGGCTGACGATGGCGATGACGTCACCGAGCACCCAGCCCATCCAGCGGCACCAAAGTGAACAGAGGTTTGTTTTGATTTGAAGCTTTCGTGACTGCAGGGATTCATATTCTTGGTTCTTTCGGTAAAGTCACATAGAAGGGAAATAATAAAATAATGCAAATATAAAAAAATAATTCTCCCGACATTTTGACTGCAACACAAGCAATCATCATCAGGTGTGAAATCCACACCTACGTGACTTTACCGAAAGAACCAAGAATATAGAGTTTGTTTGTTTCCAACTTTGCTTTCATTTCGTCTGATCGGTTGAGTGACCGAATCGATAATTATCGGTAATCAATTACTGCAGTGGTCGTCCAATGGATGGACAGACTCGCGCCATAGGAACGTGGAGTACCCACGAACCACCTGAATCGGGGTGCTGTAAAGCAGGAGACGAGCACGGACTCAAGTGCTCGTTTGAGCGGGAGATCGATTCTAAAACCATTGCTAAAACCGCGGGAGAGCCTGGCCCGGGTGACCGCAATCTGGCTGTGATCGGAGGAGCTTGGCACCAGCTTGGGAGCGAGGGAACCGCCACCAATGGGTCTCATCTCCGAGTCTGTGGGATGCGTCCGCAGTGCGTACGTGAGACGGTAACCGACTCCGAACTTGGTTTTGAGGAAGAGCGAGGAGCCCGCGCACTTGAGACGCCCTTGAGACAGAACGGCTTTCCAGTCTGCGGCGCGACACGGAACACGCGGAGGGGCGAGGGGGCGCACACGCATGGAGAGCGTGCGCACACGCACAAGCACGGATGGACGCACACGAAGCTGCTTATAGACTTTTAAAATAAAAAAAAGGAAACAAAAGTCGAAATGGGGAACGTCTCAGATAATTTTAAAGTGTTATCGGCGCTTTTGCGATGAATTTCACTTTTACAGAGCCCGACTTGGCAGCAAGCCCGGCCACCAGCATTGC
This sequence comes from Lethenteron camtschaticum, assembly GCA_018977245.1. Taxonomy (NCBI): domain Eukaryota; kingdom Metazoa; phylum Chordata; class Hyperoartia; order Petromyzontiformes; family Petromyzontidae; genus Lethenteron; species Lethenteron camtschaticum. The sequence goes on along the minus strand of MU249624.1, from coordinate 4,428,617 downwards.
ACACACGCACAAAGCTTTAGCAGACTGTAGGAGCACGTGCTGTTAGCGAGTAACACCTAAGAAGGCCGGCACAGCACAAGAGTCATCACGACTATACCCGCCCTGGCCACCTTTGTCTCCCCAGTGGCAATGTTTACACATCGCACCAGGTACATATTTGAAGCCGAGTCAACCAACGGCAGGCCAATGACCGGTTAAGATTTTTGCCATCAATGTTGGCCGCGTGCCGGAATTGAACTTGCGCCGCTGAGTTCGTAGCGCCGAGCGCTCCGACCACTGTGCCACCAAAGACAAAGATCCCCCGTATAGCCTAAACAGACCGTTGGGGCAAGCGCTTTTCGCAAGTGGCACCTATAAAGGCTGGAACAGTACACGAGGGGTGGATGGCCAGCACCATGCCTGACCGCCTGTCTCCCCAATGGCGTTGTGCGCTAACCGCTACACTACTGCTCCGCCACCGCACATACACAAACACACAGTCTCATGCACGCACACACACGCGCGCACGCACCAGCAAGTGCGTCGGCCTCTTCCATGGAGTGCGTGCTGAGCAGCGTGACGCACTCTCGCTTCCCTCCCAGCAGCAGACTCCACACGCGGCGACGCGACACGGGGTCCATGCCGGACGTCGGCTCGTCCAGGATCAACAACTGAAGCATGAGAGCAAGCACAGGTGAACACGATCGCACAGGTGAATGCGCTCGCCACAGGTCAACGCGCACGCAAAGGTGAACGCACGCGCCGCGTGCACACGTACACACGCACATGACCACAGCTGTTCGCTATTCGTCACTAAGTGACGGTGATGTCACCATAGCGCTTGAGGCCCAATAAGTGTTGAATGCTCGCTGGCAGGTCACGGGCCAGACCCAGGTGTTGACTAAGATGACCTGTGCTCCCCGCTGTGCCAACATGCTGTATATTAGCCTTCAGATGCTCCGCTCGTTGTTGTGAGCGTCGCTCCTCTGTCCTCTGCTGCTGATTGGGCGACTGCCTCCAACTGCCCGGTAGCGTCCTTCACGAGCCTCCAAAGATCCTCCCGTAAGCGCACAGAGTGCACGGGAACACGCAGAGCACATGGGGACACGCATGATGTGTGGGACACACATGACGCATGGGTCACGCACCCTGGGGTTGCCCAGCAGGGCGGCAGCCAGGGAGAGCTTCCTCTTTGGCCCCCGCTCAGATCCTGCACCTGTTTGTCAGCCGCTTTCTCCAGGCCGGTGGACGAGAGAACGCGAGACACCTGCGTGGGGCCAAGACAACCAAATAAAACACACGCATGCACAATTAGACACACACGCATGCACAATTAGACACACACGCATGCACAATTAGACACACACGCATGCACATTTAGACACACACGCATGCACAATTAGACACACACGCATGCACAATTAGACACACGCGCATGCACAATTAGACACACACGCACGCACAATTAGACACACGCGCACGCACAATTAGACTTTTACAGACTGTTGGGCAAGTGCTGTTTAGCGACACCTATTAAAGCCAGCATGGAGCAAGAGGGAGCGGCGAGGCTAGCACCTGGCCCAGAGCCACCTTTGTCTCCCCAATGCGGATGTGTACACATCGCGTCAGGTACTTGCTTTAAGGGAGGGAGGCGGCCTAGGGGTGGCCCAGGACCGGTTCACACATCGCTTGACACAGATATTTGTCGTGGTCGGGAATCGAACTCCGGTCGCTGTGTTTGTTGTGGAATGTGCTACCCACTGTGCCAGCATTCCTCCCACTACCACATCGACTCACGCAGAGTGATGGAGAGGAGAGATGATGTCATGATGATAGTGCTGGTCATTACAATAGTGATGGAAATCATAATGAGGATGGCAGTGGTGGTGATGATTGGTAGAAAGGATAGTAAGACAACGATAATGATTATACAATTGTAGGTGAGCGATGGGTTGGTGAGCGAGCAAGTGATTGGCTGGGTAGCTGAGTATGAGATTCGGTGAGAAGTGAGCTGAGTGGGTGGGCGGATGAGTGGGTGGGTGTGTGGCCGAGTGAGCGAATCAGTCAGTGACTTGGTGATGGGTGTGCAAGCGGGTGTAGGTATGTATGTTGAACCTCTTTCCACCGTACTTAGCCAACCGTGCTAATCGGAGGGGCGGGGTGAATGAGCGCGAGTGAGCGAGGGATCGGCTGGGTGGCTGAGTACGTGAGTCAGTGAGCGAGTGAGCCGAGTGTGTGGGTGGATGAGTGGGTGGGTGATGTGGCCGAGTGGGCAAATGAGTCGGTGACTAGGTGGACGTGTGAATGAGCGCGAGCGAGCGAACGCGAACGCGCGCGGTCATCACGAGCCTCCGCCTCTGTCTCCGCGGCCGCCACGGACGGCTTGAGGAGCGCGAACACGCGCAGCTGCTCCCGCGCCGTCAGCCCCGAGAAGAGGATGTCGCTCTGCGGGCAGAACCCGCAGCTGGTGCGCAACGCGGACAGCTCGTCCGATCGTCCACCGCAGCCCGAAGATGGTCACGAGCCTGCGGGAGGTGGGGGGGGTAGGGGGGGTAGACGACGACACCATCGCCGTCACAACGTCCCGGTCACCGTCACCGTCGTGGCAGCCCGAGTCCCCGTCTGCGAGATGCGGTGGTTGTCGTTTATAGCTCGGAAAGCGCTTCCGAGACAACCCCGCCTCCCCTGTCCACCCTGCTCCCGGCCCGGCATAAAGGGATCTCCGTCAAAAGACAAATATTTGATTTATTATGATAACGGGGGAGCATGATAGTGCTCGTAAAGATTATACAGTCATGGCGTGCGACGCCACCGCTTCGGCCGGTGAGGTCAATGCATTTAGCTTTGTTTTTTTATAGTATATGTTGTTTGTTTCTTAATTATTATTCTTAAATATGTTGATTTTAATGAAAGGTGAGTAACAGTCTGTGCTCTCCATTTGCCTGGATGTAAAGTTGGCTGGTTTTTTCCAATCCTGACTAGCCGGCTCAGAAAAGTAATAAATGAATGATTGATCAATGCTGGCGGTGAAGGCAAGTCTCGAAGATCAACCAAACCTTTTAGTGCACTACCATTTGGTTTCTACTAGAAAACCTTTACAAGCTACAGATGGACAGATGAATCGACAGAGCTAATGCATCAACACTTTCAACTTTAGTTGCCAAGTGTAAAAAAAAAANCTGTTGTGCTACTGAACACAGTGTGCCCGTGTGTGCACGTGCGTGCGTCTGTGTGTAAGTGGAGAATGGTCGTGTAGTGGTTCGCATACTGCGCTACGAACCCGGTGACCCGAGTTCAATTCCCTCTCCCGGCCAAAATCTATTATGTTTATCTTAAAATTTCCCCTTAAACGAGTACCCTGTGCGGTGTGTAACCATCTGCATTCAGGAGACAAAGGCGGCCGGGCATGGTTCTGGCCACCCACCCTTCGTATGCCGTGTCGGCCTTCATAGGTGAATGTATGTTGAACTTATTTGCACCGTACGTAGCCAACCGTGCTCATCAGAGGTGCAGGTTCGCCAACAGTCTGTTACGGGCTATTCGGGGCTCTCCGTATCTGGTGTTGTGTGTGTGCGCGCGTGTGCGTGGCACCGGCGGAGGGGGTGATGAGCCCGGTGAGGATGTTGATGAGCGTTGTTTTGCCGGCTCCATTGTGCCCAACAGGGCCGTGATCTGGCCCTCGTAAATGTTCAGGGAGAGGCCTGCGGGAGGAACCGACGTCCCAACACCAACGTTACCCCTCCGGGTCTCTCGGTCGACCCACGCTGCTGCGGCAGACCCGTTATCACACTGCACTGGCAATCCACTGGCGATCCATTATTAGAACAATCACTGAGGATGTGTCTTTGCGTAGCCATTCTTGGAACACACGCGCCGGTGCCGCTCTGCGAAATTTCGGAGTAGATTCAGTCAAATCTCCTTCTTCTATCGTATGGCCGATGTAGATTCAAATCCACAACTACAATTAAAAATGTAGGTGGTCAAGCATCAAGAGCAGCGGAGTTTATCGCCGTGATGTCTCCTTCGTATTTGTGGATCGGGCATTGCGTCGTTATACGTTGTACGGCATGTTCTGGATGATCACAGTCGCACACTACTGGATGAGTTATACATTTTCCATTTGTGCATCAGGTATCAGCATCTATCACGGTTTGTACGGATCCGATTTAAGAATTATAAATTGCGTCTTTGACAAAGGTGGGTCTTTCGTCAAATGCTGCAGAGACAATCTTACAAACCCAAGATTTACACAAACTTATCCGTACCACCGCTAAACATCGCCCACAGTGATTGTGCGCCGCGAACAATCCAACAGCGCAGCGGTCGCCCAGCGCAAACCGTTGAGGTGGGAAAAACGCACCTCTCAAGGCCATGACGTCCGTTCCTTTCAGCCGGTACGTCTTGCTGACATTACGAATCCTAAAAATGGCACAGAAAAAGGCAACCTTTATTCAAGTGCACCGAAACGTACATTTATTTTGAGGAAATTCTATGAAAATTTTATTTTAATATTCAACTGAAAAGTAAAAAAATTGGGCCTGGACAAAAAAATTACATTTTGGACAATCCCAAAAAACATGTCACAGGAAACGATGTCACCTTTTGTGAAGTCACATTCGCAATCCCCGCCCCCCCCCCCCCNAAAAATGGCGTCACACACTTGACATTAACATGAAGTTCGAAGTTACCATGGGAGTCCAGTTTACAATTGTGAGTTCAGTTTACTATGGGAGTCCAGTTCATATTGTTCATGAACCAAATGAGACTTGGTAAGTCTCATTTGCACGAGTGCCTTTAGTCATCGCAATGAGAAAAGTCCTTGCTGAACGTGTGGCGGCGTTCACACAATAACGCGTTTTCGCTGTAAACGTGTTACCATGGGAGTCCAGTTTACAATTGGAGTCCAGTTTACCATGGGAGTCCAGTTCATATTGTTCATGAACCAAATGAGACTTGGTAAGTCTCATTTGCACGAGTGCCTTTAGTCATCGCAATGAGAAAAGTCCTTGCTGAACGCGTGGCGGCGTTCGCACAATAACGCGTTTTCGCTGTAAACGCGGTTTCTCCATTTGGGAACACTTTTCGCACAATGCAGAACACGCACCGTTACAACGTGGATCGCGCGCCGTTATCACGCGGGATGCGCTCGTTACAATGTGGTTTCCGAGTGGCCGATTCCGATCTACTTTCTTGAGCTGCGCAAATGAGTGGTGCGATATATATTCTTAGGTTTTTTCGGTAAAGTCACGTAGGTAAAATAATAATAATAAATAACTAAAGTAAATCATGACGTTTCGGAGGCAACACAAGTCTCCGTCTTCAGGTGGACCGTCACAGCCAAATTTACTGTATCAAGTGAAGAGAAATCTTGTCTCTTGGATTTCTCTTCACTTGATACAGTAAATTTGTCTGTGACGGTCCCACCTGAAGACGGAGACTTGTGTTGCCTCCGAAACGTCGTGATTTAATTTAGTTATTTTGTATTTTATTATTTTATTATTATTATTTGTACCTACGTGACTTGACCGAAAAAACAAAGAGTATGAATCCTTGCAGTCACGAAAGCTTCAAATCTAGAATTGGTGCGATATAGTTCGTGTAATGCTACAGTCGCCTCAGTTATCTGTCCCGTCATCTCACTGCATGTGCGGAGTACATCGTATCCCGTTCAACTCTATCGTTACATTATTTACGGCGAAACCGCCTCCGCTCGGCGTGCTTTCCGCTGGACGCGGAACTTTTCAGGAACACATCGACTCGTGCGTTCAACAGGAGGGACCTCCTGTACATTTGTTAAGAATCACTGCACGTCAGTGATCGGAAAAATCCAAAGGAAGACGTGAAATTGTCTTTTTAAAAACCTGCGTGCCCCCACTGCGCCGTGGCACCCCCCCACCCGTGGTCACCTAATGGCTTCGCTCCCAGCATCTCGCTGGGCACCGCCTCGCAGATCCCGTCTCCCTCGAGGCCTTCACCGCCGCCGTGCCCCGGGCCCCCAACGCCACGTCGTCCAAAACGTCCAGAGGCGGGTGCCCCCCCCGCCGTTTGCCGCGCTACGACGCCAGCGCGGCAGCCGGAAGAAGGACGGGCGGCACGATGCGGGTGCCTCTGTTGGGCGGGGTGAGGGGTGATGAGAGATTCTGATTCAACATACATACATCAGGAAGACTTCTTCACAATTCTGGCAAATCGCCTGATGAAGCGAAACGTCGTATTGAAATTGTAAATGCTGTGGGTTCTCTCCAACAAACTTGTGTGCTGAAGTAGTGACTAATGGGCACGTTTTGTGTCGGGTGGTGGCAGGTTTAACGACGCATTTATATTTACGCGAATCGCCCAACTTTATCATGGAGATTCTGATGGCTGAGATGGGGATTGGTTTATTACGTGGCATGTTGACGGAAGAGTTTACCAGCTCATCAGTAATCTGATTGATATTCATATTTATAGTCATATATTTGTCACATTGTAACTTTTTATACCGATACAGATTATAGATTCACTGCTGCTGTAGATTCCACAAATTGACACCAGTGTAGACTCACTCTGGTGAAGATTCCACGCATTCTGCACACAACTGCAGCGACGTAAAAAATAAAAACAAAATCATGACCTCCCCCCCCCCCNAATTGTGACGATCCAAGTAATCGCGTAAGAACACGAATCGCCCGACTCGTAACCCAAGGTCACGAGTTCAAATCCCCGTGCAGGGTCTCAACGGGCCCCTCCGCCTCGCTCACCTGGCAGCAGGCGATGCAGCGGCGGCGAGGCCTACGTAGATGGCGATGTCGAGCAGCAGCATCGTGAGGGGTACGGCGAGCGGGTTGGGGCCCTCCAGCAGTTGGAGAAGTGGGCGCCACTCCCTCCGGCCTCTAGCGCCACCACCTGGTGACAGGAAACCGTTGGATCAAACCGCCTGGCATCTCCAGTTCAACTGAATCGTAATAATAATCCGTGCTAAGTTCGGCAATAATGATCGGTGTGAAGCCGAGTTTGTTTAGTGTTAAAGCTACAAATGTCAGTCATAAAACTAAGAGTGGCACTCTCATATGCAGAGCGTGGGTAGGAAATCGTTGCCCCCACTGTGTGGACCGGCAGTCACTTGACAGGATTTCAGTGGTAGCTCTGCGGTATCCGCTTCTGCGGGCCGTTCTCTAACATGAAGGGTCGCACTGCACTGGGAGAAATCCGAGTGCATCTTGAGACAACGTGGGAAAATGTTACGGAAGTAAAAATATTAATGGTAACTAGCTCTGCGTCCAACTGTGTAACTGTTGCTCTGTGCCGTGTAATGCTGTGTCGTTTGCCCTAAGTGCGGTGTAATTGCACATTTTTGAAAGTGAGTTTGGTTAAATGAAAAAAATTATTTAGATTTCAAGGCCCATTGAGCTATACAGCTCTTTTTCAGAAGCGACCTGGCCAAAATGATCGCTCAACGAAGTGGCTTATTGTGTGGAAATGTATAGCAGCCAAATACTCTAAACGCATGTGTCTAAATGTGGAGGGAAAAACCAGAGGACCAGGAGAAAAATCAAGTGACCACGGGGAGAGAAACAGGCAAACTCCAAATATACAGGCATCAGGATCAAACCCACGACCTCCTGTATACCAGGCAAGGTAGTTAACATCTTGCCACCGTTTATTAGCAACGCCCCGATACTTGCCCCCACATGACCCGCGACCCCGGACCTGTGCAACGGCGAGGGCAAAGGCCGCGGGAGAGAAGAGGCTGAGGAGCCAGTGCAGCACGGCGTTCGAGTTCCACAGCAGCAGGACGGGAATGTTGAGCAGGCAGAAGATCAGCGCAAGCAGAGAGCCCACGGAGCTCGCCGTCTTGGCCTTGCGGAAGAACGCCATGAGCACCAGCGCCATCGCCACCTGCACAGCAGCAACGACAGCAACAACAACAAGGCACGCGACACAGGACATGAACGACGGCTACGATGTCGATGACAAAAATGATGACAAGAATAACAATAACAATCACTGCAACAATTACAACATTGACAATAATAATCACTACAACAACAATGACAACCACACAACATGTTGAGGGCTGCAGAGAAATATAAAAATGTTAACCCCAGAGAACTATAACCCCATTGTTTTCCTAAACCTGTAGTTATGTCGTGAGTGGTCCTAACCGTACCCCGTTGTGATCCAGGGGAGAGGTGGTGGGATATTGTTCTAGGGGGTAGTCATATCGCTATAACAGTGTTTGTACCCGGGGGTTCAACTAACAGCAGTATTCTGACCCCATGATCAGAATTCTACGAGGGGGGGGGGGCGGTTGGGGTGGTCAAAGCGCGACACCACGCTGGACTCACCAGCGAGAGGCCGTAGAGCAGGAACAGGAGGAACATGAGGATCGTGTTGCTCGTGTCGAAGATGTGCGTGACGCGCGTCACCACGGCGAGCACCAGCGACACGAGGCAAATCATGGCGCCGTACACCAACGCCCACGACAGCCTGCGCCGACAAGAAGGGGCGGCTCGGCAAGATCCCAAACACGAGATTTGTTCAACACGCATGCATCAGTAACGCCGTGGAATTAAAAGGAAATATATATAAAGTCATGTTTTGGCCAATTTCCCTTTATCATGCACGTCAGTGAGCACATAATATTACGTGCAATTAAAAAGGGCCATCATCTAAAAGTCACCTATTGTAATTCAGTCCTTAAAATCTGATGGGACAAGTGCTGTTAGTGAGAACGTATTAAGGCCAGAATGCTTCACATAATAGGCGGTGTGGCCAGCACCAATTCTGGATGCTTTTGTCACCCCAGTGCCGATAGCCACATAAAGCACTGGGTACTTAGTTATTGATGAGTCAACCGAGGGAGGCCCAGGACCAGTTCAGATAATTGCCACTGATGTTAACGAGGAATTGAACTCAGGCGGTCGGGTTCATGGCATAATGTACTAACCACTATTCCACTGCTCCCATAGCATATACTTTACATTAACAATAACATGTACACACGCCGACAAAATAATAGATAACAGGCTGTTGGCGCAAATGCTATTCGCGAGCACCGATGAATGCTGGCACAGCACACGAGGGGTGGGTGGCCAGCAACACGCCCAGCCACCTTTGTCTCCCCAGTGGCGGTGTTTATACATCGCACCAGGTACTCATTTCAGGCCGAGTCTACCTACAAGAGGCCCAAGACCGATTCAGATAATCGTCACTGGTGTGGGCCATGAGCAGGAATCGAAAATGGGTTGCCGGGTTTGTAGCACAGTGCGCTACCCACTACACTACCGCTCCCGACATACATAACACACACNTGCTTACACAAAAGACAGCGACCTCTCGTATAACCTATACAGGATGTTAGCGAGCACCTATTTAGGCCGGCACACACATACATTCACATATATGTAACCACACAACGTTCCAACTCAATTGCCGGCGTCTCCGGTTACCCCGCTCCTCCACTCGTCAATAGCGATCGGTGCATGTGAGCTGGCAGGTGCTGCCACTGACAGAGTGATCGCATCTCTACTGGACATTCTCCGGCTTTGTTCATCATTCGTCAATTTACTTATTTATAATGAGGCCTCTGACCGCCGCTCAAATGTCAGCAGGGACTTGCGGCCAATTCTCGATTGCCTGTGGTAACAGGGGCGACCCTGATAGAACGAAACACACAATTATAACACATAGGTAAAGGTGCAGCCCTGAAATTGACTGGCTCACACCACTGCTAACAGAAGGGCCTGTGATGCAGCTCTAGAGAGCCACTTAATCGGGGTGATTGGTCTACTCTTCCACGCTGGCCAGAAGTCTAGGAAGACATGCCAGTGCCCACACATTATCCTACCAGCCAGCACATTTTTTTTAATACAGTAAATTTAACACGTAGGCTTTGCGCGACCAATATCATCCATAACACACGTTTGTTGGATTAGATCAGGTATATATATAAATGTGTCGTTAAACCCGCCACCACCCGACACAGCTAATTAGTAAGGTTTTTCACGTAAACAGAACATGCCAAATCGTTACTAGTACGGCACTACTGGCCAAGACTAAATAGAGAATCTATCTAAATTGAGAATCTATTGAAATTAGAGAAAATACAAATAATTTTAACTGTTCGGATAGCTACAGACTTAGTGCTGCTGGAAGCAAATAATAAAATAATACAGTCTTTAAATGCATGCCTATACAGGTCACCATACTTCAATGGAGATTACCTGTGAACAGACAATAACAGGTACTGATATTTTAGTGCACACAATCGACAGGAGGCACAAGAATAATGGGCGTACATAATGTACATGCATAATGTGCCTTCATTACCATATAATTAACCCAACCAGCAATTTATACCAATTGTCCTTTATATGCAAGGCCGTAGCCATGGAGTCAACATTGGGGGGGGGGGAATCTTCCAGGGGGTCTGAATTTGCTTTACGAGGACATTTTCAGGAATGCAACTCCTGCGTTAAAAGCCGGCGCTCGCTGCGCAGTACAATGAATAACAACGCACGCGCGGTGGGCGTACCGCGGTGGGCTACCAGAGCGGGTTTACCAATGCACACACGGCGGACATACCAGAGCGCCGGCGTGCGGAGGCCCATGGTGCGCATGAGGTCACGGGAGCCCTGCTCCTTCTCCAGCACCAGGTTGAGCAGCAGGAAGGAGAGGAAGGGGGCGAAGGCGCCGGCCAGGTAGATGGAGGCCAGCAACTGTGGCCAGGTGCGCACGACCGTGTGACGGCTGCGGCCCATGCGTTGCACCATGGCGCTGGTCAGGGCGTGAGCGGAGACGTTTGTTTGCAACTAACGAGCGGGGAGAGGGAACACGGTACGGACAATTAAACTAAACCATTTTTTTAATTTTACCAGGTAAGGCCCATTGAGCTGCACAGCTCTATTTCAGAAGAGACCTGGCAACAAATGATAACTCAAATAAGTGGCTTATCGTGTGGAAATTTATAGTAGCTGCAAAATACTCTTGAGTTTAAATGTGGAGGGAGAAACCGGAGGACCTCAGAGAAAAACCCACGCGCATGGGAGAACATGAAAACTCCAAATATACAACAGGCATTAAGGTCGGGATCAAACCCATGACCTCCTGTATACTAGGCGAGGTAGTTAACATCAAATTATTTACTTGTACGGCCCTCCGTGAAGCTCGTTCCGGTCAGGTGGCTCAGCGGTAGAGAGAGCTGCCCGAAACTAAAAGGTTGCGAGAGTTCAAATCTTGATTGAGCGTTGACTCAACCCATCATCCCTCCAGGGTTGATAAAAAAAATACCACTTTGTAGGGAAGCGAACAGTGGTTATCATGTGGATAGACTCGCAACCCCCCTCCACCCCTCCGTTCACAAAAGATATCTGAAAGTCTTATTCGGCCCGCATTAAGGAAAGGGGTTCTCACATCTAACTTGCCTTGTGATGCATCCATTTTGAGCGCAGGAATCGCTTCAGAATCGCTGAATCAATTAACTGCTACATATGGACTCAAGACAGAAAATACATGATCCAGATAGGATTCATAACGCTGGTTATATTTTGTGGAACAGTGGGAGGCTGGGGCGGGTGATGGGGGCTCACCTGTATGAGCGCAGAGTCGATGGCCAACTGCAGCGACACGAAACCAGACTCCAGGTAGTCGTTTACGGGACATCTGGTCGAGTGCACCTCGTCCATGGACCGGCAGTGCACTACCGAAAACCACCACAGTGACCACAATGAACCACGACTCCGATTGGCACGGTTGGCTACGTACGGTGAAAAAGAAGTTCAACATACAGACAATTACAAATCACACACGAATCACTGCCGCCAAATGACGGCAACCACAAATCGCATGAATAGTAACCGCAAAGCCACGTGAGTCACTACCAACATCTGCAGCTGCCACGGGAACAAATCACATCAATCACAACTACAGATCTCCTTACTCCACCCTCCAGACCCCCCGTTCTATCAGCACAATAATTGGAGGTGGATTAAGGGCTACCATCAAGACCATTAGCTCATTACGCAGGATGTCACGCGCCGAGCAAAAACAAGAAAAACCATGCACATGCAGGAATTCTGCCGTCGTGCCAGGTACTCAAGAAGCAGCACGTTCGTATGTATGTATGTTGAACTTCTTTCTACCGTACGTAGCCAACCGTGCTAATCGGAGGTACGGGGGAAGGGCAACAAACTAAACACAAAAAGCTATTTTAAAGAAATTCGTTTTCAATCCAAAATTAGTTTTCAATCTAGGGCACGGGTGAGACCACGTGGGTCGCATAGCGGCTCTGCCAGGGGAGGGCATTCCACGGCAGCCAGGACCGTGATGGCGAGGCAGAGATCGCAATCGGGTACCCGATACCCGTACCCTACCCGATACCCGGCTACCCGTACCCGGCCGGGTACTGGTACGGGTACCCGTTTGCGACCCTGGTGCGGCCGGGTACGGGTAGGCCGTGAGTCACTGGTGAGTAACCGTTTGTCACTCATTTCCCANCGTCTTGTCTCTTCTCACAATTCAAGTTCCTAGAATCAACCCACCCGCGCCTGCAACGTGGCTTCATCCCAGAGGTCGCAATCGGGTACCCGATACCCGTACCCGATACCCGGCTACCCGTACCCGCCGGGTACGGTAAGGAATCAAAACCCGTTTGCGACCTCTGTGGCGAGGGCAGGACCCTTTAGCGCTGGTTTGTGACTCCAAGTTTCGTGGCACCTTTTCGATCAACACAACCTTTTACACTCGTACACTCAAGTCTAGTTTCCGAGATATTGTTGCGTCGCGCGAGGCTCACTCTCCATCTGGTCGAACGCCACGTCGGTGCTCGGCACGGTGTTGTACGGGAAGAGCAGGCGGTACTCCATGCTGCCGTTGAACACCACGCCGCACGAGTGTAAGGTGGCGACATCTTCCCTCAATGTGCTCTCGGTGGGGAACTCTTGCACCGGCTTGGCTTCAGGGATTGGGAAGAAATCACGCGCAGAATGGATTATGCAAACACCCCTCCGACATGAGTTTATCTCCAGAAGAGTTATTGTTGTTGCTGTTGTTGTTGGAAAATGCATGCTAGGCGCTGCGACAAACGGTTCAGAAACGTCAACGTTAACACGGATGTGGAATCGGCAGCTCAGAGTTTGCGCATCAAGAAGCGCGGAAATGTGTGCGCTCGAATTGCATTGGCTCACAGAAAGAGAAGCGAGGGAATGAGAGAAAAAGCTCGGCTAGCCGGTGTTAATAGCGTGGTGGGGGGGGGCCCTGGCACGCGGTAATTTGGAGAACACGCCGTACCGAGCTGAGCGGCCACCAGGTACATGACCCGGCGCGCGTGGTCCGAGTCCGCCACGTATCCGACGTCGTGGTCGAACTCGAGGGGCAAGGGACGGCGGGTGGCGGGGGCGACTCGGAGAGCTCCACGTGCCTGTTCATCTCGCTGATGAGCACGAGCAGCAGCACGAAGCAGAGGGGATCAGCAGCTCCTGCACCGCCGACTCAAACACACACGCGGGAGACGTCGGGTTATGGCGCGGGGCTTTTCCCGAAAAGTGGAATGAGGGTATTTGTTAGTAGTGGACGAATCCGATGAGCTATGAAGCTCTTTTACGCAGATGTCCAGTAGGGGCGGGAATAACGTTACAGCACAAGGTATACAAATCACCCAAACACATACAAATAAAACTAAACCATCGCCATCCTACCACCAGGCAAAGCCCAGAGGTATTAACTATTTGTCTGAAGCGACCTGGCCACATCGTGGCTCTCAATCTTTTGAACAAATGAACAGCACGTTAATGTGTTTCTTCTTCCTCTGTTCAGTACGAAGAATGTTTTGACAAACATGACGCCGATATACAGCGGGGGTCAGGGTCGGGATCAAACCCGACGACCTCCTCCTGTATACCTGGCGAGGTAGTCAACATCTCGGGCACCGTGGCGTCTAACAACTATGGGGTGGTGTGGTGTTTGCACCACACGCTTTGTGACGGTCGTTCATGAGGTGTTTGTTAATATATATTTAAAACAAAAACTCAATCGCCTAGAGTAGGTTTTACCCTTTATACTGGTACAAACTGACACCTTTATACAAGGCATCATGTTTGCAATAACCACAACACAAGTAGTCAAAATGCAAACAAAAAAACAACTCTGATAATGATAATAATATGCACTGTCCTTGAAGTTGATTGGTCCACACCCGAGACAGCTTTCCTTAGAGCCTAGTCTCCATTGGTGTTGGACCAGATGACACCAAAAGGCGTACAACTCAAAAGGCGTACAATTAGAGGTTTTTTTTTGCATTTTGACTGCTTGTGTTGTGGTTATTGCAAACATGATGCCTTGTATAAGGTGTCAGTTTTGTACCAGTTTAAAGGGTAAAAACCTACTACTATATTTTGCCACTGCTAAAGGAGGCCTGCGTGTAAATACTCAATCGCCTGTGAACACATCTGCGCTCAGATAGTACAGCGCCTCGACAGACGGTGTGTGACAGGCTGCGGCCGGGCAGCAGAGGACTTAGTGCAAGCAACATCCATCGTACAACTCACAGTAACTCTTCTATGCTAGAACAACAACAACATCCATGCCTGCCCCCCCCNTCCTCCTACTACCGCCGCGGTGAAGTATGGTCACGACAAACCACCCACGAGGCCACATCATCATCAGGGGGAGGGTGACAGGCAAAACTAACGCCGTACATTCGTATCGTTTGTCTATTTACGTCCAAATAGCGCTGTCGCTTTCTCGATTCGCGTCGCAATGCGAGCGGGGTACCACCGCGCACTGTACGCGGATGTCCGTCGCGATAACGAAGAGAGAGAGGCAGAGAGACGATGGGCCATGCTCGGACTCGCCTGCAGGGTCTGCTGTTTGTTGCGCACTTTGATGAGGCCGTTCCTATAGACGAGGGCCTTCGTCTGGCCCCAAATGCCCACGGCAGGTCGCGCATCGGGTCCCATGGCCTCCTCCTCTCTTCCTCGTTCGTTCGTTCGACCGCCACCGCCGCCGCGGCCGCCGCCTTCCCGCCAAACCCTCCCTCAACACGCGCGCGCGTCTCTCAACAACATCAACAAAGTAAAAAAAAATCGTCGGAAACACAAACGGATGCAATTTCTGAGGGGAAATGAAACTAAATAATGTCAATGAACGCCTCGTCTGCCTCTTTCGTGACGCGAAAAAGTGGACCGATTTGTCGAGTCTGTGAGGAGAACTCAACGCAGCATTCACTTCGGAGTTAAAGCCGGCACACTTAATGGTTGTGTCGGCCGTACCACCACGAGTTACGCACTGAGACGACCACAACTATTATGAGAAATTCATGAGGTAACAAACCCAGGGTAGGAACAGTGCTAAGTGATGGGGTGAGGGGGTTATGCGTGAGAGGCAAGGAAGAAGTCTGGTATTGTACTGCCCCAAGTGGTATATAGGCGCTTAGTGTGCATTGTACTGGGAGGAACCACCCTGGTTACACCAGCCCACAGGGGATTATTGTGTCCGTCCGTCCGTCGTGCATCCAAAAATGGGAGGGGTGGGGCTGGGTGGTGAGGGTGGGAGGGCTGGTGGGGAGGGCTTGGTGGGAAGGGTGGGGCTGGGTGGTGAGGGAGGGTGGGGAGGGCTGGGTGGGAGGGTGGGGCTGGGTGGGGAGGGGAGGNTGGGAGGGGCTGGGTGGGNAGGGTGGGCTGGGTGGGGAGGGNCTGGGTGGAGAGGGTGGGCTGGGTGGTGAGGGGAGGGTGGGGAGGGCTGGGTGGAGAGGGTGGGCTGGTGGTGAGGGAGGGTGGGAGGGCTGGGTGGAGAGGGTGGGGCTGGTGGGAGGGAGGNTGGGGAGGGCTGGGTGGGAGGGTGGGGCTGGGTGGGGAGGGGCTGGGTGGAGAGGGTGGGGCTGGGTGGGAGGGTGGGGCTGTGGGAGGGTGGGGGGGCTGGGTGGGGAGGGTGGGGGGGGGGGGGGGGGGAGGGTGGGGAGGGCTGGGTGGGGGCAAGGGTGGGGCTGGGTGGGGAGGGGCTGGGTGGAGAGGGTGGGGCTGGGTGGGGAGGGGCTGGGTGGAGAGGGTGGGGCTGGGTGGAGGGAGGGTGGGCTGGGTGGGAGGGAGGGTGGGCTGGGTGGGTTTGTCGTCCTTCTACGTGACTTTACCGAAAGAACCAAGAAGATGAATCCCTGTAGTCACGAAAGCTTTAAATCGAAATAAACAGCAGCAGCAGGCGTCAAGGTCGGGATCGAACCCACGACCCCCTGTACACCAGGCGAGGTAGTTAACATCTCCTAGCCACCGTGATTGATGATGAGAGAGAGACACAAACTACAAATATACAGCAGCAGGCGTCAGGGTCGGGATCGAACCACGACCCCCTGTATACCAGGCGAGGTAGTTAACATCTAGCCACCATTATGATGATGAGAGAGAGACGAAACCTACAATATACAGCAGGCGTCAGGATTGGGATCTAACCCACGACCCCTGTATACCAGGCGAGGTAGTTAACATCTCATAGCCACTGTCGCGCTTTCCCTATGCAGGGTTTCCATTGAGGATCCTGGATCTCTGTATCATGCTCAACGCTTGAAACCGCGTCACGTTCGTCGAAATCAACGCCGTGTGGCCTTGAACGAGAACAAATATGTTTCGGGAAATGACCCTTTTCGTTCCAATTTGTATCCGTCAATGATTTTGGGTGTTTCGTTGTTCTAGGAATCTAGGGCATAATTGATTGACAAATTTGACAGTAACCCAATGGAACTGGATGCAACGGAATGGTTTGAACACAGTGGAAAAACCACGCACACGGGACACGAGACTTTCACGTAAGCAAGCGTTTGCTTTAATCAAGGCCAGAATACCGGTTATTAATATGCAACCGGCGTTCGGTACAACTTTATAATACAGATGCTGTTACGAAGGTACAGTATTGGTATCAGACAATGCTCTGTACGCACTAAACAAAAACAACTTAACACAATCCAATATCAAAAGCAGTAAATGTGTACACGCGACTCAAATGTTATAAGGACTTGTTATCACAGCACCGAAGTGGCTGTGGTAATTATTGATGAATGGACCGTTACGCTCCGTCTGGTATCCCGAGTTGGAGCAGTGTTCTTCTTTTTAAATCCTTTATATTAAGTTCGCTTGCTTGCTTGCGTGCTTGCGTGCTTGCTTGCTTGCTTACGACCGTGCAAATCTTTCGGTCGTTTTTTAACCCACTTCCCGGAATCCAATCGAGCTGACATTTTGCACACAGACTCGTTGTGCGTGACAATGTGTTTTGGTGAAAAAAAATTCCAAAAGTTTTACACTTTTTAGGAAAAAATAAATTATATTTAATTACCAATTGCTTAATGGTGGCAGCCATTCATCTGACCCACAGGTGGCAGCCATCTCAAGCCAGAGGACGAGAGGAGTCTAGCCGCCACGCATATAAAGGATTTATAGTGAAAAACTTTGTTTTTACGGGTTAATTTTAGGAATTTTTTTTATATTTAATTACCAATTGCTTAATGGTGGAAGGCAATCATCTGACCCATAGGTGGCAGCCATCTCAAGCCAGAGGACGAGAGACTCTAGCCGCCACGCATATAAAGGATTTTAAAAATTGTTTTTAAATCCTTTATATTAAGTTCGCTTGCTTGCTTGCTTGCGTGCTTGCGTGCTTGCTTGCTTGCTTACGACCGTGCAAATCTTTCGGTCGTTTTTTAACCCACTTCCCGTGATCCAATCGAGCTGACATTTTTCACACAGACTCGTTGTGCGTGACAATTAATTTTCGTGAAATTTTTTTTCCAAAATTTTACACTGTTTAGGGGAAATAAATAAATATTTAATTGCCAATTTCTTAATGGTGGCAGACAATCATCTGACCCATAGGTGGCAGCCATCTCAAGCCAGAGGACGAGAGGACTCTAGCCGCCCGTTTCAAAGACCAATGTGGGCTGGGTTGTGGCCCATTGAAGACGTACTGTAATTTATTGTCTTGCTCTTTGTAAGAAACTGAAAACACAGCAAGGTCCTCCTGTCATAGAATGTAATGTAAACCAATCGAAAGCAAACAGCAATAAACGTGTGCCTATTTTATGTATTGCTGTTTTACAGTTGGTTCTCATTTGATGGATTTTGCTTCACAAAACTGTCACCATGGTAATGATGATGCAAATGTTGACTAACCACATGGCATGAAATGCCTGCCCCCACGCTGTACAGTGGAGACTATTTATAGAGCAGTTAAATTGAAGCCGCCAGGTTCTTGAAAGTGGTAAAACGGGTCAACGCCACGCATATAAAGGATTTATAGTCAAAAACTTTGTTTTTACGGGTTAATTTTTTACGGGTTAATTTTTAAATCCTTTATATTAAGTTCACTTGCTTGCTTGCTTGCGCGCTTACGACCGTGCAAATCTTTCGGTCGTTTTTTAACCCACTTCCGTGATCCAATCGAGCTGACATTTTGTACACAGACTCGTTGTGCGTGACAATTTATTTTCGTGAAATTCCTAAATTTTTACACTTTTAGGAAAAAAAATTATATTTAATTACCAATTGCTTAATGGTGGCAGGCAATCATCTGACCCATAGGTGGCAGCCATCTCAAGCCAGAGGACGAGAGGACTCTAGCCGCCACGCATATAAAGGATTTATAGTGAAAAACTTTGTTTTACGGGTTAATCTTTTTTAAACTTCTGACAGAGGAATTGTAAACCCCAAGTACATGGTACATCATTCCAAAGTCCGTCAGTTCGCATTTCAACACATTCTTCCTTACCATTGTATGCGTTAGGTTCACCCGATTTCCAGTTTGTGTAGTTACCCAGTGGAGTCTCACTTACATACCGGAATATTTTTTCATTTGTAATGTTATTCATCCCAATAAACATCGTGTCGTTACAAATGTAGTTGTGTAATCGTTTGTTCAGGAAGCTGGACGTTGGCATGGCTAAGTCCCGCCATACTTTTTGCAATGAGCGCGTGCCTCCTCAAAAGTCTTCTTCTCATACACCGGCCAATAGACAATGTGCAGAATATATTCTGTCCAGGGAAGAAGCATGGTTCTGGTGTTAGGTGGAGGAAGATGTTACTTGTTGCATTTCTTAGGGCATGCCCCACGGCATGTGGACCCTGGGTTGGCTCAACATTGACCCCGACGTTCCATGTTTACTGAGGAGTGGCAGCGATGAAGTTAAATCAAATATCGTGTTACTTATTAGAAAAAAANCACAAGGGTTAGTTAGGTATTGTGTGTGTGCGAGACTTTGTAAAAGTGATGCAGTGGTTACGCACTGCACTCTGAACAAGCTGCAAACCCAGAGACCCAAGTTCGATTTGTCTATCATCCTGGTCATCCTCGAGGTCCACTCAGCCTTAAACGAGTATCTGATGTGCTGTGTAAACATCGGCACTGTTGAGATAAAGGCGGGCGTGCTGCTTGCCAAACCACTCCCTCGTGTGCCGTGTTGGCTTTCAAAGGTGCTCCCAAATAGCATTCGCCTCAATAGTCTGTTATGGGGGGATTTGTTTTCTCTCACAAAGCGGGAAGCTTGCCATTTAGGTGGCACTGAGACACCACTGGTGCAAATCTTCAGATATGCTTGACAAAAAAACCCGCCACAGCTGTATCATTCTTGTAAAACAGCTTCAACAAATAAAAAAAACACGACGGTAAACATGATACAATACATACTCCCCCGCTCCTACACCGCAGGTTTCTGAGCTCCACCAATATAATAACCGAATCTAGATTTGAAGTTTTCGTGACTGCAGGGTATTGCAAATCTTAAACAAACACAAGACCCAGGTCCGATTCAGTACAGTACACAAAATCCGTGATCTCATCCCATCTGTGAAGGATGTCATTCCTGACTTGCAATACCCTGGAGTCCTACAACCTAAGTTGAATCTGTGGTGATTGTTACATTGGGGAAACGAAACGTCATGTCTCTGACCGTATCCGCGAGCACAAGTCAGATCTGAAACACAGCAGAACTAATTCCTCCGCCGTTGCTGATCATTGCTATAACGCTGTGGGCTCTCATGATATTGTTTTTTTCCCGAGACCAAGATGCTCTGCAAACCGTCTGGCTAATATCAAAGGTTTGTTCATGAAGCCATCCAGATGTATAAAAATAACCCGTAAAAACAAGTTTTTCACTATAAATCCTTTATATGCGTGGCATCGGTTTCATTTTATATTCATTTCTGTTTTTCTTGAGAAGCAAGCAAGCAAGCAAGTGAAGTTAATATAAAGGATTTAAAAATGAAAGATCACCTCTTGACATGCCCCGTATATTCCCGAGGGCACTAGCGTTGACCCGTTTTACCACTTTTAAGAACCTGGCGGCTTCAATGTAACTGCTCTATAAATAGTCTCCAGTGTACAGCGTGGGGCAGGGATTTCATGCCATGTGGTTAGTCAACATTTGCGTCATCATGAAACGGGCGGCTAGAGTCCTCTCGTCCTCTGGCTTGAGATGGCTGCCACCTATGGGTCAGATGATTGTCTGCCACCATTAAGCAATAGGTAATTAAATAATGATTTATTTTTCCCTAAACAGTGTAAAATTTTGGAAAAAATTTCACGAAAATTAATTGTCACGCACAACGAGTCTGTGTGCAAAATGTCAGCTCGATTGATCACGGGAAGTGGGTTAAAAAACGACTGAAAGATTTGCACGGTCGTAAGCAAGTAAGCAAGCAAGCACGCAAGCAAGCAAGCGAACTTAATATAAAGGATTTAAAAAATTAACCCGTAAAACAAAGTTTTTCACTATAAATCCTTTATTTGCGTGGCATCGGGGCGGCTAGAGTCCTCTCGTCCTCTGGCTTGAGATGGCTGCCACCTATGGGTCAGATGATTGTCTGCCACCATTAAGCAATTGGTAATTAAATATTTTTTAAAAAATCCCTAAACAGTGTAAAATTTTGGAAAAAACTTTTCACGAAAATTAATTGTCATGCACAACGAGTCTGTGTGCAAAATGTCAGCTCGATTGGATCACGGGAAGTGGGTTAAAAAACGAAATTTTCCACTTTTTAGGAAAAAAATTATATTTAATTTAAAATACCAATGTGATAAAAATGAAACTCTTACTCAAGAAAAACAGAAATGAATAATAAATAAAACCGATGCCACGCATATAAATGATTTATAGTGAAAAACTTTGTTTTTACGGGTTAATTTTTTTTTACTTCTGACAGAGGAATTCTAACAACGTTTTACATGGTTTATCATTCCATTTACCATGATCTAGCATTTCAACACAATCTTCCTCTTTACTGGCTCTGTTAGGTTCACCACTATTCCAGTTTGTGTAGTTACCCAGTGGAGCCTCATTTACATACCGGAATATGTTTTNCTCTTTAATGTATATAATCCCAATAAACATCGGGTCCTTCCAAATATAGTTGTGTAATCGTTTGTTCAGGATGCTGGACGTTGGCATGGCTAAGTCTCCGCCATACTTTTTGCAATGAGCGCGTGCCATCTCAAAAGTCTTCTTCTCATACACCGGCCAATAGACAATGTGCAGAATATATTCTGTCCAGGGAAGAAGCATGGTTCTGGTGTTAGGTGGAGGAAGATGTTACTTGTTGCATTTCTTAGGGCATGCCCCACGGCATGTGGACCCTGGTTTGGCTCAACATTGACCCGACGTTCCATGTTTACTGAGGAGTGGCAGCGATGAAGTTAAATCAAATATCGTGTTACTTATTAGAAGAAAAAAACACAAGGGTTGGTTAGGTATTGTGTGTGTGCGTGACTGTGTAAAAGTGATGTAGTGGTTACGCACTGCACTCTGAACGAGCTGCAAACCCAGAGACCCAAGTTCGATTCCCGCTCCTGTCTAACATCCTGGTCATCCTCGAGGTCCACTCAGCCTTAAACGAGTATCTGATGTGCTGTGTAAACATCGGCACTGTTGAGATAAAGGCGGGCGTGCTGCTTGCCAAACCACTCCCTCGTGTGCCGTGTTGGCTTTCAAAGGTGCTCCCAAATAGCATTCGCCTCAATAGTCTGTTATGGGGGGATTTGTTTTCTCTCACGAAGGCGTGAAGCTTGCCAGTTAGGTGACACTGAGACACCACCGGTGTCCAGAATGAACAGCACTGGGGCAATGTTCGTGGCCTATTGGCAACTCCACCAACGTGGACAGTGAAGCATCAGCCGCCACATATCCGTGACAGTCCAAGGGTGGCACAGTCGGGTGTTTTACAATCGGGTTTAATTGTCTTTTATATTAAACCCATCATCTGAGATTGGGAGAAATCCGGTTTCATTGGTTCTAATTGCAGAACCGCACTTTCAACGATGGGCTTCATCCATTCCAAGCTAAGGAACTCACTGGCGCCCACGATTGTGGAGGAGAAGCTCGTGTTCATCAAGACCAACCTGCCCGCCGCATTCTACGACTACCCGTGCCCGACGGCCCCCCAAGTACGATAGCAGCACCGACGAGGAAGCAGCCTAAGCCTTGGATCAGAGTTTCGTATTCATTAAACCAGGTTTTAATTCCCCGAAATCGGGTTTAATTGTATTAAAGAAAAAACCCGATGCCTGCCGCTGGAAAATCGGGTTTTTTCCACCCATGGACAAGTTTGATCCTCGGGCAACATGGCAGACCTGTCGCAAATCCTCAGGAGGAGGACCTTCTGCCGTACGGTATCATGACTCGTGCATATCTCGTTGCTGATGAATTTGGTTGTGAAGATTTGCTGTGCAACCCCACCGGATGAGTGAGCTGAAACAATAACTGGCGGATCAGCAAAAGGCTTGTGCACCTCGTGACACATTTTTGTTAATCATTGTTTTTGGTTGCGTCGGGTGGTGGACACGTGATTTGGTCAGCTCATTCGGTGGCCTGACCCAAACATCTATTTCGAATCGTACTAATAATGGCTATGTTCATTGAAAGAGGTGTATGGTCAGTTTATTAGCAATGGCGTGTTGAGTGCAAGCATTTATTACGTGAATGTATATTTTTTATTAGTGACATATAAGAATTACGCTTTCTCACCAATCTTTTCAGACAATTTGAGCAGATCTTTTCATCTCCTGCTTCATGACAGACATGTTCGAATCGATCTTGTCCAGGCGATTATCTGGGATTTGTAATAAAGAGAGAGAGAATCGAGATTTCGACAGAGCGATGTAAAACACAGGCGCATCTCAACCAGTGGCGGAATGTATGTACCGCATGCACTGCATGTTGAACTTCTTTCGCACCGTACGTAGCCAACCCGCTAATCGGATGTGCGGAGGGCAAGGGTAAATAACCCGTAAAACAAAGTTTTTCACTATAAATCCTTTATATGCGTGGCATCGGTTTTATTTTATTATTCATTTCTGTTTTTCTTGAGTAAGTTTCATTTTTATCACATTGGTATTTTAAATTAAATATAAAAATTTTTTCCTAAAAAGTGGAAAATTTTGGAATTTTTTTTTCACGAAAATAAATTGTCACGCACAACGAGTCTGTGTGCAAAATGTCAGCTCGATTGGATCACGGGAAGTGGGTTAAAAAACGACCGAAAGATTTGAACGGTCGTAAGCACAAGCAAGCAAGCAAGTGAACTTAATAGAAAGGATTTAAAAACTTCGCCAGAGAATCATCTTCCTGAAACACGTGGTTCTCAACGACCCCAACTAACCTACGTGTGCTCTGGGCTCGCTTATAGCGCTCGCCGCTCGGCACGACGTCCTTGGTTTGGCTCCGACACGCACCGGGAGCTTCTAATCACTTTCGCTCTTCCGGGAAGGGTCCCAGCGTGCGCGGCGAAACGTCGAACGCCGTCGTGACAAACAGCACGCGCTCCAGCACCGAACTCACGTCGGAGAATTACTGGCGAAACGTCGTACTCAGATTGTAAATGTCGTGGCTTGGCACTCCAACACACCGACCGGTTAGTGCTGTACTAGTGACGAATTGGCCACGTTCTGTTTACGTGACAACCCTTGCTAGTTGGTTTTATCAGCAATGACGTGTTGAGTGCAAGCATTTAGTATGTAAATGTATCTTTTTTATTAGTGACGTGTAACGCTTTCTCACCAATCTTTACAGACAATTTGCGCACATCATCTTCATCTCCTGCTTCGCGACAGATATGTTCGAATCGATCTTCTTGTCCAGGCGATCACCTGGGATTTGTAATAAAGAGAGAGAGAATCGAGATTTCGACAGAGCGATGTAAAACACAGGCGCATCTCAACCAGTGGCGGAATGTATGTACCGCATGCACTGCATGTTGAACTTCTTTCGCACCGTACGTAGCCAACCTCGCTAATCGGAGGGCAAGGGTAACAAACTTCGCCAGTGAATCATCTTCCTGAAACACGTGGTTCTCAACGACCCAAACTAACGAACGTGTGTTCTGGGCTCGCTTATAGCGCTCGCCGCTCGGCATGACGTCCGACGTTTCGATCACAACACAAGCGCTGTTGCGATCGAAACGTTGTGATTTGTTTTATTTTATTTCTACCACGTGACTTACGAACCAAAGAGTATGGATTCCTGCAGTCACGAAAGCTTCAAATCAAGATCGAACCACGCCTGTTTCAGGAAAACAAAGGGGTGATTTCGATTTAAGCTTTCGTGACTGCAGGATTCATCTTCTTGGTTCTTTCGGTAAAGTCACGTAGAAGGGAAATAATAAAATAATAAAAATAAAACATAATAAAATAATTCTCACGACGTGTTGGCCACAACGCAATCAGCCGTCCTCAGGTGAAGAACAGGTCTGTCGGGAAGACAGCGTCTGAATGAACACCACCATGCAAATTCCTTTGTCAAGGCGCTCTTCTCCCCCTAACCCAGCTTGGTGGTGTTCATTCAGACGCTGTCTTTCCGACAGACCTGTTCTTCACCTGAGGACGGCTGCTTGCGTTGTGGCCGAAACGTCGTGAAAATTGTATTATTATTTTATTATCTCCCTTCTACGTGACTTTACCGAAAGAACCAAGAAGAAGAAAAAGGGGGTGATGTTTCGGCTCGACGCGGTTTGACGCCGCTAAGATTCTCATCTCGGCGTCGAAAAGTTGTGCCGCGAGATTTGCTCCATCGGTCGGCAGGTGCGAATGAATCAACTGTGAGAACAATTTGCAGTATTTACAATGTCTGCATTTTGTGTATGTATTCGCGCACTCAATGTATTTACGCACTCAACACGCACAGCGGCACGATCCAAATGTCCACACTGCCGAATGCATCTCGCCGTCCACTCATCCGCGACGTGAATCACACGGGGGCCGAGATGGCGAATCATAAACCTTCAAGTGACAGTGTCAGTGGTGAGTGTTGGGCTGGGAGTTCAGAGTCAGTGGTGAGCGTCGGGCTGGAAGTTCAGTGTCAGTGGTGAGCGTGGGGCTGGGAGTTCAGTGTCAGGCGTGAGCAGAGGTCGCAAACGGGTTTTGATTCCTTACCCGTACCCGCCGCACCAGGGTCGCAAATGGGTACCCGTACCCGGCCGGGTACAGGTACCCGTTCCCTACCCGACCCGTACCCTACCCGAAATGAGTGACAAACGGTTACTCACCAGTGACTCACGGCCTACCCGTACCTGGCCGCACCAGGGTCGCAAACGGGTACCCGTACCCGGCCGGGTACGGGTAGCCGAGTATCGGGTAGGGTACGGGTATCGGGTACCCGGTTGCGAACTTTGGGCGTAAGTGCCGCTGTGCGCAGGGCAATTATTCTAATGGGACGGGAGTTTTGTGTTGAGGTGAAATAAAAAAAAAAAAAGAGCGTACACAGACAGTCAACGGGGAGCGACTCAACATCTTTTAGTACAATGAAAGGGTCATTTTCCCCATAAGGTCTATTTAAAATCATAATATTTACTTACGCTTATATTTATTTATAATAACAAACTGATGGGTATTATCGATTCATTAATAATAAATACAATGTCTCTATAAATAGAAATGATTTATTGCATATTTGTTTCTAATAAATTATATTTATTCATACAGGTAGGAACAATGTTCCACACTGCCCACCAGGGATTTATTGTCTGTCTGTCTGACTGTCTGTCTGTCGTGCATAAATAAATATATAATGCACACAGCTCTTTGATTGGTGGAGACCTTACAAACAGCTCTTTGATTGGTGGAGCCTACTGGAAAGGTACGGAGAGGGAGGTGCCTAAGGGAGGAGGGTCAGGGGAGGGGCCTAAGGGAGGGGGGTCAGGGGAGGGGCCTAAAGATATGGGGGGGGGGGGTGGTCAGGGAGGGGCCTAAGGGGGAGGGCCTAGAGGAGGGGGGGGGTAAGGGGAGGTGCCTAAGCAAGGGGGAGGGCCGAGAGTTAAGGGGCTGGCTACCTGGCTGTCTGCCTGGCTACCTCAAGTCAAGTTATCTTGTACACAAGTAGGAACAACAGGTTCCACACTGCCCACCAGGGATTATTTGTCTGTCTGTCGTGCACGAATGCGCTGTCCAACCAAGTTCCTACCTGCCCACTCCGAAGGAACGTGTTATTATTGCTTATCAGAGAGAGAGAGACACGGCAATCAAAGTTATAGTTTGAATACTCAGAGGTGGAATTGAGCCCAATGAATTGCAGAACCAAACTTCAAGTGTGAGCTTTTGTTTACGTGCAGGAACTGCCTTGCAAACCACATCTCTTTCTCCGATGCATGAGGATGAAATCATGCACACTTGGGTAATACGTGGACTCACCCATTTTCACCAAATCTTCATTTAAAACATCCAGATGATCCACGATCAACATCCCTTCTTCTGTGGAAGTGGTGGTGCTGTATTGAATTGCGTGGAAATCTGAAAGAAAAATTAAATTCTTACTGTATTATAATATCCGTACTGTGCCACGATTTTAACACCCGGTTTTAAGAATAAGAAGGGAATAAGTATAACCCGTAAAAACAAGGTTTTTCACTCTAAATCCTTTATATGCGTGGCGGCTAGAGTCCTCTCGTCCTCTGGCTTGAGATGGCTGCCACCTATGGGTCAGATGATTGCATGCACCATTAAGCAATTGGTAATTAAATATAATATTTTAGTCCTAATAAGTGTACAATTTTGGAAAAAAAAAATTCACAAACATTAATTGTCACGCACAACGAGTCTGTGTGCATAATGTCAGCTCGATTGGATCACGGGAAGTGGGTTAAAAAACGACCGAAAGATTTGCACGGTCGTAAGCGCGCAAGCAAGCAAGTGAACTTAATATAAAGGATTTAATGATATTTGGCTTGAGCGGCTCACAGTACGTCTGAATTTAAAACGAATTTCTTTAAAACTGCTTTTTGTGTTCCTTCCGCAGCACCTCCGATTAGCACGGTTGGCTATGTGCGGTTCCAAAGAGGTTCAACATACAAAGGCAAAGATCCCCCGTATAGCCTTTACAGACTGGTGGGGCAAGTGCTGTTAGCCAGCACCTATGAAGGCCAACACGGCACACGAGGGGTTAGGTGGCCAGCACCACGCCCGACCACCCTTGTCTCCCCATTGGTGATGTTTACACACCGCACCAGGTGCTCATTTGGGCTGAGGCGACCTAGGGGAGGCCCAGGACCGGTTCAGATAATCGTCACTGGTGTTCGCCGTGAGCAGGAATTGTACTCGGGCTGCCGGGTTTGTAGCATAGCGAGCCAACCGCTCCCCAACATACACAAACATGTCAATTCTGTGTAGCTATGATTGATGCAATTGTTTACCCAGGAAAGCATTGCTGAGTCTCAAGCCTTAATTTCAGGAGGGTGTTGCCAGGTATTCACAATGCGTCATCCAATTGGGTTAATTTGCAGGTAATTTTTTTGTAGCATTTGAATGTTGTTGGTCAATGCCAATTACATGTTATTGGTTGTGTGTGTTTCGTCATGGGGTTAAACCGTAGGACCCAGAGGGAACCCAACGCCAGGGTAGAACCTACAAACTCCGCGCAGAAATTGTGCCCGGTCGGGAATCGAACCCAGGGCCTTCTTGCTGCGAGGCGTGAGTGCGACACCACTGTGCCACCACCAATAGAAGATCCTTCAGAATCTTATCATCAATATGTTGAAATGTGGTGCGTCATTAATATGGTGGCTCATTTTATTTTCATGGATATTTTTATATATTTACGCGATCTAACCCAAAGAAACCTCTATTACGAATACATTCGGTTCATATTCTTGGTTCTTTCGGTAAAGTCACGTAGAAGGAAATAATAAAATAAAATATCTTGATTTATATTTTTATTATTTTATTATTTCCCTTCTACGTGACTTTACCGAAAGAACCAAGAATATGAATCCCTGCAGTCACGAAAGCTTTAAATCAAAATTATATTTAGTTGTTTTTGATAATGTGTGCTTGTGCAATGAACGCAGCAGCAGCATCACCAACACAAGTTTCCCACTGGAGGTAATTTAGTCCTGCACCTACCCGTCTGATGGACACTTACTGTAGAGGACGCTGATCATCAAGGTCACGGCGATGGTGATGTTCATGGCAAATAGAGACACGGTGGTCAGATTGGAGCAGAGACGATTTTGCGATGAATGCCCCGCGCCTGCAAGCTGCTGCTGCTGCTCATTGCCTGTGGAAAACACACACACACACCACATCCTGTAGAATTGCTCAGATATGTACTTACGCAATTTGTACTTATATAGTTTATTAGATTTATTTATTTGTAGTGACTTACCTTTTCTCTATGTTGCACTCCTAGGGCTGTCCTTAGGGGGGTGTGGGCCCGGGAAAACCCACCGTGCCCCCCCCCCACCCCAGATGCCTTCAAACTAAATTGGAAGTATTTCATCTGACACTGTGATGTAGAAGCGTACCACGCCCCCCAAAGCACGGGGCTCGGGGCAGTCCCCCAGATTCGCCATACCCTAGGGACGGCTCTGTGGCACTCCTATCGTTTTGTATTTGTTGTTGTAGCTTGCTGACCCTCCCCCTACTGGACATCTGTGAAAAAAAGCTTTATAGATCATCGGATTCCTCCAGTCTAAACAAATATCGTGATATAATACTTTCGTGATACGATGCAATGTGAGAAAGACACGTGACAGGCTGATGTGATCGGCAGTTCCTGTTCATATTCGTCGCATAGAAAAGCACAAAGTAAAATGCAAATAAACATGCCAAGTATAATTTGTACTTATTCCGACTTTCTGTCTCTTGCTCTGAAGATGTTTGACGTGGTTACAAGCCATACGTCGCGACGTATGTGATTGCTGCTAAGTTTAGTTGTGAGACTTTGTTCACTAACTTTACGGGTGAGTTGAGCTGAAACGATGATGACTGGTGCATAGTTTAAACGCTTGCACGAGTGACAATTGCATTTATTTGGCTGTGTCGGGTTGTGGAGGGTTACACAACAACAACATTTGGCCGGATAATTTCGCGGCTATTTCAATAAATCTATTGTGAAACACATAATTAAGTTAATCGGCCACAAACCATAACACATTTAATCGTAACCGATACAATATTATAATGTGAACTCCATCACAGTCCATTGAGTTTACATTGGCGAAGTGCATCATATCGCGACAAAGCTGTCAAAAATATTCTGAACATGACTTATTTTGGTTTGTATGTTGTTGAACTTCTTTCGCACCGTACGTAGCCAACCGTGCCGATCGGGGGAATGGACAACAAACTAACACACAAACAAGCAGTTCCCATGAAATGAGTTTTCAATCTCGATTATTTCAAAGTGCAAAGCTCCGGTAGCTTGCTAACGTCGGAAGGACGAGCGTTCCAGACGGCCAAAAAGCGCATCTGAAAGCGCCACGCGATGTGGTGGCTTTGTTCGACAGTGATGCTGCTGCTGCACTGGCAGTGCTACATGATCACAATTAACAACAAAATCAACACGTTCGTCAATACCCTTTGGTTCTTTCGGTAAAGTCACGTAGGTATAAAATAAAATAAATTACGACGTTTCGGGCGCAACACAAGCGTCCGTCATCAGGTGAGTCAATAACACGCGTGGCTTTAAATATATATCGTAGGTAACGTTTCGGACAATGACCCTTTTTCATAATAGCACACGTGCCATAAAGAATGGCCATGATTCATAGCGCATTTGCTCTTAAGCAGACTTGCTATGAATAGTGGCCATTGCTGGAAACGTCACCTATTGTATATATCTTGTTATCTTTTAGGGCAAAATTGGAACTAAGTAAAGACACACGTTGGTTTTGACTTAAAACGTTCGTGACTGCAGGAATTAATATTCTTGGTTCTTTCGGTAAAGTCATGTAGATAGAAAAAATAAAAGTACATCTTTTTTTAAAACTATGATGTTTCAATCACAACACAAGCGATCGTCGTTAGGAGGAAAATCGATCGCTTGTGTCGTGATCGAAAAGTCGTCGTTTTTATTTTTATTTTATCTACTCTTATTTTTCTATCTACGTGACTTTACCGAAAGAACCAAGAATACTCACGTTGGTGTGTGTATGACCATGAACGTACCCAGCATCTTGCTGACAGGGAAATCCGAGGATATCGACGTCGATGATGTCGCGTGGTGAGATGGAAGTCGCGCAAATGATATTCTAGTGCTGCACACGATGCATATATCTGAAACTCGGAACACTTAAAATTATATATATACATATTACTCGGCAACTTGTTGGCAAGCTTTTCTTGGTAATGAAGAAAGGCAGAGAGTTAAGGGGAAGTGTTTTGAGATACGGGAAGTTCACATATTTCTGCACTGTGCTGACACAGACGGAGGCAAAAATGTGTACGATTGTGGTCATAAACACGCTTTCTTCTGTTATCTGAAACAGTTTGAGCCTCCCGTACATCACGTGGCGTATGTGTGTGTGGTCAACACACACAGACGCTGCTCCACTCGGCAGCATCGAGGCCCTGATGCGGCTTGTTTCTTCCCATTCTCATTTCTCCTCACCTTTTGCTTTTCGTTTCTCTGTCTCGTTTCCATGATTTTCCACTCAATTGCCATTATTTCTCTTTTTTTTATCCTTTATATTAAGTTCGCTTGCTTGCTTGCTTGCGTGCTTGCTTGCTTACGACCGTGCAAACCTTTCGGTCGTTTTTTAACCCACTTCCCGTGATCCAATCGAGCTGACATTTTGCACACAGACTCGTTGTGCGAGACAATTAATGTTCGTGAAAATTTTTTCCTAAATTTTACACTGTTTAGGGAAAACAAATTAAATATGTAATACCAATTGTTTAATACTGCAGACAATCATCTGACCCATAGGTGGCAGCCATCTCAAGCCAGAGGACGAGAGGACTCTAGCCGCCACGCATATAAAGGATTTAGAGTGAAAAACTTTGTTTTTACGGGTTATACTTGTTTCCGTTCCCTTCCTGTGGTGCGTGACGGATACAAATTTGTTAACGATATACAGCCTCCACTGTATTTCTAACAAACAAACAAAAGTTAAATTCATCATGAATAACTTCATCCTACAGTCAAGTGGCTTAGCAGAATTACCACGACCGGATCGATAAAAGCTCCACATTTTGCATGTGGGTCTTCAGGTTCTTATTTTCGAATTTAGAGGAATGCGATTCGAATATTACTATATAGAATCAATGAGCTACACGCTATTTTTTCACGGAGAATTGTGCCGAGTATCCCAGAAGGACACTGAAATAAACAAATGGCCAACATCTGGCAAAAAAACACATTCCTGCGNAAGGAGCTGGTAGGAACGTTGGGTTGCTCGGTCAATGGCCAGGGTCAACGGCGGCGTGGTGTATTTCGCAAACTGTGAGGGCGGGCACAAGCCGGCGTGAGTAGTTTAACGTTGAGTTTTATAAGGGCACCACGGGTGACCAGCCCCTCCCACCCAGCCCCACCCTCCACCCCCAACCAGCCCTCCCACCAGCCCTCCCNACTCCCCTCCCACCTCCCCTCCCACCCCCCCTCCCACCCAGCCCTCCCACCCTCCCCTCCATCCAGCCCCACCCCTCCCATTTTTGGATGCACGACGGACGGAATAATCCCTGTGGGCTGGTGTAACCAGAGGTTCCTACCAGTATGAATGTATATTTGTTGTCTTTGATATTCAGATTAAAATGGTCCTTCGGCCTAATGCAGTGTTCTTCACTAATTTTCAGCACTTCGTCGATAAGACGTCATCAGTCTGAGGACGACACATTTTAAACCCGTAAAAACAAAGTTTTTCACTCTAAATCCTTTATATGCGTGGCGGCTTGAGTCCTCTCGTCCTCTGGCTTGAGATGGCTGCCACCTATGGGTCAGATGATTGTCTGCAGTATTAAACAATTGGTAATTAAATATAATATTTTTGTCCTATAAAGTGTAAAATTTTGGAAAAAAATTTTCACGAACATTAATTGTCACGCACAACGAGTCTGTGTGGAAAATGTCAACTCGATTGGATCATGGGAAGTGGGTTAAAAAACGACTGAAAGATTTACACGGTCGTAAGCAAGCAAGCAAGCGAACTAAATATAAAGGATTTAAAAAGTGGGGTTTGACAGCACGGTGATGATGGGGGGGGGGGGTCACATTTGTGATGTCAGGAGGTTGCAGCCAGCGCACTAAAGGCCACCAGGGAGCCCGACAGTGGCCACCGGGGTCTTGAAATGAAGAATACCGATTATACAGCGCATTTATATAATAGTTGTTGTTTCTATTTAAAGCTGTCGTGACTGCAGGGATTCATCTTCTTGGTTCTTTCGGTAAAGTCACGTAGAAGGGAAGTAATAAAATAAAAAAAACATAATAAAATAATTCTCACGACGTTTCGGTCACAACGCAAGCAGCTTCCTCAGTGTTTCATTCTTCACCTGAGGACGGCTGCTTGCGTTGTGGCCGAAACGTCGTGAGCATTATTTTATTATGTTTTATTTTTTTATTTTATTACTTCCCTTCTACGTGACTTTACCGAAATAACCAAGAAGATGTTGTTGTTTTTGACTTGCATCCCACTGGGATTTTTGCACACAGCGTTGGTGCACGGTGCTTTTTCTGCAATATTTTGCTGTCTTTTCTGGATTTTGTTGTCACTATAAGATGTACTCTTGTTAATGTTTTTTGTTTTTGTTTGTTGCGGTTGCACCCGATTCAAGACCGAATGGCTCACAGGGCTATACCTAATAAATAAACTTGAAACTTGAACTTGAACGAGTAAGTAAATATATGGCTTCTTGTGCTTAGCGTCCTTCCACCTCTGATTGGGCGGTTGCTACGTACGGCGCGAAAGAAGTTCAACATACGTACACGAGTGAAGCAGTCACGAGACTCTGTATTTTACGGATAATTTTGATTCTAAGGACTTCAAAGACCCAAAAACGAAATGTGGCACTTTTTCCCACCATGTAACGGGAATGTAAAACAAACGTTGACCAACCTACTCGGTTTCCAATCTACATCATACATTTTATATATTCTTGGTTCTTTCGGTAAAGTCACGTAGAAGAGGAAACAATAAAATAATAAAAGTATAAAACAATAAATTCTCATGACGTTTCGACTGCAACACAAGCAACCATCATCAGGTGTGAAAAACACAGCTGTCCGTGGTGCTGACGTTAAAAAACCGCCACTTTTAAAAAAATTATTGCTGTGTTTTTCACACCTGATGATGATTGCTTGCGTTGCAGTCGAAACGTCGTGAGAATTGTATTGTTTATATTTTTATTATTTTATTGTTGCCCTTCTACGTGACTTTACCGAAAGAACCAAGAATATGAATCCTGCAGTCACGAAACCTTTAAATCAAAATCATATATTTTGTTGAGGTAAACTCAGTGACTTCTAGATGAACAGTACTTCATTTGATGACATTTCTATTTCTTATATTTAAGCGGTTGTGATTTTATGTATATGTTTTAGCGGTTAGACCACAAAGTTTGTTGCGGTGTGTATGCTTGTTGAGCAGCACTAAAATATCAGTTTCGCGATGGACACGTGACGTATTTTGTGTGTTTGTTTCTCTTTTTTTTGCTCTTGCGCCACTTGCCAACGCAGCAGCGGGCAGCATCACCACAAAATTCCACCATCGTTGGAAATAATAATATAATCGGCGTCGTTATACAGAAAACAAATAAAATAGACGCGAAGACAACCCCAGATAAACTGACCATTTAACGGTTCATCTTCTTGGTTCTTTCGGTAAAGTCACGTAGAAGGGAAATAATAAAATAATAAAATAAAACATAATAAAAAATTCTCACGACGTTTCGGCCACAACGCAAGCAGCCGTCCTCAGGTGAAGAACAGGTCTGTCGGGAAGACAGCGTCATTCAACGGTTGCAACCGCATGCCAACGTTGGCATGAGCTTGGAACCGCTGAACCAACGTTGGCGCAACCTTGGCATGCTTCTCGGTGTCTCTCCACGTGGACAATTTTATTTTATTAACGGAACCCATTGTTTTGTCTCGGATGGGCTGTTGAAGAAAAATTGTTTGGTGCGGCTGATGACATACGTAAAATGGCACCTTATATGTTGTAGATTTTAAAACGTGTTTACACATTTTTGTTTGTTTGTTTAAATTGTGTGCAGATCAGAATACAAAAAACATTATCCATAATACTTATCGTACGTGTAAAACTGAAGAAGATAAATCTTGCGTGCCATTCGGTGTTTGTTATTAATGTGTCACGACTCTCTCTGGACGAGTACCCTTTGCTCATGTCACTCATTGGATTATCTCGAGAAAATGTGTTCATGCTAAATACATATCTAGAGCGGGGCTGTGGGGTGAGTAGGGGCGGGGCTGTGGGTGAGTAGGGGCGGGGCTGTGGGTGAGTAGGGCGGGGCTGTGGGGTGAGNCTGGGTGGGGCTGTGGGGTGAGACTGGGTGGGGCTGTGGGGTGAGACTGGGTGGGGCTGTGGGGTGAGACTGGGTGGGGCTGTGGGGTGAGACTGGGTGGGGNGGGGTCGTGGGGTGAGACTGGGTGGGGCTGTGGGGTGAGACTGGGTGGGGCTGTGGGGGTGGGGTCAGACTGGGTGGGGCTGTGGGGGTGAGACTGGGTGGGGCTGTGGGGGTGAGTAGGGGCGGGGTCTGTGGGGTGAGACTGGGTGGGGGCTGTGGGTGAGACTGGGTGGGGCTGTGGGGGTGAGACTGG
Organism: Lethenteron camtschaticum; assembly: GCA_018977245.1. Lineage (NCBI taxonomy): Eukaryota > Metazoa > Chordata > Hyperoartia > Petromyzontiformes > Petromyzontidae > Lethenteron > Lethenteron camtschaticum. The sequence goes on along the minus strand of MU249624.1, from coordinate 4,393,651 downwards.
GTGGGGCTGTGGGGGTGAGACTGGGTGGGGTGTGGGTGAGACTGGGTGGGGCTGTGGGTCAGACTGGGTGGGGCTGTGGGGTGAGACTGGTGGGGTGTGGGGTGAGTGGGGCGGGTTGTGGGGGTGAGACTGGGTGGGGCTGTGGGGTGAGACTGGGTGGGGCTGGGGGGTGAGTAGGGCGGGGTGTGGGGTGAGACTGGGTGGGGCTGTGGGGTGAGACTGGGTGGGGCTGTGGGGTGAGTAGGGGGGGGTCTGTGGGGTCAGACTGGGTGGGGCTGTGGGGTGAGACTGGGTGGGGCTGTGAGGTGAGACTGGGTGGGGCTGTGGGGTCAGACTGGGTGGGGCTGTGGGGTGAGACTGGGTGGGGCTGTGGGGGTGAGACTGGGTGGGGCTGTGGGGTGAGACTGGGTGGGGCTGGGGGGAGACTGGGTGGGGCTGTGGGGGTGAGACTGGGTGGGGCTGGGGGGTGAGACTGGGTGGGGCTATGGGGGTGAGTAGGGGGGGGTTGTGGGGGTGAGACTGGGTGGGGCTGGGGGGTGAGACTGGGTGGGGCTGTGGGGTGAGTATGGGCGGGGTTGTGGGGTGAGACTGGGTGGGGCTGGGGGTGAGACTGGGTGGGGCTGTGGGGTGAGACTGGGTGGGGGTGTGGGGTGAGACTGGGTGGGGCTGTGGGGGTGAGTAGGGGGGGGTGTGGGGTGAGACTGGGTGGGGCTGTGGGGTGAGACTGGGTGGGGGCTGTGGGGTGAGACTGGGGGGGCTGTNGGGTGAGACTGGGTGGGGCTGTGGGGGTGAGACTGGGGGGGCTGTGGGGTGAGACTGGGTGGGGCTGTGGGGTGAGACTGGGTGGGGCTGTGGGGGTGAGACTGGGTGGGGCTGTGGGGGTGAGACTGGGTGGGGCTGGGGGTGAGACTGGTGGGGTGTGGGGTCAGACTGGNTGGGCTGTGGGTGAGACTGGGTGGGGCTGTGGGGTGAGACTGGGTGGGGCTGTGGGGAGACTGGGTGGGGCTGGGGGGTGGGGCTGTGGGCTGGAAGGGGGGGTGTGATGAGACGGGTGGGCCTGGGAAAGGTGGGNCTGTGATGGGTGGGGCTGGGGGGTGGAAGGGCGGGGTGGAAATGGGTGGGGTGTGGCTGGAAGGGGTGTGGCTGGGGTGAAACTGGCGGGGCCGTGTGGGGTGGGAATGGGTGGGGCTGTGGGGTGAGACTGGGTGGGCTGGAGGGGTGGGGCTGTGGGCGTGGAAGGGCGGGGCTGTGGATGAAACTGGGCGGGGCTGGGTGGGGCTGTGGGGTGACACTGGGTGGGGGCTGTGGGGTGACACTGGGTGGGGCTGTGGGGTGAGAAGGGTGGAGGCTGTGGNGGTNGTGACGTCACGGTTTCTCGCGCGGCCCCCGCCTCGCGCCACCGTAAACAACCGCGCGCTCTCTCTCCCTACCCCACCTCCCTCCCTCCCTCCCCTACCCGCCCCACCTCCCCTCCTCCCCGCCAATCTCCCCCATCCCCCACCTCCCNTCACCCGCCCCCCCATCCCNTGACCGCCCCCACCTCCCTCCCTCCCCACCTCCCTCCCTCTCCTCCCTACTCGCCCCCACTCCCCTTTCTCCCNGCCAATCCCCTCCNTCCCCNACCTCCCTCCCCCCCATCCCCACCTCCCTCCCCCCNATCCCTGACCCGCCCCCCCATCCCCTTCCTCCCTCCCGCCCCTCATCCCCCCTCCCCTCCCCCCCATCCCCCTCCCTCCCCCCATCCCCTGACCTCCCCTCCCNTCATCCCCACCTCCCNTCCCCCNATCCCCACCTCCCTCCCGCCCCTCATCCCTCATCCGCCCCCCNATCCCCCGCCCCTATCCCCCCCNGCCCCNTCCCTCACCCGCCCCCCATCCCCTCCCCGCCCCTCCCTCACCCTCCCTCACCCGCCCCCTCTCCCCTCTCCCCGCCCCTTCCGCCACCGTCGCCGTCCCAGACTCGCGTCCTGCCTCCTTCCTTCTCGCTCCCCTCACGAACCCAGTCGAGATCGGCACTCGGTTGCAGATTGTGTCGGGCTAAAGCTTGGTCGTAAAGAGGGAAACAACGGTGGTTGTTGTTGTTGGTGGTTGTTGTNGGTTGTTGTGGTTGTTGTTGGNGTGAGGAGGGGTTGGGAAGCGGTTTGGAGTGCGCGGGAAACCACAATGGAGGCCGCGACCGACAACCCCGGAGTCTTCGCCGCAGAGTTCATCCTCAAGCGACGACATCGCAAGGTTCTCGCCTCAAATCGCCGCGCGAACACCTTAACACAACCGCAACCGAGTAACTAGTGTGGCTAAAGCGAAACAACGTCTTCGTATTTGTGAGACGCAACACGCTAACTTGTATCCGGTGTCAATAAAGTTATACAAAGCTGCTCGCGCGCGTTGTGCCGGATTATAAGACGCACGCCTCGCTAATAATAATCTATTTTTTTTTAAATGCTTTTATAATAATACAGAACATTGACGAAGTAAAAACAACGGAGTCGTGAGGTTTGAAGTTGTATTCGAGTGACGATGTTGTTTGAGTTTGTTGAGATAAGCGGGCGTGTGAAGTTGGTAAATGCTTGAAGTTTACAGAGTGGATTGTGTTTAATTGTTGTTTGTGTTTAAATGTTTGTGTTAAAATGTTGTATGTGTTTAAATGTGTTTGTTTAAATAGTTGTTTCTGTTTAAATGTTGTGTTTAATGTTGTTTGTCTAAATGTTGTGTTTAAATGTTGTTTGTGTTTAAATGTGTTTGTGTTTAAATAGTTTTTTGGGTTTAAATGTTGTGTTTAAATGTTGTTTGTCTAAATGTTGTGTTTAAATGTTGTTTGTGTTTAAATGTGTTTGTGTTTAAATAGTTTTTTGGGTTTAAATGTTGGGTTTAAATGTTGGGTTTAAATGTTGTGTTTAAATGTTGTTTGGGTTTAAATGTGTTTGTGTTTAAATGTGTTTGGGTTTAAGTGTTTGTGTTTAAATGTTGTTTGGGTTTAAATGTTGTTTGTGTTTAAATGTTGTGTGTTTAAATGTGTTTGTGTTTAAATGGTGTTTGTGTTTAAATGTTGTGTTTTAAATATTGTGTTTGTGTCTAAATGTTGTGTTTAAATGTTTGTGTTTAAATGTTAGTGTTGATAGTGTACAGTGGCGTGTATCGTTTTACTAGTTTACGTGTAGGGTTTATATTGTGTAAAGTGTGTATATTTTACTTGATACGTTTAATGCTGTGTGTTTACATTGAAGTCGACTGTACAGTATGTTGTAATGTTTTCACCGATATTGGTAAGTTTAAATTCTAATGTATAGTGGCTTGTTNGTGTAGTGTTTAGCATGTAGAGTGTTTGTAGCATGTATGTTTATATACGTTGAGTTAGTGTAAATATAGTTACTGTTGTGTATATACTGTTATGTATGTTTAATGTGTAGTGATTCGTGTATTGTTTATAGTATTTAAGTGTTTCGTATGTATTTTGTTTTATGTGTATTGTATAGTGTTTGTATTTATAGAATATCGTGTTTGTGTAGTGTTTAGTGTGTGTTTATATACAGTACAGCGTTTGCATTGTGTACAGTATTTACCTTGTGATTTTTTGTTTACATATTTTTTCCTGTTGAGGTTTAGTGTGCATATTATTGGTAAAGTGTGCATTGTGTCCATAATAAAGTTGTTGGGTTATATCGCGTTATTTATACATGTGTCGTAACCCTTCACCACCCGACACGGCCAATCAGCAAAAATGTGTCCGTTGACAAAAGACAGAATACCATTGGAACCTCATTTCCAGTAAAAAATATGATAATTGTTTTTTNACCCTTCTATCTGGCAACAAAACTAACATCTTTTTTACAAGGAGTCATGTTTACATAGACCACAATACCTGCGGTCATAATGCAAACAAAAACATAATTCTGATAATATGCACTGTCCTTGAAGTTGATTGCTGTCTCGGGTGTGGACCAATCAACTTCAAGGACAGTGCATACATTATCAGAGTTATGTTTTTGTTTGCATTATGACTGCATGTATTGTGGTCTATGCAAACATGACTCCTTGTAAAAAGGTGTCAGTTTTGTTGCCAGATAGAAGGGTAAAAAACAATTATCAAAAGACAAATAGTTCACTACTTTAGCCCACCGGTGTGTTGAAAAGTGAATCAACTTCATTTACATTTTGGCGAATTGGCCGATTTTGTAATTACCAGCGAAACGTCGTACTAAAAAATTGTAAATGAAGTTTATTCACTCTTCAACACACCGGTGGGCTAAAGTAGTGAACTATTTTGTCTTTGTCAACGTGACACTTTTTGCTGAATGGCCGTTGGGTGGTGGAGGGTTACGACACATTTTTAAATAACGCGATCTAACCCAAAAACTTTATTATGAATAATATCGGTCGCCAAAGCCTACGTGTTAAATTGTGCATTGTGTTATGTTTACAGATACACCACCATATAGTTTGTATGTAGTGTGTACACTGCACAGTAATTCGGTGTCAAATGTTTGTGGTGATGTTATAGTTATGTATTTGTGCAATTATATAAAACGTCCCACGGTTTTGTTGCAAGAGAGTGTTTTATGTGTGTGGGTGGTTTCACAAGCCATTGTTGTACTGTACTTACAATCTTCCACGTCTATGCGCCCGGCCTCCACCAACACGCACTGATCCGCGTGTTGTCAGTTATGGTGTCAGTATCTATTGTCTAATGTTAATGTGCGTGTGTTATTTCCCCTCTAAGTCCAGTCTTGTGTGCACCGTATAAATAGTATCGCGTTGTTCTGGGCGTGTGGAGTGGTACATTATTTACATTCTGTATGGTACACAACATCGCAGTATTCACTGTCGATGTGAATGCACCAGTGTTGTGATCGTAGCGATGTCTGAGTGGTGATGTTAATGAGTGTTGACCACAACGACCATCATGATGGTTGATATAATAATGAGTTTGTACCCGTGTCTCACTGGGGGGGGGGGGGGGCGGATTTGTGAACATCAAACATGCTCACTGCCCTTAATAGGCGCTCGCAAAAAAAACCCAGTGCCTGCCACAAGTCACTTGTCGATTCAAGACAATCGATGGGGCTGCCTTATTTCTATTCTACCCGACGTTCGTGTGATGTTAGGAACAGGCCTTCTTCTCAAAACGCACTGTTGCCGACAGCTCTCCGGCGTGTTTTCGGGTTTGTGTCGTCGTTTTTGTTCGGCACGATGACGACCCCCCCGACGTTCTTCGCTCCTCCACGTGCTAATGAGCTGCTTTTTGGTTCAGTTCCTAAAGAAGTTCCCGTAGAAGCCACCAGCACGTGGAGTGAAACGTCGGACTTCATGCCGATGTGTTTTTAGGTTGCTTTACCAGGTGTTGTTCAGATGATATCCGACGTTTCGCTCCACCTGCAGGGGAGCTTCTGCAGGCTCTTATTGAAGAACTGAACCGAAAAGAGGCTCCCATTACGTAGAGCGAAACGTCGAACACGCCGTGCAACCCAAAACACATTGGAGAGCTATTATCAATCACACATTTAGGCAATAGTATCAGTGATATTCTATAACGTGGGTTTAACTTTACCTAAGTAATTCCCAAACTAGGTTCCCTCTCACACCCCCTGCTCACCGTTGTTTCACCGCAACGCCGTCCCCAATCTACGCACACCACATCCTGATGTTTTGCCCCACACTCCCCTCCCCCCTCTCTCTTGCCTGTGTGTGTCTGTGCAACATCAACCTTCTTTCCCATGACACGCAGGGTAAACCTGAGTACCTGGTCAAGTGGAGGGGCTGGTCCACTCGGTGAGTCCACTCCAAACGCGCGATTTCTGTCATCCAAACAGGGACCCAATTTTTCATACTATCAGATCTTTAGCTGCGCTTGCCCGTGAGGAGTCCTTTTCAATTCTCGCTTCTTTTTAACTTTCAGTTAACGAATTATGTTAGGACGCCACTCGCATAGTTTTCATATGAGGTTAGGATTTAGGGTTAGCTTAGAGTTCAGGGTTTGTGGTTAGGGATTAGAGTTTGGTATTACAGAGTTATGGTTCAGGTTAGGGGTTAGTGCTGAGGGGTACATTTTGGGTTAGCGATTGGTGGTAAGAGTTTTTAGGAGTTAGGGTTTAATGCCATGGTTTGGGACTAGGAATTGGCGTATGAGAATGGTTAGGTTTTAGGGGTGGGGTTAGCATTTGGGGCTATAGTCTGGGGTTAGGCACGGTAGTACCTATGACTTGCTCTACATCTGTGGGACAGTATTCTTGGCCTATGCTGAAGGATTATCGCTGTCACAGAAGCCAGTGTGGCTCTGTGGTTAACTCTCAGAAGGTTGTGCAAGTTCAAATCCAATTGAGCCCAACATCAGCCCTGCGGGGTCGAGATAATAAGTACCGCCTTTTTGGAAGTCGGCAGTGAATTATGGAATTTGCAGGGCTGCCAAGGGATGATTGTTGAATCTAAACTTATTTGTGCATGGAGAGACACGCGGTCTTTTGATTGTAGAATACATGAATTATGCAAGTGCCTGCTGTGTCATGTTTAAAAATAAAGATACTCATTGCGGTTGCACATGCCTTAAATACTGTATCACGCATTCAAAACGTTTGGCTTCTGTGTGCACATAGCACCCACATGCTCTAAAGACACATTCTATACTTGCTGCCCACTGACCAGTTGCAAAAACACTCCCGAAGTTATTTTAATGCCGGGGTTGAACAGTAATAATAAAAATATTTTGTCAATCCCCAACTGAATTATTACTTTCCCGTGTTAGTCATACTTCACCCTGCTGGTCAGTGCAAGTTGGTGAAGAAGGCGTTGGGGCACGGGGAGGGATCCAGAACCGATATTAGCCATGGACAGGCCTCAAACTCGGGTTTTTGAGTTCATAGTGCGGTGCACAAACCACTGAACCACCCCTGCTTCAAATGACAACCTATGGGAATATGTCACTTAAAGTGTTTTGTGCAAGCGGTCACTGATCCGCTAACGCTTATATCGCTCACCCCCAGCTGCCTTCTAAACCCTCACCCAGCCCCCACGCCATCACCGCGCTGCCTTTCTTTGCTGACACTTGACTTTGAATTTGAACGTTTAACTGTAGCCTAATCAGCAGCGTGAATAGAAATGTGCACCTGCTGCGCAGAAGTGATCTCAATTGAAATGCAGTGCCGTTGTTTCTCCACGCTAATGGAAAAAGAGACCGTAATTGGCCATCTGGCACCCCAACCCTTAAGAAACATCCCTCCTCCCCACCACCGCCACTACCCATTAAGCACTCTCCTAGTTTCTCAACCACTTGGATTTAGCAGCAGGCATCTGAAAGTGGATGTCTGTGCAGCAATAAATAGGATTTAGCATTGATATTTTTTAAGTGAATTGGCAATTTTATGTACCTTGTACAAATATATATTGCTTTTCCCTTGTTTTAACTCTGTGACTTTTTACTGATGGAAAAATCTCCCCATTTATTTCCCTTCATTAGTTGCTTCTGTGCAATAATGGCCTCCGAACTCTTAGATTTCGACTCACCATCTCTTTCACCGTCTTCAGATAATTTTGCTTTCGCTTGGCATCTCTACTCGAGGGTTAATTTTGTCTCTCATCTCTCAGTTGCCTTCATTGCCTTTGACCTGCCTATTTTGTCTTCGCCGTGAACCGCATTTTAAAGCAGAAATCAATTCCCCCGACTTGGACCCAGAAACTATATTTTCAGCCCACTTGCCGATTATTCTTTACCCAGCAATGCCAGGGCATATGCCGTCCTTGCAGCTGCCGCAGCAGTGTTTTCTTTACGGTACATGATATTCATCGCCAGGGGGCTAATTCGCTTGACGTCTTGATGTAATCGCACAAGTCGCGACAGCAGCATGTGCTCACGCGGTGGTGGTGGCGGCGGTTATGATGGTGGTGGCGGTAAATGCGGGGGTGCGTGGCAACTGTTGACTTCAATGCGTCTCCGTCCGTCGCAGACACAGCAGCTGGGAGCCCGAGGAGAACATCCTGGATCCTCGCCTTCTGGCCGCTTTCGAAAAGAGGTAGCGCCATCCACGCCACGCCGCTTGCCATCTGCCAGGCGCGGTACCCTGCTGAATGAGGTTCAGCTGCTTAGAGCGGGAGGAGGGAGAAGTGGAGGGGCATGGAGGGAGGGGGAAGGTGGGAGGGAGTGAGGGAGGGAGGATGGGCGTATGTATGTAGTTGAGTTGTTCCAAGGGCATTGTTGCCGAGCGATGTCTTGGTTGTAAAAGGTCATTGTTGAGGTCACTTCCCTTCATTGATGTTGTCGTCAAGTGGGGATTTTAAAAGTTTGTGCAACGTCGTTATTGCCGAAGCCTGTAGTTTTTCAGTCTGAGCTTTGTAGCCGAGCCGACAATATCCCAGATTTCTGTGCCAGCGAAAGTACCCCCTCCCCCCCATTCATTTGTAAATTGTCTAACAAGCTTTGTAGCGTCTGTTGATTGCTGCGCTTGGAAAGCTGTGCCTCAGAATCTGGGCTTTCTGAAGACCACATCTGTTAACAGGCTGTTGTATTGGCAGGATATTGAACATTTACCCCCACCACCTTACCTAGAGGATGTTTAATTATTTTTGGCCACTTAACAATGTTAGTCAAGTCACTCGGTGTACATTTTTTTACCATTTAACTGACATTTTTAATACATTGTTATTTTTGCTATGTAAAAAAAAATGTTATTCCAAATGATTTATACTAAAACAGGACTTTGAAATGCCGTGTCAGTAATGGGGGTTATTTCTGCCTAGACTTGAACACGTTGGTTAGTGCAGCTTGAAATATTGTGGCCACTAACAGTTCAGGTACTACTCCACTGATGTTAGCCGTGACTGGGAATCCAACTTAGGTCACCAGATTCATAGTGCACTGTTCTATCCATTGCAATTGCACAGGCGGAAATATTAAAAATAACAATGGTTATTCATTGTATCTTAAATTGACCCAGAATATTTTTATGAAATGTATCTCACTGGAAAAATTTACAGGTTGGGGTTTGCCACATGAGATGGAGATATGTAGATGAAAAAAGTCTACTTATACATCATGTGTGCTTACTCTTTGGTTCTTTCGGTAAAGTCACGTAGGTATAAAATAAATTAAGTCACGCGTTTCAGGCGCAACACAAGTGCCCGTCATCAGGTGGAAACAACCCCAGCAATAAACAAATTGCTGAAATGGGCAAAAAACAAAAACGTCGTGACTTAATTTATTTTATACCTACGTGACTTTACCGAAAGAACCAAAGATATGGATTCCTGCATCACAAACTTCAAATCTAGATTGATCATGTGTGCTGTGTTTGTCTCCTGTGCATATTGTTTCGTGTGTGTGTATCATATGTGTGTCTTGTCTGTTTTCTGTTTATATCCGTCTCTGTATGTCCTATGTGTGAATTCTGCGTATAACCTGTTTATATACGTCCTGTGTGTGTCTGTGTATAATGTATATGTCTATCAAGTGGTGTGTCCTGTGTATGTTTGGCCTGTGTTCTATTTCCTGTGTTATGCAACATGCCCTTTGTTGTCCCCCTCGACTGTGCCCTCCCAACAGACAACAGAGGGAAGTGGGATCTCGGCGGCGAGGGAAGAAGCCAGTTGGGAGGCCGCGTAGTCAGGTGAGCCGTTGAGGCCCTATGAGTTGCTGTCTGCCTCATTGCCATGATGGTCCAACCTAGTCTCTCAGCCACCGCTTAAGAATAGTTATTTATTTACCCAGGAAAAGCCACACTGATGTTTGGCCGACACCCACTTACATTTTTTGTTTTTAGCTTTGTGAGGATACCGAGAACCCGGAGAAAACCCATGCAGAATAGGGGGAGAACATGCAAACTTACATACAGGCGCCCAAGTCGGGAATCGAACCCAGGCCTCGTTGTGGGGCACAAATGTTCTCACTGCATGATGTTGCCACCCAAGTGATAAAACCAAATATATAACGAAACCGATTTTTTTTAAAGAACTTTGATTTAAAACTCAGTATCGATAATAAGGCCTATGATCAAATCATCAGGAATGCACCACGTTTGTTAGGCCTCGGAAACTAACAGGGTAGTGTTTGGATTTCCGACCACCATGCACTTCCATGGTGTCATTCTGTGGGGCAGTGCGACAGTATGGGCAGCAGAGGGTAGCACCACGAAATACGTTGTTGTACTTTGGCTCTATGCCATGTTCCCCACCTGCACGAACCCTCACTGATCAGCGTGGCAAAATATGGTCAAACAACCTCCGTGGCGAACATGGCATGGGGAGGCCTTCATCCAGCAGTGGATTAACAACTTTTAATGATTGTTACCCTTGTTTAGCTTTGACTACTTGTGAATCGGGGAGTTGGGGAGGGGAGCTCATTGTTATTTCTACCAGTTGTAGCACATTAGAAAGTTGATTTCCCATTTGCACAAATGTTGAGCATTGATTGTTTACAACCCTTAGCACCATTGGAATTCCACATTTGTGTGGCAGGGGCAAGTTTATCCATAAGACAACCACTTGTTTTCCTACAAAGTGGTTCTATGTAATTGCTTTAATGGGACAGAGGGCTGGTTAGACCCTGACCAGGATTTGTGGTAGCAGTTGTCCATTTGTCAGCAATGTGTTCCAACCACTGCTCCCTGGCCAAGTATAGATATATAATCACTAGCTTTACTACCCGGCTTCACCCGTGACTTGGATTCACAACGCCCGGCCGCCTTTGTCTCCCCAGTGGCGATGTTCACACACCACGCCACTTACTCGTTTGAGGCTGAGTCGACTTAGGGGAGGCCCAGGACCAGTTAAAATAATCGTCACCGGTGGTGGTCGTGAACGGGAATCTAACTCGGGTCGCCGGGTTCGTAGCGCAGCGCGCTAACCGCTACACTACAATGCGTTACGCTTCCACATGCGCGTGTCACGTGACAGATATGACGTTACAGCTCACTTGCCGTGCAAAAATATATGCATTATTGAGCTCCCCCCCCCCCCACAAAAAAAAAANCAAGTGTATTTAAAAAAAAATTTCCATGGGGTACAGTCTGGAAAGTACCCACATGGCAAATTTCCAGTTTGTTGCATGTCGGGAAGTACACTAAACATTTTGAACAGACATCACAACTTTGCCTTTTATATATATGGAGTTAAGTGCTTATTCTATTGAGCATTACTGTGTTTTGCGGGCATGTAAGACTTCAACGTTGCTTTTTATACATTTAAAAGGTGCAGTCCCACAGTTTGCTCGTGTGCTTGTTACGGAACCTCCACTCGGAGTTATGGCTATTCTTTGACTTATCTTCCACGCTGGCCAGACGTCTTATAAAGAGTTGGGAGTATCCACATTTAACCTACCAGACATGGCCTGATGAACTCACTGTGGTTGTACCCGTTTATACTGCTGGGTGGACAGCTGTGGTAAGGGGGGATTTGAGAATCTTGGCCTTTTTTTCAACTGCCATGTGGATTAAAACGCTTCTATCAGAGGTGTCTTGTACTGGCGAAACTGTCAATAATTTCATCGTTTTCCGAAGATGGCTTACTCGGAGATCTCTGCAGTGCGCGTTTAACAGAGGAATCGTGGGATACTTTTTACTGCAGGTGAGAACGCCGGCGGAGAAAGCATCCGGTGGGGGCTGCTCCAAGACCGCTCGCAAGGATGAGGGCAACCCTGCCAGGGCGGCGCGGCGGCATCGGGGTGCGTCTCGCGACGCGACCACGCCAAGACGGCCGCCAATAACTCTGCCAAGAGGCGCAGGCCAAAGCCGGCGCTCGGAAGAAGCCAGGGCAGACTCGCGGACAACGGCGGCAACAGGCGGCACAAGAAAAAGGCCAAGAAAAAGAGGCGAAAGTTGGAGCCCGAGGCCTGTGGTGACGCTGAAAAGAGCAACAGAAAAATAGTGATGCGGGGATGGCGGAGGAGGAGGAGGAAGGGAAAAAGGCACCAGCCCAGAGTATGTTGTCTCTCATGCTCGCGAAGAATCGTGACAGAGTAGCCGCTGAGAACCAGAAGGCGAAGCAGGAGAAAATCAATGCAGCCAAAGAGGACATGAAGAACGGAAATATAACGGCAACAACCAAGGCCGCCACCGTTGCAACCTTGCTGGATCGGCCAGGGGGGGGGGGCTATGTCGCCCGGCTTGGCGCAGGCTCGCGCTGGCGTGGCCGCGCGCGAGATGGCGGCCATCATCGCTCGCGTTTCCGAAGCGCTGCAGTCGGACCTGGACTCGGACTCGGACGAAGAGGAGCGGAGCCGAGGAAAACCGCGCCGGCTGGTAGCGGCGAATGGGAGCACGACCGCCGCCTTTCCTCCGCCAGGGGCCCTGAAGAATGCTAACCCAGTCTCGGCGGGCAGCTGTGGCAAATTTGAGAGCGGCACAGCCGATGCCGCCGTACGGGCAAACCCCAGCACCCCGCTTAATCCCGCGGTGGGGCCCGCCACACCTTTCGTCCCTGTCACCGCCCTGGACCGTCTAGCGGCGGCGGCCTCGGACTGCCTGCCGATAGTGCGCGTGATGGACAGCCCCACCGAGCCGCCCGCGCGCGGCCGGTGAACGTGAGCGCGACCGGAGGGACGTGCCCGTCGGCACCAAGGACGTCGTGCCCTCGCAGGAGGCCGGCCTACGGTGGGCGCCTGTGCAGGCGCTGCTGCAGCACGTGTTCGTGACGGATGTGACGGCGCATCTGGTCACCGTCACCGTCAAAGAGAGCCCACCAGCGTCGGCTTCTTCTCCATCGGCCGGGAGACTTGAGCGAGACGGGGACGGGGGGGCGGTTTGGAGGGGGGCGGAGATCAAGGGGGGGGGNCCCTATTTCCGTGAGGAGACGGCAGGCAGCCAGCCGCGTTTTGTTGCGTCTTGTCTGTCCGCCTCTCACACGTGTCTTAAAGTTTAATGAGGTTTCCCCTCTATCAGATCTCAATCAAGATGTCTTCACTTCCAAAGCTGTTGATGCCATGATACCATGCCAACACTTTTTACCCTCTGCCAGTTCCTGCAGCTACTGCACAGTATGATGCAAATATTTTTGCAGCACATTCCTTCGCTGACGCTTTGCTTTGCTGACCCTTGTACTGTAATTTGTCCTGATTCGAACCCCAGGATTCACTCGTATACAACAACTTAAGCACAAAATTATCTTCGCTTATTTATATCAGTGTCATTTTAGAAACATTTTCACTAGCTTCTGGTCATAGACCTTTACCGATAGTTTTCATTTATAATCATTAACAGGCAAAGACTTTGAAAGAACGGGTAAAGGAGCATCGTTGTATGCCGATCCTGTGCACCCTTATGGTTTATTTTAATTCCCCTGCTTGAATTTCTAGTTTTTAGCATTCACGATACGATCATGGATAATGCGCTGTAGTATCGGGTTCTTGTCATCGCTCTTGACTGAGCAGAGTGTTTCCCGATGGCCGATTGGACAAACTTAACGATCCAAAGCACTACGGGCTGCTCGCTGCGACGCACAGTAATGGCAGCGTCTCCCGCCCCAAGTTTCCATTGGTTGAGAAACGCTTGTGCGGCGTAAACAGTAATTACGATTGCCGTCAATTTCCAGGGTCTTGATAGTGTGACGACGTTTTAATGCTGAGGCCGTACCTAACCTTGCCTCCATTCCTGTTCGTGCCTTTACGCACCGATGCCTTCTTTGCTCACACGGGTGAAACGAACAATGCTTGGATAACTGGGCTCTGGATAATGCGCCATTGCAAATCATTGTGTCCAGAAGTGTTTGATGGCTGATTTTTATTCATATTATTACAAAAGAAGAGCTTCCTTACATATTTGAATTATGTATAACTTATTCGTATTTTAACCAGATTTAGTATGAGGGGTCTAAGACTCCATCTGACCATCTAGGCCAGAAGCTCCATTATTGCATTGGGCCAGATGTTTGGATTGTCTTTCTTCATCTGATCCTTACGGCGGTACCGGGGTACCAAATAATACAAAATTGCCGAGGCAATTAAATACTTTATTTCTGGGACACTATTTTTTCCAGGGGTGTAATTCACTCTTCGACTGGGGGACCAATCAATCCGAAATCAGTGCTACTTCGGGATGTCGAAACGGCAAACAGCATGAAAAATTCGTTATCGACAAATTCAACTTTGAATAGTGCATCGTGTACAGCTCGTCGAGATGAGTCGATTGCCGCATCGACCAACAGACTAAAAATGACTACATCACGGACATTATGCCGTATCTCTTCTATAGTCACATCTATATCTCATCCACCACATCCTTACATCTAATTGCTGATCTCTCTCTGCTTCTGCCCTGCAATGATGGCATTTTCATTGTCCTAATTTCATATTATTTGTCCCTTCTCAATACTTAGCTAAGCAATCTCAAGTGTAGAATCTGTTATTCTCTTGGTCTGACTGCACCTTAATTATAATAATGGGCAGAATCAGCACCATGCATTCTAATCCCTAAAGATCATACTCCATTGAATCTATTTCTCGTTATATCTCTATGATATCTACATTCAGTATCCGAACATGCGTGTACACATTTTTAATCCAGCCCATTGGTTGGGACGCAAGGCTTGGTCAAGCATAGATTTGTGGAAACTCCCAATCCCACCTGGCTTTGAGATGGCTTGGGCAATGGCAGTACATAAAATGGGTCCGACCATTAGCCTCTCTGTGCAGACTTATGAGTGTTTTGCACTGCATTAACTCCCAACCGTTGTCGGTGATAGGTGTTTTTGACCATACTTCACCATGCTGGTCTGTGGGTTGGTGAAGTGGAACTGTAGGACCGCTTCTGATGTCATTTGCCACTGATGTTAGCTGTTGCCAGGAATTGAATTGGAGTTGGCAGATACATCGTGCAGTCTACTAGCCACTCTCCCACGCTCCAACCCTTTCTCTTGTAAGCCCGGTGGGCTGCAGGTCCTCTGGTTTCCTCCCACAAGCAAAACGCTCCTTAAAATGAAATTAGCCGAACATCCCAATGCAGTTTGCTCCTGAGAAGTTCTTAAGAATCGGGAATAATTTCCTGGATAAATGTGTGGCATGTCTATTTTCATCACGTAGAATGTGGAGTGCGAGTGCAACTTTGGACATGGCCAAGTCCATGTCCGTTTTTAGCAGTGGCGGTATTTTATAGCGAATATAGCCGGTAAGGATCCGTTTAGTTTCTGAGAAAACTCTTTAAAAAATGTGTTAAATCTATAGGCACGGCTGTAGAAGTTGTCTTCACCTATTTACACATGCACGATTTCGGTGTGGAATTCTATTATTCATAGTTATTTTACTTAAGGATGTAAAGATTGTTCATTTGATGTGATTAGTAAGAGGGAAATGAAGTGGTCAGGAAGGTGGTTTCCATTTCACTACTCGGAGCAGGATGTTTCTGAGATTTTCTTCACCCAGGAGTGATTAATTTAATGACTGGAACTGATTTTCTCTGAATAACTTCTCAAACTGTGGAAAAAAACTAAAACCAGACATTTGACAATGTTACTACTGTGTGGGTTCATGCAGTTGGGCAGTGTAGCTGTCCAATTTGGTTTTGGTGTGAGACTGCGTTTATTCGGCACGATGTGTGCGTTTTCTGAAGTGAACCCGGAAATATGAATAATCTTCAGGCAGTGTGGAGCGAAATGTCTGATATCATGCCGAACCACCCAAAACATTGGCAGATTTGTCCTTCCATCAACTCATCAATTCGGTGCAGTCTTAATCAAATGGGTTTAGTGATATCGACATGAGGTTTCTTTGATAGCTGTTGAAGCAAGGGCTGCAGTGAAGACACCAATCCCTGGAGTGGCAGGGAGAAGAGAGGCCCCTTGCCTGCTCCCTGAGGTGTAGAAATGGTACCCTTTGTGAGACCACGTTGTTTAGGCTTTGGCCAGTTGTTGTCCTGCAGTGTTCCTCCTGCTCATATTTGTACTTTATTAAGCTATTAGACCTTTACCTTGCGCCAGTGTTGGTAAAAGTGCAGCCGTGAAACTCTACGCCAATTGCTGGCGAGAAGGGCCTCCGCTAGTGGGAGCTTTAGAGAGGGTATTTGTGATACTCTTCCACGTTTGCCAGATGTCACGGGAATACCCACACTTTGCCCCACTACACACGACTTGCCAATCGATCGACTGTGGTGTACTCGTATCGCTGGTGAACGTCGGTGGAGGGGGATTACTTAAACTTTATCCTGGGACCTCTTTGCGAAATGTCTAGCCAACGTTGAAGATGAGACGAAATACTCATTCGAGGGGGCTCAAGAGCAGCCCTGTAAATAATTGCAGGGCTGCACCTTTACCTTTGCGCCAGTATACCGCATATATATAAACAGCACTGTATGTACTTTGTAAAAAAAAGGCGGCGACATTTGTTTTTCGATTGAGGGCTTTGTTGAAGAAGGCGCCGTTACTTTAGTGACCCCAGCTTTTGACGGGACGTGTGTGTGTGTAAAGCGTGTACGTGACGTTGACTCGGCCTCAAATGAGTAGCTGGTTGCAGTGCGATAAAATCACCATTGGGGAGACAAAGGCGGCCGCGCCGGCCTTCCTAGGTGCGCGCTAACAGCACTTGCCCCAGCAGTCTGTTAAAGGCCACATGGTGGGGAGGCGGGAGGGGGTTTTCCTTTCCGTGGGTATTTTTGTTTTGTGTACATGTGTGCCTGGGTTTGCGCGCCGAGTGTTAGTGCAGGATCCCGTGTTATTTTGCACGCCTGTGACGCCCAGGCGAGATGGATGCACGCGGACGAGTCGTGACTCGTAACCCCTGGGTGCTGGGCGTTTGGTGGAAGCTCGCCCCCCGCCCACACGCGCTGCGAAATAAAACGCCACCGTGCGTCCGTTATTTAAGCCAAACTGTTCCCTTCGTCTGTTGGCTGTCATTTTAGAAGTGAATTGAAGCAGCAAGGAAATTCTGCCACAATTTTCAACCGTGTACAGCCAGGCGTTTGACTCTTACTAGGTTCTGTAACCTGAGGATTATTACTGCAGTTTCAAGAGAAACGTATTTAATTGTAAAATTTGGTTTGTGCGAATTGTTCTCTTAAACTTACCGGTGAACTGCTGAAGCAATAATAATTTGCGTGTTAAACGCTTGTGTACGAGTGACCGTTGAATTTGTTTGCTCTTGTCGGGTTGGCGTGGAGGGTTGTGCAGCACAATTTGGCCAGATCGTTGCGTGACTTCACCCAAAAAAATTCACACGAATTATAATATTGACTGAAAACCTACATGTTTAATAAGAGTGCAACCTGAGGTGACCACGTTATGCTCACCAAGCGTTTTATCATAGGACGCGGAGCTCTCGTGTCGCGCTAACAGCACGCATTGATGCAGTGTGGGAGTGAATGCTTAATTTCCTCCTATGCACGTTCAATCATGAGCAATATTTCTCGAATTGGGCTTTTAATTTATTGATTTGATGTGCATCACCAATCGAGCGGCCACCCGCAATTACGCGTTTCTCGTAATAAATTGGCCATAATGGGGTTGAGGTGTTGCTAAATGTGGAGTTTGAAGCTATTAGCATGTAGGCCACATATAAACATGCGCAATGCGTGCCATGTGTGTTGCTGCTTCATAGATGCTTTGTTTTCTTCTGGGTGTAGTAGCAATAGACTGGCCTCAGCCATTGTAATGTGGAATGTCCTTTGGAAAGACTGGCCACTTGTCAACGGGGGAATCGTTATGGTCTTCGAATTACTCAATCCTCAGCATTGCCCTCATTAATTTTGCTTCTAAGTGAAAGACTTTTGAGTGTGACACGTTTAGGAGAGACCTGTGAAAAAACAGTGATAAGCTTCACATGTGAATATGTGGAAGCAAACATGCTTTGGGTGGCGCTCATTTAATTTTACGGGTTTGAGCCTTGTTGGGCATTCCACGTTCCTGTTAAGGGGACCAGTATATCTTGTGACAGCCACTGCTAACCTGACTCAAAGTAGTTACGCTGGCACGACACCAAGATGTCTATACAACAACCATAATATCATGGGACCTCCTTTGCCAGTACCAAAATATAAGAATAGGTTTTTCCCTTTTTTATGGCAATAAACACTTTTTTTGATTGCATTTGACCACAAGTATTGTGGTTAATGCAGAATGATTCCTTGTAAAAGGTTTCAGTTTTGTTGCCAGAAAAAAAGTGGAAAACCCTATTCTTAATGCATAATATACATCGATAATTGGTGTTTTACCCTTCTATCTGGCAACAAAACTGACACCTTTTTTACAAGGAGTCATGTTTGCATAGACCACAATACCTGCAGCCATAATGCAAACAAAAAACATAACTCTGATAATGATATGCACTGTCCTTGAAGTATATTGGTCCACACCCGAGACAGCTTTCCTTAGAGCCTAGTCTCACATGGGTTGGACCAGATGACGCCAAAAGGCGCACAATTCAAAGACAATGCACCATCAGAGTATGAGAGCTCGGGGTACATTTACACATTGGAATCTCATTGCCAGTAAAAAATATAATTGGTTTTTTACCCTTTAGTAAAAAAGGTGTCAGTTTTGTTGCCAGATAGAAGGGTAAAAAAACAATTATCATTTTTTACTGGCAAATGAGATTCAATGGCATAATATACATCATGAATATAATTTTTATAATTGATATCAATTCACTGTTGGTGAATGTTTCCCACATTTTCTGTCACTTGGGGTTGCTTGGCCATTCTTTCCAGTCAACGTAGGTTGGTGAAGGAGACGCCAGGGCCGGTTTAGATACCACTTACCACGAATGTTAGCTGTGCCCGGCAAGTGAACTCAGGTCTCACTAGGTTCTAAAGGTGGCACATGATGAACCAATGTTCCACCCCTCCCCCACATCCCCTTGTGTGCATGGTGGATTTCTATCTGAGTACTCTTCATTCATTGCACATGCCAATCGCGAAATGATATGGCCAAACATCCCAAAAGCAGTCTTTTCATCCTGAAAAACTGTCTTTTAAACTCGACGAGGCTTTCCTGTATAAATGGCATTTTAATTTTAATTACAAAAACCAACAACAGGGCACAAGCGTGCTAAAGTGCTCAGGTTTGACGCCCATACATCTATTATAACAGGGGTAGGGAACCCAAGGCCTACTGGCATGACTTTGTTTCACATGGCCCTTGACATTATTTATATGGACCATGAGCACCTTGAAAGCCAACCACTTCCGAAACGTGCCGGCAAACGATGTTTTTCGGTTGCGGCACGCATCTTAGCTGCACTAATTGGGTACTGTAGGGCAACATGTTTGATCTGGCAAAGCCTCAACCGTGTGAGAATTTAGCACGCCCAATCACTTGTGACTGCAAGGGTTTATGTTAGTGGTGGTAGTGGCTGAGTGGAGTGTTTAATTTGTGGTTGCCCGCTAAAGGTCCCTCTGTAACGAAAAGGTTCCCCACCCCTGGTCTATAACCTTCACATTTGCGGCTGCTTTCAGTTAAAATTAAGTTAACCTAATACACAATGACAGTATTAATCTCATAAAATTGCATCAACTTATTCTCGCCATTTTTCGCAATAACTACACGATGTGCTTTTGCAGCGTATGAATTATTTAAAAAAAGTTAATTCCTCTGCGTTCTAAATTGACACTTGGTGTCAAAAATTAAGCTAAAAACTAACTCGCTTAATCATATAAATCCACAGGCATTTCTCTCCAGGCAAGACGACAGAGGGTGGGTTACCGAGATAAACATTGGAGTAGCACCCAGAGGTCAGCTGAAGCCAGCTTGCCATTCTGAAAAATGAGCCCCCCCGATCCTGGCTCAAACCCTAACCTAGCCGCACCTCTGTCACTTTGCTCAGGGTGCCCCCGTTTTTGTTTTACTTTGTGTGAACCTTTCACTGTTGGTGTCCAGTGTCGTCCCAATGAGCCTCTCTTGTCATCTTCACTTCCGGCCACGCTCCTTTCCCATGTTCCTGCTCTCGGACATCATCCGGTGTGGGAGAGACTCGGAGAGACCACCCATTGCTGGGAGCTGGGGAAATCCTCATTCGCATCGTTAATCCGAATGCAGTTGAATTGATTATCCCGTGGGCAGGTTAGCCAGGTTGCGGACTAGCCGTGCTCAATCGGGCACCTTTTCGTTTGCATGTGCACTGGTTCCATTACTCGCTGCTTTTTACTCACCACTGGTCAGTCACTCGGGTCCCACCGGACCGCAAACGAATTACTTTAAGAAGCAAAAAAACAACAACCAGACTACTACATTCTACGCCTTCACTCCCGTTCTACATAGTTAAGCAATACATATGTTGTTTTAGTCTTAATTTACAGAGTTTTGCGTTTTCTATGTTTTTTTTGTATTGTTATCCGAGACATCCATCATCCCTCCCTCCACCTCGTCACTCTGGGTAATCGAGGGTTGACTGTAAAACTTCTTCCCTCGCTGCCCAGCTGTGGATGTCACTCCCTTCTCTCTCCCCCCCCCGCCCCGAAATTCTTATAACGCCTCTCAAATCAGGAAATATGACCTCTCTCGTCTATTCCAACGTTGTGCTATTTGTTTGCCGCTGGCCACATGGCATGTTGTGCCGTTGGGTCTGCGCGCAGCAACTGTTATAAATAATGAGTGCATCTAAGGAAGACAAACACCCCAAAATGAATGTGGAGCTGTGGCCAACACACCCAAGCTGCTCGTACGAGTTGTGTACGGTTCATTAATGTGAAAACAAAGGAAGAAAAAGCATGCATACGCATGGTTAACTTGAAACGCTTTGCAGCATGCGTTTGTCCTCAGAAGTGTTTCATATTTAATTCGGTTTCAAGCTGCACAGAGAGATGACTTCGCGGGGCGCATGGCGTTTGATGGCGCTGAGGCTGCGGATACTAGCGTGCGGAGCGGCCAATGGGTTAGTAGCACGTCTTGTCAGCTTAGCCACACGTGCGTCCTGCGATGTGACTCGACTTTCGTCTCCATCCCCGGTACTCTGCTAACTCAGCAGCCCGCCTGTGCCTCCGCAAGTAGCTGCCTGTGTGTGCGACAGCCCCCTCCCATGTACACCGCTCAATTGCCCGGCCGAACAAGATGAGGTAGAAGAGAGGGGACCTCTGCCGTGACCAGGACTTATCTTGTCTCTTCGCCGCCAGCGCACACAGACTGTGGCGGCCGCACACGCGAGGCAGACGAGAGATGCTCTTCGCATCCAGCGACAAGCTTCGGCGGCCACAGCACCTCGCAGAAGAGTTCAGCTCTTCGAGGGAGGCGTGCACGGATGATGCTGACGGCCAGTGTCGGGCCCCAGCGTGAGCCATCTCGATTAGTTTCATGCCACTGTGTCGAACTCGGCTCAGCCAAGTGTGTGGGTGGGGTGGGGGACGCACAGGTCTGGGAAATCATACACGCCTCGTTCTCAACAGTCGCGTGCCCCACTATGTCTACCAGTGAGTCCCCTCGCCCGCCCGGCTACATGGGTCTGCTCCTGAAAAACCCGCGTTCGCACAGAGACTCGCGCACCGTGACGGTGAGCAGGTTCGTCGTCACGTCCGTGACGGTCACGTCCGTGACGCCCACCGCTGCCGCCGACGCCTCGGCGAAGCCCCACAGCCACGGGAACCGGGGTCCCCGTTCGATCCCGGACCCTTCCTCGTGCTTCGTGTCCGCTCCTGGCTCCGATCCGCAATCGGAGCTGGACGTCGGCACTCCGTCGTCGACCGAGGCTCGCGTCCATCCAACTCGTGGTCCTGCTCCTCCCTTGCACTTGGCCGTGCCCTTGACTCGGAGAGACCCCTCTTGTCGGGAGCTGGTTGGAGCCGTTTCCACTGAGACAGCTCAGGTCGATGGGCTGCTCTTGTTATGGGAGTCGGTGCAAGTGCTGCCCTGTTTTGGCTGCGTCTCTTGATGTTGTTGCTGCTGTTGCTCATGTTGCTGCTGCTGCTCCTTATGTTGCTGCTGATCCTTATGTTGCTGCTCCTGATGTTTCTGCTTCTGATGCTGCTTCTGATTATGCTGCTTCTGATGCTGCTGCTTCTGATGATGATGCTTTTCCTGATGCTGCTGCTGTGTCTCCTGCCCATGTTTCTGCGTCTCCTGCTGTACTATCTGCTGCTGCTGCGTCTCCTGCTGCTTCTGCTGTAGCTGGAGCTGCAGCCGGTGCAGCTGCAGCTGTAGCTTGTGTCGGTGTCGCTTCTGTTTGTCCCTGAGTCGCTTTTTTTCCGCTTCTGCTGCTGCTGCTGCCACTCATCCTGCTGCTGCCACTGCAGCTGATGCCGCTCCTGCTGATGCCGCTCGTGGTGGTGTTGCTGCCGCTCGTGTTGCCGTATCGCCCCGGCCTCTCGCTCGCATCGCCCCGTCGCCGCTTTCTCGCGCGCCGGCAGCGTCTCCGGTCGGCCGCCCTCCGCGCCGCCAGCTGCGGCGTCTGGGTTCGATCCCGGCTCGCGTCGCCGCCCTTTGCTACGCCGCGGTTTTGGCCGAATCCGTAACCGTAGCCGGAACCGCGGCCGAATTCGAGTCCGAGGAAGGAGCGAGCGGCGGCGGCTGCGGCGGTGGCGGCGGCTGTTGCTGCTGTTGCCGATTCGGGGTGGAGGGTCGGACGGTGGTGACGCCGACACCGGGAGCCGAGCCCGGCACCACACTCTGCTGCTTGAAGCGTGGTGGCACGGCTGGTGGCGATGCAGGGAACCGGCGATATCCAAGCAGCGGGTAGCGTCCGTGGGCAACCAGAGGCGACGGTGCCGGCTGTGGGCGAGGAGGTTCAGGGGGGGTTGCCGGGGAGGGGAGGAGCGGGCAGTGGTGGGGTGGGGGGCAGTGAAAGGGATGGGGAGTCGTGGGGGCGGAGTTCATTAAGAATACCTACTGCACATCTGTGGGAAAAAAAGCTTTATAGCTCATCGGATTCCTCCGGTGTGAATATTGATTCTGAGATATGTGCAGGTAACGGGCTGTGTGGATACGGTTATCGTCTTTATTGCAGACCAAGGCCAGACGCGTTAATCGTAGGCTTTGTCGAGCAATATTACGATTGTTTTTGGTATCCACGATTGCGTGTCGTAAAAAACCCTCCTCCACCCGGCACGGCCAACAAGTGAAGTCACGTGATGAACAAACGTGCCGACTGGCATCAGCAGCGCACCGGTGTGGTGTAGAACGATCTCGCAAAATGTTATGAATTGGGGACGACGTTTCGGTGATGGTGACGACCGGCTCCGTCAGGTGATGCAGCAGCCGCGCTGTGAGAATGTCGCTGTAGTGATGTAGTCGATGGTGTTTTGGTGACGCAGTGGTTAGCGCACAGTGCTACCAACCCAACGACCCACAGCCAACATCGGTGACGAATATCTGAACCCGCCCTGTGCCCCCCTACCCCTTAGGTCGACTCAGCCTTAAATGTGTACGTGGCGCGGTGTGTAAACAGCATCGGGGAGACAAAGACGGCTACCCCCCCCCCCCCCGCTGGCCTTAATAGGTGTTTGCTTTAGCATTTGCCCCAACATTTCCTTTAAATGCTATACGGGGAATCTTTGTAGTGGTGGTAGGGATGGTGGTTTTGTTGTAGTGATGGTTGTTGTAGCGGTAGTTTCGTTACCTGCAGCAGGAGGCGACGTGGCTTTGGACCCCGCTTGTGTAGGCCAAATACTCGCTCCCTCTGCTCCCTGTGCGTTTGGTATCATCGGCAGCAGAATCAACAACCACCACCATGGCAGCATCAGCATCCATTCAGAGTGCATTCATCATCATCAACCACGTGACACTGATCACAACCACAGAAGCAAAGTCATCATTCAAAGTCATCATTCAAATCAACCACGTGACACTCATCACACACCACCAGAAGCCTCGTCATCATTCAAAGTCATCAAGTCATCATTCAAAGTCGTCATTCAAAGTCATCATGACATCAAAGTCATTCAAAGTCGTCAACCACGTGACACTCATCACAACCACCACAAGCCTCGTCATCAACCACGTGACAGATCACAACCACCATCAGAAGCNTCGTCATCAACCACGTGACTTATCACAACCACAGAACAACGTCATCATTCAAAGTCGTCATCAAAGTGACATTCACAACCACCACCAAAGCCATCATCATCAAAGTGACATCACAACCACCACCAAAGCATCATCAACCACGATTCAACCACCACNAGGCGTCATCAACCACGTGACACTCATCACAAGCACAAGACAACCAGAAGTCTCATCAACACGTGCATCACCACCACCAGAAGNATCGCATTTAAAGTCGTCATCAACACGTGACACTCATCACAACCACCACCAGAAGACGTCATTCAAAGTCGTCATCAACCACGTGACACTCATCACAACCACCACCAGCAGCATCGTCATCATTCAAAGTCTCCGTTCGGAGACATCAACATCACAATCGTCAACGACTTTTTAGTCATCGTCAAATTCAACACTGTCATCACAACACCACCGTCATTCAAAAATATCAAATTTAACACCTTCCCATTCTCACATTTTGCACGATAATTCATTATTTTTTTNCACTGATATTCAATGTCATCTTAGCCACACCACCACCACCACGGCCGTCATCCATTCAAAGTCAACAAACCATATCGATTTAAAGCTTTCGTTACTGCAGGGATTCATATTCTTGGTTCTTTCGGTAAAGTCACGTAGAAGGGAAATAATTAAAATTAAACAATAAAATTATCAGACGTTTCGATTGCCACAGCATCTCATCAGGTGTGGAAATCACATCAAGAAAATTAGAAAATAAAACGCCAAATTTGAAAAAAAACGCCACTTTTCAAATTTGGCGTTTTTTTTCAAATTTTCTTGCTGTGATTTTCACACCTGATGAGATTGCTTGTGTTGCAATCGAAACGTCGTGAGAATGTAATTGTTTTATTTTTATTATTTACCTTCTACGTGACTTTACCGAAAGAACCAAGAATTTCACCAT
The DNA here is from genome assembly GCA_018977245.1 of Lethenteron camtschaticum. Classification (NCBI taxonomy): domain Eukaryota; kingdom Metazoa; phylum Chordata; class Hyperoartia; order Petromyzontiformes; family Petromyzontidae; genus Lethenteron; species Lethenteron camtschaticum. Next base: position 4,368,856 of record MU249624.1, on the reverse strand, counting down.
CATCCTTCAAACCCTCATAATCAGCATCATTCACCGTCTTCGTCATCACAGATTCGCCAACTCCCTTAAAAAGTCGTCATCGTCATCATAGTGTGAAATTCATGGTTATCGTTCTCACCATCATCAAATCGTGTCATCAGCAACAACATCAACCAAAACGCCTTAACATTATCACCGCATGCCTCGACTATAAGATGCCTTTTCTCCCTGAATTTTAAAGCAAAGTCCAGGGGGGGGGGGGNCAGTCAGGGATGGTTGGGTTGGGAGTCTTATAACGGACGCTATGTGTGTGTGTGGCCGAATTTGTGGAACTTTCTTCTTTATTGACACCGGGCACAGGTTTTGCGGGGTGGTAGCGGGGGGGGTCTAACTTTCCAGAGCGTCTTAATTTCCAGAGCGTCTTCTTCCCAGAGCGTCTCACAATGGGGGCATGGGTATCTAAACAACGAGAGACCTTTCTTCAAAGGCGACCACGAGTGTGGATCGAGGATGTTCTCCTCGGGTTCCCACGTGTTGTGCCGCGCGACAACAGCGAGGGTGAGCGGCATCGCGCCTGATTAGCGCGCTTTGGCGGTGCGGTGCGAAAAAGTTCGTGGGTGAGTGGGTGGGTGAGTGGGTGGGTGGGTGATGGGTGGGTGAGTGGGTGAGTGAGTGGGTGAGTGGGTGGTGGGNAGTGTGAGAACGTGAGTGAATGGAGGATGAGTGAGTGTCTTCTTATGGCCCGGTGTAGTGTCGTGTGATGGGTGAGTGGGTGGGTGAGTGAGTGGGTGGGAGTGCGAGAACGTGAGTGAATGAGAGGATGAGTGAGTGTCTTCTTATGGCCCGGCTNGTAGTGTCGTGTGATGGGTGAGTGGGTGGGTGAGTGAGTGGGTGAGTAAGTCGTTGGGAATGTGAGAACGTGAGTGAATGAGAGGATGAGTGAGTGTCTTCTTATGGCCCGGTCCGTAGTGTCGTGTGATGGTGAGTGGGTGAGTGGGTGGGTGAGTGAGTGGGTGGGTAAGTCGGTAGGAGTGCGAGAACGTGAGTGAATGAGAGGATGAGTGAGTGTCTTCTTATGGCCCGGCTTGTAGTGTCGTGTGATGGGTGAGTGGGTGGGTGAGTGAGTGGGTGGGTGAGTCGGTGGGAGTGTGAGAACGTGAGTGAATGAGAGGATGAGTGAGTGTCTTCTTATGGCCCGGTCCGTACTGTCGTGTGATGGGTGAGTGGGTGAGTGAGTGGGTGGGTGCGGTGGAGTGTGAGAACGTGAGTGAATGAGAGGATGAGTGAGTGTCTTCTTATGGCCCGGCCCGTAGTGTCGTGGATGAGTGAGTGGGTGGTGAGTGAGTGGGTGGGTGAGTCGGTGGGAGTGTGAGAACGTGAGTGAATGAGAGGATGAGTGAGAGTCTTCTTATGGCCCGGCCCGTAGTGTCGTGTGATGGGTGAGTGGGTGGTGAGTGAGTGGGTGAGTAAGTCGGTGGGAGTGTGATAACGTGAGTGAATGAGAGGATGAGTGAGTGTCGTGTGATGCGTGAGTGGGTGGGTGAGTGAGTGAATTGGTGAGTCTTGTTGTCACCCACAGTGTTGGTGGTGGTGCGAGTCCTCGACGCAGGTGAACTGTAAGATTTTGACAAAAATCAATGTGATATGGTGATGCGTGCGATGGTGATGCACGATTCACCTGGGAGCCCATCCTCGCCACTTCACCAGATACTCCACACGACCCTGCGCATCGTGATCAATAATTGACAATCACCATAATCGTCATCGATAAAGGGGGTTACTACATCCATCATCATCATCGTCAATTAGTCCAGTAGTGCCACCACTACGATCGTCAACGTGATCCCTGTTGTACCGTCAGCGTCAGGAGTTAAAAAGCAATAATCAACATGCGTGGGTTTGACAATTATCACCACTTAACACCAATAAGCATCACTTCACACTACGATCATAACCACTGCTGTTTGTAACACCATCATCGCTACCACCACCACCATCATCAACGCATCACCACCACTTGCATTTTCATTGCCATCATCATTAATCGAACTTTATCGGACCGCAATGTATCAATATAATCGTTTTCAGAATCATGAACTTGCATTCCTGTTGATGTTCTACAGAAATAATCACCATCATCGAAGAGCGAAAAGGAAATCATTGACATCGGCCATTCGGTCATCAGCAATCTGCAGGATCATCAGTAATCCAGCCAACTGCCATCACTGGCGATGGCCGTGACCTTGAATTGTAATAATACCATGAATACCGATACTAAAATAAAAAAAGGGGGGGGGGNTAATTACATGACGATAATTCGCTTGGTTAACAAAGCCCGACTGCTGATGAGAGCAGTAAGGTCGATGCCGGTCTAGGGGTTTTCGCTTGCTCAAACCAAATGCCGATGAGAATAATTTGCGGGTTTGGCAAGCAAATCGGCCGATTGAGTGTTTTATTAAATGTGGAGACACGGCATGGATTCCTGCTGCTATGTCATTTTCTTGTTTAAAATCATTAAATCATCATCATCATAACACCATTTAATGTATCATCATCATCGTCATAGGTCATTAGACCAACTCGTTCATCAACTCAGATCGGTGGGCCACCAAAGGTTGGATTCCCGTTCATGCGAGACAACCTCAATGTAAAATAACGCCTGCAATATTTTTTTCCCCGGGCATCCCTAGGTCGACTCAGCCGTTACGATGATTGTACTTGGTATAGACGAGATGGCATGCGCGCGTGCGTGACGTGGAACTAACAAACACCCTTTCCCCTTCCAGTATTTAAAGCTACACGGGGATCTTTATATGGTGTGCGCGCGTGTGATAATTCTACTTCCACCCACGCACACACATTAACAAAGATCCCCCGGGTAGCCTTCATAGACCTTTGGACAAGTGCCGTAATCGCAGCACCTGCGAACGCGGGCACGGTGCTATAGAGGGGCTGTTGTGGATATCATTAGTCTCGGCCGCCTTTGTCTCCCAGTTGTGATGTTTATTCGCACTGTAAGTGCTCGTTTAAGTCGGAGTCGTCCTAGGAGACCGGTGCAGATAAAATTCGCTGCTGATGTGAGCCGTGGTCGGGAATGGAACTTATGTGGCCGGGGTTCTTGGCCAAGGGCGCGGATTACGACACTATTGCTCCCTCCCAGACACACACAGACACGACGACACGCATGAAAGAATATACGCACAAGGACACACGCACAAGGACACACGTTAAGACACAGACACTGACACACGGGCACGTAAAGACGTACACAGTGATACGTACGCAGAGACATAGTAAGTCACACGCAAAGAGACACGGGCATACACGGACACGCTTTGGCACAGACATATACGAAGAAACGCAGGTCGACAGACACATGGACACACAAGAGGATTCAACAGACACACGCTTGCAGACACACACACACAGACAATCGTGCAGATGCACATAGACAAACACACAGACACGGATATACAAACACACACTTGCAGACACACATAGACAAACACACAGACACGGATATACAAACACACACTTGCAGACACACATAGACAAACACACAGACACGGATATACAAACACACGTACAGACACACGCTTGCAGACACACACACACACCGACAATCGTGCAGATGCACATAGACAAACACACAGACACGGATATACAAACACACACTTGCAGACACACACACACCGACAATCGTGCAGATGCACATAGACAAACACACAGACACGGAAATACAAACACACACGTACAGACACACGCTTGCAGACACACACACACGACCGACAATCGTGCAGATGCACATAGACAAACACACAGACACGGATTTACAAACACACACGTACAGACACACGCTTGCAGACACACACACACCGACAATCGTGCAGATGCACATAGACAAACACACAGACACGGATTTACAAACACACACACAGACACGGATATACAAGCACACACAGGTACAGACACACGTACAGACACGTACAGACACACGTAATAGACACAGACACGTAAGAAGACATGCATACAGCCAGGCATACCGACGTACATAATATTATACTGTATATACACGGACAAGACGCACGCGCACAATTTGACATGCACAGCCGCACATGAACACATAGACAAAGATCCCCCTTAAGCCTGTAACAGACTGTAGGGGCAAGTGCTGTTAGCGAGCACCTATGAAGGCCGGCACGGCACACGAATGGGTGGGTGGCCAGACCACGCCGAGCCGCCTTTGTCTCCCTCGTGGCGATGTTTACACATCGCACCCGGTGCCATTTGAGGCTGGGTCGACCTGGGGCCAGTAATCGCCACCGGTGTTGGCCGTGAGCGGGAATCGAACCCGGGTCGCCGGGTTCATAGCGCAGCGCGCTAACCGCTACACCACCGCCCCCACATTAACACACACACACNCATTCACACGCTGACATGCATATACACACATGGACACAATACATATTACCCACACACACACAATACAAGGAGACAGACACACCGTACATACATACACATCGACATACAAAATAACACCCAAGCAAGCACACTGAGACGCACACAAAGACAATGAGACATAGATCACCCGTGTAGCCTTAACAGACTGTTGGGGCAAGTGCTGTCAAGCGAGGCTCGTTATTCAAGCCGGCACGGCACGCGACGGCGGGTAGCACCACGCCCGGCCGCCTTTGTCTCCCAACGCTGATATTTATCCCAGCGCACCGGGTACTCGTTTAAGGCCTAGTTGATCTAGGGGCAGCGCCAGGATCGGTGCAAATAATCGCCCACACTGGTGGTGGTGGTGGTTGGTGGTGGTGTGGTGGTGGTTGGTTGGTGGTGTTGTGTGGTGGTTGGTTGGTGGTGGTGGTGGTGGTGGTTGTGTGGTGGTGGTGGTTTGGTGGTGTGGTTGGTGGGTGGTGGTGGTGGTGGTGGTGTTTGGTGGTGGTGGTTGGTTGGTGGTTGGTGGTGTGGTGGTTTGGTGGTGGTGGTTGGTGGTGGTGGTTGGTGGTGGTGGTTGGTGATGGTGAGTGGGTAATGGCACCAGGGTCGCCGGGTCCGTAGCGCGGCGCGTTATCCGCTGCACACGACCGCTCTCCTCCACACAATAAACACGCGCGCGCACAAAAGGCAAATAACACACACACACAAAGACAAAGATCCCCCGTGTAGCCTCAACAGACTGTTGGGGCAGGCGTTGTTAAGGAGTAGCACCGACCAAGGGCCGACACGGCACACGAGGGGGTGGGCGGGTGCCAGCACCACGCCCGGCCGCCTTTGTCTCCTCCCCAGCGGCGATGCTTACACACCGCACCGGGTACTCATTTGAGGCTGAGTCGACCTAGGAGAGGCGCAGGACCGTTTCAGATAATCGTCGCTGCCGTTTGGCCGTGAGGGCGAATCGAACTGTGTGTGGTGCCAAAGCCGGTGTTCGCAAACACAGCTCACCGCTACAACCACCGCTCTCTCTCACACACACACAGCAACAACACACACACAAAGACAATACTATGCACGCCGCTTTCTGGCACGATGTTAAGAAGCGCCCCCTACCCACCCACCCACCGCCATTCATCCTCCTGCTGCAGCTGCTGCTTGCTCACCTTCCTGACGCGTTTCTTCTGGATTTGCTCCACGGCAAATACCTGCTCCCCCACCGCCGACAGCTCCATGTCACCCCGCTCGGAGACGCACCAATAAATTACTCGCAAAATCCCCCCTCTTGCCCTCCCGCCAGCGCCCGCAGCAGCGAGCGAAATAAATTATTAAATAAATCGATGCATGCAATTTGCTATGATGATGAGAATAAAACAACAAAAAATATATTCCCCATTTACATTCCAAATTCCATCGGCTTTTTGCGTTCGATTCGAGCCGCTTCACTGCTGTGTGTGCGTGCGCGCGCGCGCGCATGAATATTCCTTTCTCTGTGCCGTGTGTGTGTCTTCTCTGTGCCGTGTGTGTCTTCTCTGTGTGTGTGTCTTCTCTGTGCCGTGTGTGTCTTCTGTGTGTGTGTGTCTTCTCTGTGCCGTGTGTGTCTTCTCTGTGTGTGTCTTCTGTGTGTGTGTGTGACTGTGTGTGTGTGTCTTCTCGGGGCGCGCGTGTGTGTGTGTGTGTCTTCTCTGTGCGTGTGTTCTCTTCTCTCTGTGTGTGTGTTATGTATGTGGGTGTGCGTGTGTGTGTGTGTCGGTATATTCGCGGGTGTGCGTGTGCCTCTGTGTGTGTGGTACCGTGTCTGTCTGTGTGTGTGCGTATGTGCATGTGTGCGTGTCTCTGTGTGTGCTCGTGTGTTGTACGTATGTCGCTGTGGGTGTGCGTGTGCCTCTGTGTGTGTCGGTATATGTCGCTATGGGTGTGCGTGTGCCTGTGTGTGCCGGTATATGTCGCTATGGGTGTGCGTGTGCCTCTGTGTGTGCGGTATATGTCGCTATGGGTGTGTGTGTGCCTGTGTGTGTGTCGGTATATGTCGCTATGGGTGTGCGTGTGCCTGTGTGTGTGCCGGTATATGTCGCTATGGTGTGTGTGCCTGTGTGTGTGTCGGTATATGTCGCTATGGGTGTGCGTGTGTCTGTGTGTGTCGGTATATGTCGCTATGGGTGTGCGTGTGCCTCTGTGTGTGTCGGTATATGTCGCTATGGGTGTGTGTGTGCCTCTGTGTGTGTCGGTATATGCCGCTATGGGTGTGTGTGCCTCTGTGTGTGTCGGTATATGTCGCTATGGGTGTGTGTGTGCGTCTGTGTGTGTCGGTATATGTCGCTATGGGTGTGCGTGTGCCTCTGTGTGTGTCGGTATATGTCGCTATGGGTGTGTGTGTGCCTCTGTGTGTGTCGGTATATGTCGATGGGTGTGTGTGTGTCTGTGTGTGTCGGTATATGTCGCTATGGGTGTGTGTGTGCCTCTGTGTGTGTCGGTATATGTCGCTATGGGTGTGTGTGTGCGTCTGTGTGTGCGGTATATGTCGCTGTGGGTGTGTGTGTGCCTCTGTGTGTGTCGGTATATGTCGCTATGGGTGTGTGTGTGCGTCTGTGTGTGCCGGTATATGTAGCTATGGGTGTGCGTGTGCCTCTGTGTGTGCCGGTATATGTCGCTATGGGTGTGTGTGTGCCTCTGTGTGTGCCGGTATATGTCGCTATGGGTGTGTGTGCGTCTGTGTGTGTCGGTATATGTCGCTATGGGTGTGCGTGTGTGCTTGTGTGTGTGTCGGTATATGTCGCTATGGGTGCGCGCGTGTCTCTACGGCCGTGTGTGCGTGTGTCAAAACGTGGTTCTGGCCACCCACCCCTCGTGTGCCGTACCGGCCTGCATAGGTGCTGCTCGCAACAGCACTTGCCCCACCAGTTCAGAGGCTTCAAGGGCGACCTTTGTCTTTGCGTGTGCATTGGACTGTCAGTGCAAGCGCTGGAACGTGGAGTGATGTCATACGTTGTCCTGTGACGTCATCACGCACTGTGCTTGTGTCGGGAGACGTCATGACGCCAAGAGTTACGCAAACCCAATGCATTCAGACCCCCCCCCATCCTAAAAAAATACAATGCACACTGCCCCCCCCCCCCGATTAGTAGAATATCGCCATCATAATAATCATGAGCGTCATCATTTAAATTGTCATCGTCATCACAAAAGCATCATCATCATCGTCGCCATTATGGATGTTCAACATGATAATTTATTATTTCTAGATTTGAAGCTTTCGTGACTGCAAGGATTCATACTCTTGGGTTTTTTCGGTAAAGTCACGTGGGTAAAAAATAAAATAAAAATTACTGAAAGTAATAATAGAAATTAAATAATAATCACAAGTCTCCGTCATCAGGTGGGACCGTCACAGCTAATTTATTATAACAGTTTTAATCATCAACAAATCATTGTTCCCATCACCGTGATCATACGGTCGTGTTCAGCATCATCATCATCTCGTCCACTAACCATCATCATCATCAAACCTTGATATGAATATAATCAGCAGCTATCAAGCAATAACATTATCAGCATAAAAGCGCGCTATCATTTACATTTAAAGGGTGCTGCTTACATACAAATAATAATACGCAGCCTTTTCTCAATCCACTGCTGGATGAAGACCCGCCACCAACACGCTGTCCTATGGACTTCGTGAGTCGTTTGACCATACTTCACCACGCTGGTGGGTGCGGGTGGACGTTTGTTTGTTACCGCGAGTCGCACTTCTTTCGCGCCGAACCTCATCGATTTGCAGAGTTCCCAGCTCACTGCTGCGCTAACCACTGCGCCACCGCTCCCCAACACTCTCGCACGGGGGCCATTGACGGTGGTGGGGTGTGAGTGTGGGGGGGGGAGATATTCGCGAACGTCACGCAGACGTCACAGGGAATAATTAAACCGCGCCACTGGCTCATTAAGGCGAGCACTGCAGGTAAACGAGCGCTGCTGGGAGCGAGCTGGGAGGGGAGGGGAGGAGAGGGGGGGAGAGGGGAGGAGAGGGGAGGGGGGTAGGAGAGGGGGAGGCGAGGGGAGGGAGGAGGGNAGGGGAGGAGAGGGGAGGGGAGGAGAGGGGATAGGAGAGGGGGAGGGAGGGGAGGGGAGGAGAGGGAGAGGGGAGGGGATGAGAGGGGGAGGAGAGGAGGGAGGGGAGGAGAGGGGGAGGGGATGAGAGGGGGAAGGGAGAGGGGGNAGGGGGCTGAGTCGTGGATGTCGTCCTCGCGGTATGCGAGGAGGTGACGGGATCCCGAGACGCCTGCTGTTTATTTGGAGTTTGAGTGTCATCATCATCACGGTGGCTAGGAGTGTTAACTCCCTCGCCTGGTACGCAGGAGGTCGTGGGTTCGATCCGACCCTGACGCCTGCTGTTTATTTGGAGTTTGAGTGTCTTCTTTCTCTGCCCGTGGACGCGTGGATTTTCTCATCTCCGGGTCTTTCGGGATTTACCCTCCACGTGTGGAATCATGCGTTGAGAGATTATTGAGGTTAGCTCGCTGCTGTGTATTTCCACGTGGTCAACTCCTTTGTGGAGATATTATTGGTGTCCAGGTCGCTTTTGACAAATAAGATTTTCGCTCAGTGGGATTTACCTGGTAAGATAAAAAAAATAGTTTAGTTTTATTTGTAGATTTTAAAAATGAGATTACCTTCGCTGTAGTTGAACACGTAGGCGTTCGTGAACAATATAATTAATAATAAAGTTTTTTTTGGGTTAGATGGCGTAAGTACAAATGTTGTGTCGTAACCCTCCACCACCCGACACGGGCAGTCAGGCGCAACACAATCGTCCATCATCAGTCTCTCCCACCTGGCGATGGTGTTGCGCCCGAAACGTCGTGATTTATTTCATTTTCTACCCACGTGACTTTACCGAAAGAACCAAAGAGTATTGATTCCTGCAAGGCGCCAATTTGTTTACTACTTCATCGCACCGGTGTGTTGGAGAGTAAATCCACGACATTTGAAATACCATCTATTGCCGGAGTAACTGATAAACTATAGCCAGAGTTTTGGAAAAACTAAAAAAATCTGAGTAATATTTGGCACGATACACAGCATTCAAGAACTAGCATCTTGTATGATAATTGTTTTTTACCCTCCTATCTGGCAACAAAACTGACACCTTTTTACAAGGAGTCATGTTTGCATAGACCACAATACCTGCAGCCATAATACAAACAAAAAACACAATTCTGATAATGTACACTTCCTTGAAGCTGATTGGTCCACACCCGAGACAGCTTTCCTTAGAGCATAGTCTCACATGGGTTGGACCAGATGACGCCAAAAGGCGCAATTATCATATTTTTACTGGCAAATGAGGTTCCAATGGTAGTATCTTGTACTAAAGACGAATTGCCAAAGTTATCAACAGAAGGTGTGTATCGGATTAATTTCTTATTTGGCAAATGCTATAGGGGCCGTCCATAAATGACGTCACGCACCTAGGGGGGTGTCAGACATTTGTGACGAGGGGGGGAGGGTTTGAGAAATGTGACGTCACATCAAAATGCGCACCTTTAAATAAATATAGACGACACGTTCTACTTAATTAAATAGACTTTCTAATAAATGTTTGCTCCTACAACATCAGAGTGCAGCGGCACATTAAATACGCACTACAATGACAATAGTTTAAAGCGATTTGAAGCATGTTTTATTTTGGGGGGNAGGGGGGGGCAGAGCTTTGTGACGTCATATTTGGGGGGGTCTGAATTTTTGTGACGCCATGTGACGAGGGGGGGTCACAAATCGTCCAAAATCGCGTGACGTCATTTATGGACGGTCCCCAACCCCTTGTCAGTGCCCTACNTTATTACAGACCAACTCAGACCCTATTGGTCACCCACGTGCCCTTATACATCTCAACGTTCATCCTACAAAGTCCATCACAAGGGATGAAACGCAAACAAATTGACGAAACAGATTGTGCTCGTATTGAAACGGCCGTACGCCGTATGGACCTGAAAACTCAATTTCCCTGTACAAGAATACGGGCGAGGGGTGGGGATAAATCGTGTGGACTGACACGGTGTGTCATTGCCATCATAGAATGCCGGGGCAAGTGCTGATAGCGAGTAGCACCGTCAAGGGGGTGGGTAGCCAGCACCACGCCGGTCGCCTTTGTCTCCCCAGTGGCGATGTTTAGACGTCGCACCAGGTACTCATTTGAGGCTGAGTCGACCTAGGAGATACCCAGGAGCGGTTGAGATAATCGTCGCTGATAGTTGGCCGTGAGCGAGAATCGAACTGGGGTCACCGGGTTCGTAGTGCAGCGCGCTAACCGCTGCACCACCGCTCCCCACTCAGACACGCACACTCACGCATCAAAGATAAAGATCCCCCGTGTAGCCTTAACAGACTGTTGGGGCAAGTGCTGTTAGCGAGCACCTATGAAGGCCGGAACAGCACACGAGGGGTGGGTGGCCAGCACCACGCCCGACCGCCTTTGTCTCCCCAGTGGCGATGTTTACACACCGCACCAGGTGCTCATTTGCGACTGAGTCGACCTACGGGAGGCCCAGGACCGGTTCAAATAATCGTCACTGGTGTTGGCCGTGAGCAGGAATCGAACTCGGGTAGCCGGGTTTATAGCGCAGCACGCTCACCGCTACACTGCCGTTCCCCACTATCGCCACACTACCACCACACCACCATCATCACACCATCATCGTGCTCACATTACCACCATCACCACCATCATCACCATCACCACCATCATCACCACCATCGTGATCATCATCACCATCACCACCATCGTGGTCATCATCACCACCATCACCACCATCATCACCACCATCACCACAATCATCACCATCACCACCATCGTGATCATCATCACCATCATCACCATCATCACCACCATCACCACCATCGTGATCATCACCATCACCACCACCATCATCACCACCATCGTGATCACCACCATCATCACCACCATCGTGATCATCACCATCACCACCATCATCACCACCATCACCATCACCACCATCACCACCATCATCACCGTCATCACCATCACCACCATCACCATCACCACCATCGTGATCATCACCATCACCACCATCATCACCGTCACCACCATCACCATCACCACCATCACCACCATCGTGATCATCACCATCACCACCACCATCATCACCACCATCGTGATCACCACCATCATCACCACCATCGTGATCATCACCATCACCACCATCATCACCACCATCATCACCATCACCAATACCATCATCACCGTCATCATCATCATCACCATCACCACCACCATCATCACCATCACCACCATCATCATCACCATCACCACCATCATCACCGTCACCACCATCACCATCACCACCATCACCACCATCGTGATCATCACCATCACCATCCACCATCATCACCACCATCGTGATCACCACCATCATCACCACCATCGTGATCATCACCATCACCACCATCATCACCACCATCATCACCATCACCAATCACCCACCATCATCACCGTCATCATCATCATCACCATCACCACCACCATCATCACCATCACCACCATCGTGATCATCACCATCACCACCATCATCACCGTCACCATCACCACCACCACCATCACCACCATCATCACCACCATCACCACCACCATCACCACCACCACCATCACCACCATCATCATCGTGATCATCACCAAACACCGCCATCCTGCGCTGGAACGATTTTCTCTCCCTGGGAATCTATTGCAGGCGGAATCGATGTGCCGCCAATCGATGAGTAGGCCGCGTTTGCTCATTGAGACCGGGGTGGGGAGAGAGGGGGGTAGAGGGGGGGTAGAGAGGGGCGGGGCGAGACGGTGGAGACGTCACTGATGGTCTCTCTCTCCCTTGTCTCCCCGAGTTCACGTGTCTCTCTCTGTCTCCCCGGTCTCCCTTTGTCTCCGTGTGTTCCCCCCCCTCGTCGCCTTGTGTCCGTCCTGTCTCCCTGTCTCCTCGTGTCTCCCCCGGTCTCNCCCNGTCTCTCCCCCTGTCTCTCCCTATATCTCCCTGTTTCTCCCCGTATGACCCTCTGTCTCCCCATGTCTCACAGTCTCTCCCGTATGACCTCTGTCTCTCCCTGTCTCCCTGTGTCTCCCCGCGTCTCTCCCTGTGTCTTCCCCCTGAGCCTCTCCCTGTGTCACCCTCTGTCTCCCCGTGTCTCCCCNGTATCTCTTCCCCGTGTCTCCCCCCTGTCTTGCGCCGTGTCCCCCGCGTCTCGCAGTCTCTCCCTGTCTCCCCGTCTCCCCCCCCCTGTCTCCCCCCTCCCCCCCTGTCTCCCCGTCTCCTCCCCTCCTGTCTCCCCGTGTCTCCCCCCTGTCTCGCAGTCTCCCCNTGTCTCGCAGTCTCTCCCTGTCTCCCCCTCCCCCCTGTCTCCCCCCTGTCTCGCCGTGTCCCCCGCGTCTCGCAGTCTCTCCCTGTCTCCCCGTCTCCCCCCCCCTGTCTCCCCCCCTCCCCCCTGTCTCCCCGTCTCCCTCCCTGTCTTGCGCCATGTCTCTCCCCCTGTCTCGCAGTCTCTCCCTGTCTCCCCGTCCCCTCCCCCCTGTCTCTCCCNGTCTCTCTTCCCCGTGTCTACCCCCCTCCCTCCTGTCTCCCCCCTCCCTCCTGTCTCCCCCCTCCCCCCTGTCTCCCCCCCTGTCTCCCCCNTGTCTCCCCCNTCCCCCCCTGTCTCCCCCCTGTCTTGTCGCCGTGTCTCCCCCCCTGTCTCCCCGCCGTGTCCCCCCGCGTCTCGCTCCGCTCGCGCTGCGCCGTCTCCGCGAGGCCGCCAGGCGGCTCCGCGGGCCGCGAGAGAGACAGCGCGGGAGCGGTGGCGCAGCGGTTAGCTCACCGCGCCTCCCCATTCCCCAGCACGGCGCTTTAGAGCGTGAGTGGCGAGTGCCATCTGAACCTTCCCCACCCTCCCCCCCACAATTGCACCAACCGCAGCACTGAGCATCGTGATGAAGTAAGTTCAAAGCACCCAACGACAGACACGGCGTTAAGTGGGGGCGGGGGTCAGGGGGGGTTCATCCAGCAGTGGACTGAGACTGACCAATACAAAAAGTGGCTGAACATGAAGTCGTTAGCGAGGACCTTTGAAGGCCGGTGCAGCGCACGAGCGGGTAGTGTGGCCAGAACCACGCCCGACCGCCTTTGTATCCCTCGCGGCGATGTGTACACATCGTGCTGTATTGCACGCGCGCTGCGTTTCTTTCGCACCGTACGTAGTAAGCCAACCGCGCTCATTTGAGGTGCGCGGTTACTCATTTGAGGCTGCGTCGACCTAGGGGAGGGAGCGAGATCGCCAGGGATCGAACCGGTTCAAGTCTTCGTCACGGGCGTCGTTTGTGAGCTGTGCGATTGTGAAGTGCCGCGTGGAATTGGAACTTCTGTGGGTTGTTCTGGGGGCGCGCTTATTTTCACCGCATCCACCACCACAGCGCCCAGGCAGTCCTGGGTTTGAGTTTCTCGAATTCCTCTCTGCAGGTGGCTCGCGGATGAATTACAATTCTCGCGGGGGGGTGGGGGGGGGAAAAACAAACCAGGCAGCTAGCGCAGACGTCCAGGGTGTATGATGGTACGAAAATATAATTAATTATTGATATTCTTGGTTCTTTCGGTAAAATCACGTAGATAGAAAATAAAATAAAACAACGAAATGAAATTTAATTAAAAATAAAAACTAAATGAAAATAATCAAAGTAAAAAACTTCACGACGTTTCGATCGCAACACAAGCGGTCTTCATCAGGTGGAAGACCGCTTGTGTTGCGATTGAAACGTCGTGGTTTTTACTTTGATTATTTTCAATTTATTGTTTTTACTTAAATGTTGTTATTATTTTTTCTATCTACGTGACTTTACCGAAAGAATCAGGAATATGGATTCCTGCAGTCATGAAAGGTTTAAGTCAAAAATTTATTATTAGATATGTAAAGTGATCCGAACGAAAATATATCAATAATTATTTATATTTTATCAATAATTATCAACAATTATGTTACTGATATTTTATCAATGATTATCAATAATTATTGGTCAAATAATAATAAATATCAATAATGATCGAAAATGTTTGATGTGTTCGTTCGACACCGACCACTTTATTGGCGTTTTGTTTACGTGGCAAATCCCTTGCTAATTGGCTGTGTCGGGTGGTGGAGGGTTACGACACAACATTTATACTTACGCGATCTAACGCAAAAACCTTTATTATTATTATAAATAATATTGATCGGGAAAGGCTCCTGCGTGTTAAACGGCGCGCGTCTCTGTAAAATAAAATAAAAACTCCCAATTAAAGTCAACGAAGGCGTGTGTGTGCTCTATAACACAAACCAATGGCGACGTTTCATGCAATGGCCCTTTTGCATAGCACTTTGAAATGTAAGCGTCGATCGGCAGGTGGGAAGAGCAGGCCAAGCACCCTCTGGTGGAGCTCTCTACAGGTGTCATCAGGCACTTAGTTAAGGCTGAGTCGACCTAGGCTAGTCCCAGGACCGGTCTAGATATTCGCTGGGTTCACACACAAAGATAAGGCCCCTTCACCTGAGCCTTAACAGACTGTTGGGGCAAGTGCTGCTCGCGAACCACCTGTGAAGGCCCGCACGGCACACGAGGGGGGGGTGGTCAGCACCATGCCCGGCCGCCTTTGTCTCCCCAGTGGCGATGTTTACACACCGCACCAGGTACTCATTTGAGGCTGAGTCGACCTAGGGGAAGCCAGGACTGGTTCGGATCATCGTCACTGGTGTTGGTGGCCGTGAGGGGGTCGCTGCGTTCGTAGCGCAGCGTGCTAACCGCTGCACTACCGCTCCCTACAAAGACAAAGATCCCCGTATAGCCTTAACAGACTGTCGGGCAAGTGCTGTTAGCGAGCACCTATGAAGGCCGGAACTGTGCACGAGGGGTGGGTGGCCAGCACCACGTCCAACCGCCTTTGTCTCCCCAGTGGCGATGTTTACACATCACACCAGGTACTCATTTGAGGCTGAGTCGACCAAGGGGAGGCCCAGCGAGAAATCGTACTGATGTTGCCGTGAGCGAATCGCTTTACCTCTCCCCACACACACTCACACACGTACACACACACACTGTACATACATTCGTACACATGTCCGCCCTACATATAAACACATACCTATACTCACATACCTGTGCGCTGTCACACACACACACACACCTAAATAGGCATGTGTGTATGTGTTCAGTCTCACACACACCCCTACCCAGGTATATGTGAGCGTGTGTTTGACACAAACTCGCAGAATTTGTGTATCCCTGTGTCACACACACACGGAGCGTTGCGAGTCTCGGTGTCTCTCTGTGCCACACACTCAAGCACAATGACACACACACAGGGTATGTTCGTCTCTTTGTGTCACACACACAGAGAGAGAGAGGTATGCGAGTCTCTGGGTGTCTCCCTGTGTCACACACACGCAGATGTATGTGAGTGAGGGCGTCTCGTGGTGTCTCCCCTTGTATCTGTGCCACGTACTCAAGCACAATGACACACACACACACAGGGTATGTTCGTCTCTGTGTCACACACACAGAGAGAGGTATGCGAGTCTGGGTGTCTCCCTGTGTCACACACACGCAGGGGTATGCGAGGGCGTCTCGTGGCATCTTCTGCGCGTCTCTGTGCCACACGAGACGCGCCGTGCACGCCTCTAAGCCTCGCTCAGTCTGCGGGAAATCTCTGTCATCAATACCCGCATCAGCGCGCCGCCTTAATGTGGTTAAGCAATCTAACGCGGCTCTTAAAGCGATACTGTTTCTTCTGCAGCTGGGGGTACAGCAGCGACCCTCGAAGACAAAGACAGTGACAAATGAAGCCCGGATAGCCTTGAACCGGCCGTTGTGGCAAGTGCTGTTATATTGAAAGGCCCGCTCGGCACACGTGACACTAAACTAAACCTTTTTTTGTTGTTTCTCAGGTGTAAGGCCAAGCACTGAGCTGTGTAACTCTTTTTCAGAAGTCACTAGGCGATCGCAGATGACAGCTCAATGAAGTGGTATATCGCGTGGAAATGTATAGGAGCCAAATACTCTGAACGCGTGATGTCCATTCTAAATGTGGAGGGGAAAACCGAAGGACGCGGCCATTGGGAGAGAGACACGAAAACTCCAAATATACAGCAGCAGGCGTCAGGGTCGGGGTCGAACCCACGACTCCTGCATACCAGGCGAGGTACCTAACATCTCTATGGTAAGATAGAGAGACACACAAAACTCAAAATATACAGCAGCAGGCGTCAGGGTCGGGATCGAACCCACGACCTCCTGCATACCAGGCGAGGTAGTTAACATCTCCTAGCCACCGTGATGATGATGAGAGAGACGCAAACTCCAAATTTACAGCAGCAGGCGTCAGGGTCGGGATCGAACCCACGACCTCCTGTATACCAGGCGAGGTAGTTAACATCTCCTAGCCACCGTGATGATGATGAGAGAGACGCAAACTCAAAATATACAGCAGCAGGCGTCAGGGTCGGGATCGAACCCACGACCTCCTGTATACCAGGCGAGGTAGTCAACATCTCCTCGCCACCGCGGCGAAATCAAGGGAGCGAATTGCGATGTATTATCGGGCGAGTCGAGCGTGTTTTGTTTGCTCGGAAGAAGAGGAAGAGGAGCGTCGTCACCTGCAAGAGTGACCCTGGGTCAGCGAAGTGACGAACAAAAAACAGCAAAAACAAACAAAAACAACAAACAAATAAATAACAACAAATACAAACGCCCAGAGAAATCAGCCGCAGACGCATCCACCAGAGGGCAATCGCGTGCGGTGCCAGCACAGAGAGCAGCCCCGGCCGTCGTGCGGACGGAGTGAAATCATTCTCAGCTCACCTCGCTGACTTCACAGCCCCGTCACATCAAAATGCGCAACTTTAAATAAATATAGACAACACGTTCTAATTAATTAAATAGACTTTGTAATACATTTTTCTCCTACAACATCAGAGTGCAGCGCCACATTAAATACGCACTACAATGACAATAGTTTAAAGCGATTTGAAGCATGTTTTTGTTTGGGGGGGGCAGAGCTTTGTGACGTCATATTTGAGGGGGGTCTGACTTTTTGTGACGAAGGGGGGGGGGGGGTCAAATCGTCCAAAATCGCGTGACCATTATGGACCCCTAATTGGCTGGGGGTGGGGCGGGTTTAATATTTACCCGATCTAAACCAAAAAAACAACCCACCTTCATTATTGATAATATTGGTCGCAAAGGCCCTACTATTGCTACTGCTGCAAGGTGTTCAATTGGTTTTTTTCGATTTAAAGCTTTCGTGACTGCAGGGATTCATCTTATTGGTTCTTTCGGTAAAGTCACGTAGAATGGAAATAATACGCTGTCTTTCCGACAGACCTGTTCTCCACCTGAGGACGGCTGCTTGCGTTGTGACCGAAACGTCATATAATTATTGTATTATGTTTTATTTTTATTATTTTATTATTTCCATTCTACGTGACTTTACCGAAAGAACCAAGAAGATGTTCAATTGATGTGAGCGATTGTCTCCAATCTGGCTGATTGGAAGGCGCGTGCGTGAGATCGATCGATCCATTGCTCCGGTCTGGTGAGCGCGGGCCACGTGCAGATTACAAACATCGCACCGCTATTGGTTGCCGTGTTCGATTCGTTAAAACGTCACAAAGTTTCATCGTCAGAAGGGAAACAAAGAATGTACACGTTCATCTTCTTGGTTCTTTCGGTAAAGTCACGTAGAATGGAAATAAAAAAATATTTATTATTTAAATAATATAAATAAAATTCCAAAAAAATTATTTTATTATGCTTCATTTTATTATTTATTATTTCCATTCTACGTGACTTTACCGAAAGAACCAAGAAGATGAATCCCTGCAGTCACGAAAGCTTTAAATCGAAATGTACAGGTTTTAACAAACAATTCAAACACGGAACATCCCATTATCGACACATTTGCGTTTGTTAAACGTATCGATACGATTGACGATATGCTGAACACGTTTATGCAAACATATTTGAAAATTAAACATGTGAATAAGAATTGATTTATCAAATGTCATCGCACGATCCATCCATTGTTCCAGTAGAACTAGAGACTGCGCAACTGGGCGCTAGACCGGGGATGCCCGGCCCGGCACGGCACGACACGGCCCGGCTCGGCACGGCTCGGCATGACACGGCACGGCTCGGCACGGCTCGGCACGGCACGGCACGGCTCGGCATGGCACGGCTCGGCATGACACGGCACGGCTCGGCATGGCATGGCATGACACGGCTCGGCTCGGCACGGCTCGGCATGACACGGCTCGGCTCGGCACGGCTCGGCATGACACGGCTCGGCACGGCACGGCACGGCACGGCACGGCATGACACGGCTCGGCACGGCACGGCACGGCACGGCACGGCTCGGCATGACACGGCTCGGCACGGCACGGCATGACACGGCTCGGCACGGCACGGCTCGGCACGGCACGGCATGACACGGCTCGGCATGACACGGCTCGGCATGACACGGCACGGCACGGCACGGCTCGGCACGGCACGGCATGACACGGCTCGGCATGACACGGCACGGCATGACACGGCACGGCACGGCTCGGCACGGCACGGCACGGCATGACACGGCTCGGCACGGCTCGGCACGGCACGGCTCGGCATGACACGGCTCGGCACGGCACGGCACGGCACGGCTCGGCATGATACGGCACGGCTCGGCATGGCACGGCATGACACGGCACGGCCCGGCACGGCTCGGCATGACACGGCTCGGCACGGCACGGCACGGCTCGGCATGACACGGCTCGGCACGGCTCGGCACGGCACGGCTCGGCATGACACGGCTCGGCACGGCACGGCACGGCACGGCTCGGCATGACACGGCACGGCTCGGCATGGCACGGCATGACACGGCACGGCCGGCACGGCTCGGCATGACACGGCTCGGCATGACACGGCTCGGCACGGCATGGCACGGCTCGGCCCGGCACGGCTCGGCATGACACGGCTCGGCACGGCACGGCACGGCTCGGCATGAGACGGCACGGCACGGCATGACACGGCTCGGCACGGCACGGCTCGGCATGACACGGCACGGCTCGGCACG
This sequence comes from Lethenteron camtschaticum, assembly GCA_018977245.1. Classification (NCBI taxonomy): domain Eukaryota; kingdom Metazoa; phylum Chordata; class Hyperoartia; order Petromyzontiformes; family Petromyzontidae; genus Lethenteron; species Lethenteron camtschaticum. The sequence goes on along the minus strand of MU249624.1, from coordinate 4,349,330 downwards.
GCATGACACGGCTCGGCACGGCTCGGCACGGCACGGCACGGCATGGCACGGCATGGCACGGCTCGGCACGGCTCGGCACGGCACGGCACGGCATGACACGGCTCGGCACGGCACGGCATGGCACGGCATGGCACGGCACGGCTCGGCACGGCATGACACGGCTCGGCACGGCTCGGCATGACACGGCACGGCTCGGCACGGCATGGCACGGCTCGGCCCGGCACGGCTCGGCATGACACGGCTCGGCACGGCACGGCACGGCACGGCTCGGCATGAGACGGCACGGCACGGCATGACGGCTCGCACGGCACGGCTCGGCATGACACGGCACGGCTCGGCACGGCATGACACGGCTCGGCACGGCTCGGCACGGCACGGCACGGCATGGCACGGCATGCACGGCTCGGCACGGCTCGGCACGGCACGGCACGGCATGACTCGGCACGGCACGGCACGGCATGACACGGCACGGCTCGGCACGGCATGACACGGCTCGGCACGGCTCGGCATGACACGGCACGGCTCGGCACGGCATGGCACGGCTCGGCCCGGCACGGCTCGGCATGACATGGCTCGGCACGGCACGGCACGGCACGGCTCGGCATGAGACGGCACGGCACGCATGACACGGCTCGGCACGGCACGGCTCGGCATGACACGGCACGGCTCGGCACGGCATGACACGGCTCGGCACGGCTCGGCACGGCACGGCACGGCATGGCACGGCATGGCACGGCTCGGCACGGCTCGGCACGGCACGGCACGGCACGGCATGACACGGCTCGGCACGGCACGCACGGCACGGCATGGCACGGCACGGCATGACACGGCACGGCACGGCTCGGCACGGCTCGGCATGACACGGCACGGCACGGCACGGCATGACACGCTCGGCACGGCACGGCACGGCATGGCACGGCTCGGCACGGCTCGGCACGGCACGGCACGGCTCGGCACGGCACGGCATGGCACGGCATGGCACGGCTCGGCACGGCTCGGCACGGCTCGGCACGGCACGGCTCGGCATGACACGGCTCGGCACGGCTCGGCATGACACGGCTCGGCACGGCACGGCTCGGCACGGCTCGGCACGGCATGACACGGCTCGGCACGGCTCGGCACGGCACGGCATGGCACGGCATGGCACGGCTCGGCACGGCTCGGCACGGCACGGCACGGCATGACACGGCTCGGCACGGCACGGCACGGCACGGCATGACACGGCACGGCTCGGCACGGCATGACACGGCTCGGCACGGCTCGCATGACACGGCACGGCTCGGCACGGCATGGCACGGCTCGGCCCGGCACGGCTCGGCATGACACGGCTCGGCACGGCACGGCACGGCACGGCTCGGCATGAGACGGCACGGCACGGCATGACACGGCTCGGCACGGCACGGCTCGGCATGACACGGCACGGCTCGGCACGGCATGACACGGCTCGGCACGGCTCGGCACGGCACGGCACGGCACGGCATGGCACGGCTCGGCACGGCTCGGCACGGCACGGCACGGCATGACACGGCTCGGCACGGCACGGCACGGCACGGCATGGCGGCACCATCACGGCACGGCACGGCACGGCTCGGCACGGCTCGGCATGACACGGCACGGCACGGCATGACACGGCTCGGCACGGCACGGCACGGCTCGGCACGGCACGGCATGGCACGGCACGGCATGGCACGGCACGGCTCGGCACGGCACGGCTCGGCACGGCACGGCATGGCACGGCACGGCATGGCACGGCTCGGCACGGCTCGGCACGGCTCGGCACGGCACGGCACGGCTCGGCACGGCACGGCACGGCTCGGCACGGCACGGCACGGCATGACACGGCTCGGCTCGGCCCGGCACGGCACGGCACGGCTCGGCATGACACGGCACGGCACGGCACGGCATGGCATGGCACGGCTCGGCATGACACGGCACGGCTCGGCATGGCACGGCACGGCATGGCACGGCTCGGCACGGCACGGCTCGGCATGACACGGCTCGGCCCGGCACGGCTCGGCCCGGCACGGCTCGGCCCGGCACGGCTCGGCCCGGCACGGCACGGCTCGGCTCGGCATGACACGGCTCGGCCCGGCACGGCTCGGCCGGCACGGCTCGGCCCGGCACGGCACGGCTCGGCCCGGCACGGCACGGCAAGTCTCCGTGAGGACGCGGCAGCTGTTCAGCGGTTGAGTTTTGGCAATGCGATTGCAAATATTATAAATATATAAAGTGTGTGTTGTCTATATCCCGGGTATCATTTATACCGTGCATCCGTCCAAGTTATTTGAGCACATGCTAACATCAAGCAAAATACTACCACGAACACTTGAGCTACGCCTACCCCTAACACCAACCCGAAGATTTCCTCTTCCTCCTCCTAAGTGTCTCTCTCATCCCCCCCCCNATGTCTCTCTCCTCCCATGTCTCTCTCCTCCCCCCCCATGTCTCTCTCCTCCCCCCATGTCTCTCTCCCCCCCATGTCTCTCTCCCCCAATGTCTCTCTCCTCCCCCCATGTCTCTCTCCTCCCCATGTCTCTCTCCCCCAATGTCTCTCTCCCCCACCATGTCTCTCTCCTCCCATGTCTCTCTCCTCCCCCCCCATGTCTCTCTCCTCCCCCCATGTCTCTCTCCCCCCATGTCTCTCTCCCCCAATGTCTCTATCCTCCCCCAATGTCTCTCTCCCCCACCATGTCTCTCTCCTCCCATGTCTCCCCCCCCNGTGTCTCTCTCCTCCATGTCTCTCTCCTCCCATGTCTCTCTCCTCCCCCCATGTCTCCCCCCGTGTCTCCTCCCCGTGTCTCTCTCCTCCCACCACCNTGTCTCTCTCCTCCCCATGTCTCTCTCCTCCCCTGTCTCCTCCTGTCTCTCTCCTCCCATGTCTCTCTCCTCCNGTGTCTCTCTCCTCCCCCCATGTCTCTCTCCTCCCATGTCTCTCCCGTGTCTCTCTCCTCCCCCNATGTCTCTCTCCTCCCATGTCTCTCTCCTCCCGTGTCTCTCTCCTCCTCCCCCGTTCTCTCTCTCCCCCACCCTCCTCCTCCCTCCCACGTCTCTCTCCTCCCGTGTCATCAATACCCCTGGGACTCTACCGCAGCCTTCACGCTAAATCTCACCTCTAAAGACTCGGGAGCCAGATAAATAATTAATGAATCGCCCTACAAACGCGCCGAGCCCAAAGCGTTCATTTCCTGCTCCCCAAAGCAAATAAACACGCGCGGGACGCAAATAAACTCCCGCGGCAATACAGCGGCCCTGCTTTCTAGAGCGGTCTGGCACCCGCCATACGAACGTGGAATTGCCATCGACCCACTTGAACGCCGCCCGCGTAAGTGAGCGCTGTTCCCCCCATTGCACCGCGTGAGCGGATGATGATACTGATGATGCAAACTGATGATGATATCATCATGATGGTAATGAAATAGTTGCACGACTGATAATGATATTGATGATGTTGCAGTCCTGATGATGATGATTGTGTTACACTGAGAAAGACGATATAGTGACCCTGCTGCTGCTGATGATAATGCTGCAATATTGACGATGTTGATCTTGCTAATGCAATGATGATGATGCTACGGTAAATTTCGATTTAAAGCTTTCGTGACTGCAGGGATTCATCTTCTTGGTTCTTTCGGTAAAGTCACGTAGAATGGAAATAATAAAATATTATGCTACGGTACTGATAACGACGGTGCTGATGACAATAACGTTGCTACTAATGATGAGAATGATGCTGATAATCCTGATGATCGTAACTGTGCTGCTGCTGATGATGATGTATATGATAAAGCTGCTGATGATCCTGTTGCTACTGCTGATGATATTATTAATGATGATGATGATGATGGTTATTCATCCACGAGTCTGTGCAACCCAAGCCACGCCCATCAATCAATCAGTGCCCATTAATTACCAGCCGGTCAGAGCCAATTAGTGATTAACCACTCTCGCCTGGGTAAGTGATGCGGGGCTTGTGTCAAGACGAGGGAATTAACCCCCCCCTCCCCCCGTCACCCCCCCCCGCCCTGAGCGCAATTAATTCCTTAATTAGTGGGGACGGGAAGATTCATGAGTTCAGGGTCCGGAGGGAAACCAGTCACTCTTTACGTCCGGAGCTGCCGATGGGGCAATGGAGCGGTGAGCAGTGGATAGCTCAGCGGTCGGGAACCTATGGCTCGCGAGCCATATATGGCTCTTCCGGTGACGGCATACGGCTCCCAGACAATTTTGAGTTGAAAAAAATAATAATAAAAAAATAAAAATAAAATCAGTTTGGAACCGATTTTAAAATACTTGTGATATTGCTTAATAATACTGCGTCATTTTAAAGTAAACAGAAATTAGTTTTGAAGATAAAATTTCTCGGGTCACGGGTCCCGTGGACCAGAAGTCGCATTAAAAGTAAGACATATTTAATTTATTATACGTTAAAAGTACTATATGGCTCTCAATGAAATATTTTGAGAAATGTTTGGCTTTTATGGCTCTCCCAGTCAAAAAGGTTCCCGACCGCTGGGATAGAGCAACGACTCACAGACTAACGCCGATTGTGGCTTTCATACAATTGTCGTTGTCGAACGACAATTGTTACGGCTGGAATCGAACTCGGTTCGACGAATTTGTTCGGTTAAGCGCAGTGCGCTAACCGATGCCCCACCGCTCCCTCACCACCACCGCCAGTTTTACTTCCCCCCTCACCCCTCCGCTCCCCTCCCCTCTGGGCCCCGCCCCTGGCGCCCTCGGACACTGGAGCAGCCCCCCCCCGCCCCTCCCACCCCCACCCCGCCCCCGCGTCTTCGCCTGAGGCGCCACTAATTGCCGAGCTTCGCTCTGAGTGTGGCCGACGCCGCAGCTTCGACTGCCGAGATCCTGCGGCGACGACGCGGGATCATGGCCTGGGCAGCGAGTGGGGGGGGGGGTGAGGGGGGGGGGCGGGGGGGGGGNCGAGGGGGAGGGTGGAGCGAGGAGACAAATAGACAGAGGAATAAGCGTGGAGAGGCAGGAGAATGAGGACAGAGATGGAACGCGTCGTTTGGGAGGGATGTGAGGAGGGAGGAGGGAGGAGTGGGGAGAGGGGCGCATGGACGGGTCGAGGGGGGGAAGAGGAATTGAAGGCGATGATCGTGGGGTGGGGGGTAGAGGGAGGGAAGGGGGTAGAGGGAGGGAAGGGGGAGGGGTAGAGGGAGGGAAGGGGAGGGGTAGAGGAGGGAAGGGGAGGGGTAGAGGAGGGAAGGGGAGGGGTAGAGGGAGGGAAGGGGGTAGAGGGAGGGAAGGGNAGGGGGTAGAGGGAGGGAAGGGGGAGGGGTAGAGGGAGGGAAGGGGAGGGGGTAGAGGAGGGAAGGGGAGGGGTAGAGGGAGGGAAGGGGAGGGGTAGAGGGAGGGAGGGGGGGGGTAGAGGGAGGGAAGGGGAGGGGGTAGAGGGAGGGAAGGGGAGGGGGTAGAGGAGGGAAGGGGAGGGGTAGAGGAGGGAAGGGGAGGGGTAGAGGAGGAAGGGGGAGGGGTAGAGGAGGAAGGGGAGGGGNTAGAGGGAGGGAAGGGGTGGGGGGTAGAGGGAGGAAGGGGGAGGGGGTAGAGGGAGGGAAGGGACGAGGGACGCTTGGATGGAGGGATGGGAAAGAGAGGACGGAGATGTGGATGTGATGGAGGAAGTGTGGAGTCGCCCAAGGTGGATGAGGGGGGGGNTGAGGAGGGGGGCGGGTGGGATAGCGGTGGGCGGGAGGTCGGAGGGGCACGGATGGAGGCGAATGTGAGCTCGAGTCGACGGGGGGGGGGGGNTGGTAGAGATGGGAGACGTGGGACGAGTGGAGGGTTTGGCGAGCTGTCACATTTCCCCAACCCCCCGCCCCCCTCGTCACACATCGTCACAAATGTCTGACACCACCCCCCCAGGTGCGTGACGTCATGTATGGACGGCCCCTTAGTAAGGTTTGGCACGTAGACGAAACGTGCCAATGAGTTTCTCGTATAGCACACACACACACGGTGTGTCGGAGAGTGTTGGAGAGCACAAATTGTACATATTGTAGTGGGTTTAACTGTTCAGCGCACCGGTGTTGCTGTACTCGCAACGAATTATAGTCTTTGGTTTTTTCGGTAAAGGCACGTAGGTAAAAAATTAAAAAATTAAATTAAATCACGTCGTTTCGGGCGCAACGCAAGCGTCCTTCTTCAGGTGCGGAGAACGTCGCGAAAGCACAACTGCTTAAGTGTGTCTAAGAGATGGCTGTGACGAGGAATTATATATATGTGTGTGTCTAAGAGATGGCTACAGTGGTTGTGCTTTCGCTACATTGTCCGCAACTGAAGAAGGACGTTTGTGTTGCGCCCGAAACGTAGTGATTTCATTTATTTTCTAACAAAATTTAACCTACGTGACTTCACCGAAACTTTAACGAAGAGTATGAATCCTTGCAGTCACGAAAGCTTCAAATCGTAACGAATTGGCATTTTTTTGTTTACGTCACAACCGAATTGGCTGTGTGTCGGTGGTGGAGGGTTTAACGACACAATTATATCTTCCGCGATCTAACCTCCAAAAACATCGAATTATCGCTCGCGTATAGCCGCGCGCACGACGCTGTCTGATTCATCGGCAGGCACAAGCAGCGACAACATCGACAGCATTTTTGTAAATACATTGCCGAAAATCAAAACGTATCAATATAGCAAACGAATCGCACGCCGCATTAATTGCCTTGTGACTTTTAGTAGCTTCACCGGTGGGCGTTATGTAGTTTTTTTTAAAACTTTCTTTGACAGTGCCTGTTTTGCTCCGGCGTGCTGTGAAATAAGGGCAATTGCCCGAAACGTCGCGTTTTATATTCTCACTTAAGACCACGCACAGCGGAATTGACGTGCTCGTCGACTATCTCGTTACATTAAACAAAACCCAAGGCGCTTTACGTAAGATCACAAGCCCGCGTACGTGCGTGTTGAACTTCTTTCGCGCCGTACGTAGCCAGCCGTGCGAATCGTAGGGAAGGATAGCAAATGATGTAGCTGTTGGTTCTTCATGGAAACAGCGGCGGGTTTTGTTGTTGTTTTGTTGTTGCAGAACGGGGACATTACCGGAGCACGCCACCCAATGAATCACCACCACCTCTGGGTGCCGGATGAAGCTATAGCGGGGCCTGTAGCAAGGCCGTAAATATTCAAATATGCTCAAAATGTCCCCCCCAATACATTGCTATAAAATAGATTTCTGTTTATATGATTGTAGTTATGGTTGTGCTTTATTAATCCCTAAACTCAGCCATGACATACAATGAAACAAGAAAAAACAGAGCAATGTAATACAATACACTATTAGACATTGTTGTAAAAAAGAAATAAAAAGTACATCCTACGTGTTGGTGAATTTTTAAAATATTTTAGGGAGGAAATGGCAGGAATTATTTTTCAAATTTACTNTTTTTTTCTGGGGGGGGACCCCCAGACCCCTCGAAGATGTGGTCCCCCCAATGTTGACTCCATGGCTACGGCCTTGGCCAGTAGCACGATGTTATAAAGGGGTCCTAAATATAAAAAAACGTAAATATAAAAACACACTAAATGTTTTACTTGCACAGTAAAGTAATTGTATTTTTCATTTGCCATACAGCCAGATAATACGACAAATCGCTAACCTTAAACACCTAGACGCTCAGAAAGGTTGAAGGTGGTATAGTACTATAGTAATAGAGCAAGTGCAGAATCACTCAACCGGAATTGATAGCTTGAAAGCGTTGAGCACGGGGCCCTTGAAAGTGCGGGGGCCCGTAGCTGCTACGTATGTAGCTACTTTTTGCTCCGAGGATAATCCGGCACTGACATTATGAAACAATGATGCATGGGTTTACCACTTTCTGGCAATAAAACAGGGAGGGGGTGTGAAAATGTTCGAACGCCAAATAGAAACCTTTGGCAAGGAGTCAAGTTTACTGCATTAACCACACACGGTAATTGTGGCGAACATGCAAACAAAACTTGCTCTGATTATACATATCAGAGCATGTTGGAGCTGATCACCCCGAGCTATCCATGCCCTCAAAGTGCACTCGTTCTTGCACTGTTCGTCTTTTGGCATCCTCTGGCCTGACACTGGTGAGACAGGGCCATAAAGAAGGCTGCCGTCTCTGGTGTAGACCAATCCGTTTCAAAGACAACGCCATTTATTATATTGTGATCACGGAGAGAGAGAGAGAGACGCAAACTCCAAATATGCAACAGGCGTCAGGGTTAGGATCTAACCCACGACCTCCTGCATACCAGGCGAGGTAGTTAACATCTCCTAGCCACCGTGGCGCTGAGGAGGAGGTCGCGAAGTATGTGAGAGTGGGGGGGGAAGCGGGTTACCGTTATGGATGCAAATAATTATAGGTAGGGGTGATAGGGAAGCAGGGGGGGGGGGGGGGTGGGAGAAGGGAGGTGTGAGTGGGGGGTAATGGGGATGGGGTCGTGGGGACGTTGGACAGCGGGGGGGGGGGGGTATGGAAGGGGAGTGAACACCTCAAGCACATAATGGCCTCGCCAAATTGCGAGAGATTTGTTCTTCTGCTGCGGCAGAGCGAGCGAGCGAGCGAGGAGAGAGAAGGGATGGGGAGGGGGGGGCTTATCCCGTAATGATGGGGTCACCCGGCACGGAGGAGGGGTTCGTAATGGAGATGGTGGCGCAAGGCAGCAGGGCGGTATCGCCTACCCACCCCGGCATAACGAGGACGAGGAGGCCAGACACAAGCCCAGCCTCCCCACAGCGCCGCTCGCAAGATCACGGCATTCAACCCCATCGCTCATGGCAACACCACGTCAACCTGAACCCGAACCATCAACCTGGACCCGAACCATCAGCCTGAATTCTCACATCAACCTGAACCTGAACATCAACCTGAACCCGAACATCAACCTGGACCTGAACATCAACTTTAACCTGAACATCAACCTGAACCCGAACCATCAACCTGGACCTGAACATCAACTTTAACCTGAACATCAACCTGGACCCTACCATCACCCTGAATCCTCACTACAACCTGAACCCTCACTACAACCTGAGCCTGAACATCAACCTGGACCCGACCATCAACCTGAACCCTCACTACAACCTGAACCTGAACATCAAGCTGAACCCCCCATCAACCTGAACCCTCACTACACCCTGAACCCTCACTACAACCTGAACCCTCACTACAACCTGAACCCGAACCATCAAGCTGAACCCACACATAAACCTGAACCTCACTACAACCTGAACCCTCATAAACCTGAACCCACCACTTTAACCTGAACCTTCACATCAACATGAACCCTCACTACAACCTGAACCTTGACATCAACCTGGACATCAACCTGAACCCGATCATCAACCGTAACCTCTAGCCCGCGGTGGCTAGGAGATGTTAACTACCTCGCCTGGTGTACAGGTGGTCGTGGTAGGATCCCGACCCTGACGCCTGCTGCTGTATATTTGGAATGTGTGCATGATCTCCCCGTGGTCGTGTGTGATTTTTCTCCTGGTCCTCCGGATTGTTTTCCTCTACGTTTTAGAAACATGGGTTTACACTATTTGGCTGCTATAATTGCCACGTGATGAGCCACTTCGTAGAGCTATCATTTGTGGTCAGGTCGCTTCTGAAAAAAAGAGTTCTAAATCTCAGCAGTTTTTACCTGGTAAAATAAAAGTTAGTTAAGTAATAGCATAACTCTGAACCTTATACATCATCCCTACCCTTAACCCTGACATCAACCCGAGTTCGAACCCTAACCTTTCACGAGACTCCTCCACAGAAGCCGATCTTGACACCGCTGGTACCGGTCATTGGCAGGTCCAATCAGCTCCACATTCTTCTGCACCAAATCAGTCCATCTCTGCTATAGTCCGTGCCGTGCCCGTTTAGCACAATCTATCCGGCCAAACACAAGCTGTTTGGGCATGCGTTGGTTGGGCATGCGGGCTACATGACCCAGCAAACGCAGCCTCGCTTGTCGGAGGAGCTCACTGATGGTACTGTGTCCAAATCTTTGAAGGATCTGTGAGCTCCTCACACAATCCAGCCTGCTGGTTAAACCGAGGATGTACCGTAGGCAGGCCAGCCTGAAGGTGTCACAACAGCCCAAGATGTCCCCACGTTTCGCAAGTACAGAGAAGGAAGGGCATAACACACGCGCGCACACACAGACACACGCGCACACACACACGCAATACACAGACACACGCACATACACACACACGCACATACACACACGCACATACAACAACAACAACCGTCATTCGCCACTAAGTGGCGGTGACGTCACCACGACGCTTGTGCCAGGCCATGTGCACCTTGAGGCCACGTGAAGTGTCGAACGCCCGCTGGCAGGAGGTCACGGGGCAGACCCAGGTGCCACGGGTCGACTGACCGAGATGACCGAGATGACTGGCTGATGCGCCACCTGTGCCCCCTACTGTACCAACTTGCTGTGCCTTAGCCACCCGGCGCTCCGCTCATACACACACACAGACACACACATACACACACGCACATACACACACACATACACACATACACACATACCCACACGCACATACACACACACAGACACACACATACACACACGCACATACACACACAGACACACACATACACACACGCACATACCCACACGCACATACACACACATACACACATACACACACGCACATACACACACACACATACACACATACACACACGCACATACACACACACAGACACACACATACACACACTACACACACGCACATACACACACACAACACACATACACACACACATACACACACGCATATACACACACACAACACACAGACACATACACACACACACACAGACAAACACACGCACATACACACACAGACACACATACACACACGCACACTCAAAGAATGTTCACGTGACACAAACACCTGCTTCTCTACTCCGCTCCCACTCTCATCTCAGCCCCCCTCCCTCTCTACCCCCCCCGCCCGCATAACTCCACAAGACGCACCTGACCCCACAGCCCCGCCCCCCTCCACCCCCCTTATGTCCCATGCCCCCACCCTTTAGATACGCCCGCGCTGACGTTATCACATTATCCCAGCGACGATTTCCCTAGCAACCATCATCATGACATTTGTAACCCCCCCAGCAAACATCAACCCAGGGCAACCGTCCCCGACCAAGCAAGCGTTGCTACTCATTTAAGGCTGAGTCGACCTAAGGCGAGGCCTAGGACCGCGCCTGACATCGGCGTCGCCTTGCCACCGATGTTGCCCGCGCCGCGGAAAATCGAAATCCCATCGCGCCGAGATTGGAAACGCGTAAAGCGCCAGTGATTGGTCACAACCCGTCCCTGCTCCGTCCGTCGCGGCCTTAATAGGCGCTCGCTGACTGCCTTGCCCCCCCCTAAAACAGTCGGTGGCGAGAGGCTACGAGGAGGGGGGGGGGGGGAGAGGGCAGCTTTGTCTTTGTTTGAACGAATTACGCACCGCGAGTCGCGGCCCCATATTTCCCGTTGCTGCTGGAGACGTCGTAATCGCAGATTCTATCTGGAGCTCTCCGCTCTCGGCGGCTCAGACGCGACGGGTGGTTAGCAGGTGAGGTGGCACGGGAGGGGTCCAGGTGAGTGCGGGGGAGGCGTGGGGGAGGGGGGGTGGGAGGTGTTGGAGTCCTCGTGGTCAACATCACGACACTCACTATTGTATTTGGAAAACGTCTTGAGAATTTATACTGAGGAATCCGATGAACTATCAAGCTTTTTTTTTTTTACAGATGTCGGACGGTATGGATATGAACAGCAACATGGAGGAGAAGAAGACGTGTCTACTCTCTCTGTTATATATCTGTATGAAAATGTTTAAAAATTGTACTCATCTCATAAGCCACTTCACCATCTTTTGGAAGTGCGTGGGATTTCAGCGGCGTTGTTTGGACACAAGAAGCACTCTGCACCGGTTTCGACCATTCCGTGCCTCATCAGTGGCTCGTGCCGATAAACCCCACACGGCATTTTTCAACAGCATTTGCTTGCCCACGCGTTTCCCGACACACAGAGAACGACACAGAGACAAAGGTCCTCCGTATAGCCTTCAACAGACTTTGGGGGCAAGTGCGCTTAGCTTGAAACCTATTAATGCCGGCACTCGCACCAAACCCACGCACGNTCCNACAATAACAACANCACCGCCATTCGCACACTAAGTGGTGTTGATGTCACCAGGGAGCCACCAGNCTATGTGCACCTGAAGTGTCGNACGCGCGCTGGTGCAGGAGGTCACGGGACAGACCCTGCAAGTGCCACGGGTTGACTGACTGAGATGACTGAAAGATGCACCAGCTGTGCCCCTGCTGTGCCAGGCTAGGTGCAGGAGGTCACGGAACAGATCCTGCAGGTGCCACGGGTTGACTGACTGCGATGGCCGGAAGATGCACCACCTGTGCCCCTACTGTGCCAACTTTCTGCGTTTTATCTACCCGGCGCTCTGCTCGTTGTTGTGAGCGACGCTCACAACAATGCACACAAATACACAAATAGATAAAGGCAAAGATCCCCCGTATAGCCCGAACAGACTGTTGGGACAAGTGCTGCAAATGAGAACTTGTAAAGGCCGGCACGGCACACGAGGGGTGGTGGACAGCACCACGCCCGGCCGTTTTTGTCTCCCTAGTTGCGATGTTTATATATCGCACCTGGTACTAATTTAAGTCTGAGTCGACCTAGTAGAGATCCAAGACCGGTTCAGATATTCACTGACACACACGGACACACACGTGCACACACACACGTGCATACACTCACACACACACACACACACGTGCATACACTCACACACACACGTGTNCACTCACACACACACACGTGTNCACTCACACACACACGCACACTCACACACACACACGTGCACACTGACACACACGTGCATACACTCACACACAGACACACGTGCATACACTCACACACACAACACACGTGCACACACACAAACACACACGTGCACACACTCACACACACACAGACACACATACACACACACAGACACACACGTGCACACACACACAGACATACACACTCATACACACTCACTCACACACAGACACACACGTGCACACACACTCACACACACACANCTTCCCTCGCCACCCTGCCACCTGCAAAAGGGCTCACAAGGTTTCTAAACAGAGGACGCTCGTTTGACGGAGCCTCTAAGACTCTCCACCCACCCTCCATCCCTCTGCACTCTTCAACCCATTACCTGACCCCTCCCTCTCCCTCCCCTCCATCTCCCCCTCTGCCCCCCCCCCCCACCGAACCCCTCCATCCTCTAAGAGCTCCGTCACTGATCCGAAACCCATTGCCGTAACTCTGACATTCAAAATCCATTGAAAAAGGAGGTTTCTGTAATTAAGGGAATTAGCGAGAAACCTTCGCCTTGGAGGAGGAGGCGGCGGGGGGGGGGGCTGCGAAGAGAGTGGTGGGGAGGGGGGCGAGTGGTTCTGGTTGTGTGGTGTGGTGGTGGTGTGTGTGTGGTGGCATGTGGAGGAGCGGTGGTGTAGCGGTTAGCGCACAGCGCTATGAACCTGGTGACCAGGGTTCGATTCCCGCTCACGGCCATCACCGGTGACGATTATCTGAACCGGTCCTGGGCTTCCCTAGGTCGACTCAGCCTAAAATGAGTACCTGGTGCGGTGCGTAAACATCCCAGTGGGGAGACAAAGGCGGCCGGGCGTGGTGCTGGCCACCCACCCTCTCGTGTGCCGTACCGGCTTTCATAGGTATAGGCTACACGGGGGATCTTTGTCTATATTTCGGTTGCATGTGGAGGAGCGGTGTGTAGCGGTTAGCGCACGGCGCTACGAACGCTGTGACCCGAGATTCCCGCTCACGGCCAACACGGTGACGAACATCTCAACCGGTCCTGAGCCTCCCCTAGGTCGACCCAGCCTTAAAAGGTGCCTACTTCGATCTCCGTACATCGCCACCCGGGGGGGGGGGGGAGACAAAGGCGGCCGGGCGTGGTGCTGGCTCCTCGTGCGCCGTCCCAGCATTCGCGGGTTGCTACTCGCCTAGCAGCACTTTGCCCGACAGTCTGTGAAGGCTATACGGGGGATCTTTGTCTGTGTTGTCTTTGGGACCCGCGCTAAACCCCTGTCCCCGCTGATGTTAACTCGGAGCTATCGAATTGCGGGGGCGGGGAGGACGGGGAGGGGTTGGACGTTTTGGGGGGGGGGGGTCTCGGCAAGGGGGTGGGGGAGGGGGGAGCAGGAGACAGCCCGCCCCCTGGGAACCCTTTGTTCACGAGGGGTCAGACAAACAGGAGGATCCAGAGTCGTTTTGTTGTCGTCTGCGGAGATGCGCCGACATCCTACTTGCTGTACTGCAACCGACAAACTCTCGGCCTCTGCAGACCGTGAGTCTCGCGGCATCGCCCGGTAATCCCGGCGTGAGTCACCAACCCCAGAGATGAATTGGAGGCGCGCGGCGCTGTTTGTGGAGGTTTCTCTGTGCCGCTCACAGTTTATTTACCTGGCGCGGGAGATTCCTCTTAAACTGGGACATCAATCAGCCAGGTTCAGCCACTCACCCACAAGCATCCTCCCCCCACACCCCCCCCACTCTCCATCCCATGTCTCCACCCACCAACTCTCCTCTCCTCCATCACGAGTCTGAAGTCTCGCACTCGCTCACGCTTGCACGCTTTCTCTCTCGACACCTTGATCAGCATCATCAGCAGCAGCAGCACCGCCATGATGACCATCAGCACCCATAATCATCAGCAGGTCTACCACCATCATTGTCATCATCAGCACCACCATCATCATCAGCACCACCATGATGACCATCAGCCCCACCATCATAATCATCAGCAGGTCCACCACCATTGTCATCATCAGTACCATCATCATCATAATCATCAGCAGTACCACCATCATTGTCATCATCAGCACCATCATCATAATCATCAGCAGTACACACCATTGTCATCATCAGTACCATCATCATCATCATAATCATCAGCAGTACCACCACCATTGTCATCAGCACCATCATCATAATCATCAGCAGTACCACCACCATTATCATCAGCACCATCACCATCATAATCATCAGCAATACCACCACAATTATCATCAGCAGCACCATCATCATCATAATCATCAGCAGTACCACCACCATCGCCATAATCAGCACCATCATCATCATAATCATCAGCAGCTCCACCACCATTGTCATCATCAGCACCACCATCATCACAATCATCAGCAGCTACACCACCACCATCATCATCCTCGTCAAGAGCACCGCGATTCCATTTACGACTCCGTCATTACAAACGCCACCTCCATCACCACCACTTTCATCATCACCAACAACAACAACCACCTTCACAGGCTGTTGGGGCAAGCGCTGTTAGCGAGTAGCACCTATGCCGGCCGGCAATGTGGCACACGCGCGGCGGGGTGGGTGGCAGCACCACGCCGACCGCCTTTGCCTCCCCAGTGGCGATGTTTCACTACACACCGCACCGGGTACTCATTTGTGGCCGAGTCGACCTAGGGGAGGCCCAGGCCCGGCTCAGGCAAATCGTCAGCGGTGTCGGCCGTGAGAGGAGCCATCGCCGGGGTTCGTAACCCCCTCCCCCCCAGCTAGCAGCGCTAACCGCTGCACCACCGCTCCGCCCTCGATATTCGCGGACGCCGGCCCGGACACCCGGAGCGCGCTCCGCTCGCTCTGGACCGCGGGACATCAATCAGGGGTCTGTCAGGGTCGCGACAGTTGAGGGGTTAATTAGCGGGGAGTGAGGGGAGGGGCCGGGGAGAGGAGGAGGGGGGGGGGGACGTGTGCTAGTGATTGATCCGCTGTTATTGATCCTACTCACTCATCCATCCCACTCACGTCATCGATTATTTGTGTTTCTTCCCTTATCGATTATTAGAGCGCAGCTTCGTGTCGCTCGGTGTGGCGAGGCCGAGAGACGGGCTCCATAAACACACGCACACACAGACAAAGACCCCCGTATAGCCTTCAACAGACTTGGGGCAAGTGAACTGCTGTTAAATTTTGATTTAAAGCTTTCGTGACTGCAGGGATTCATCTTCTTGGTTCTTTCGGTAAAGTCACGTAGAAGGGAAGTAATATTATGTTTTATTTTTATTATTTTATTACTTCCCTTCTACGTGACTTTACCGAAAGAACCAAGAAGATGAACTGCTGTTAGCGAGTCACATCTGTGATAGCCGGCACGCCCGGCCGCCTTTGTCTTCCCGATGGCGACGTGCTACTCATTTTAAGGCGACATATATTTAGAAAGACAAAAATCACCCGTATAGCCTTTCACAGACTGTTGGGCAAGTGCTCTTAGCGAGCACCAATGAATGCCGGGATATAAATATCGACACGTGACGCACACGCTGCGTGAAATGGCGGCGCAGCAGATGCGATCATTATCGATTATCGATCTGTGCGGACCTGTCCCGTCTCTCCCCTCGATCCCATTCTTTGCTCCCCTCTCTCCTATCTTGCCCCACCCCCCCTCTCTGTCCCTTCTCTCCCCTCGCTAATCAATCACGTCCCGAACTTTGCCCATCGCGTCCCGCAATCACCACCCGCCACGCGCACGTTTATTTAGCCCCTAATTGACACGTGACCTTTGACCTCCGGGCGCCACGGTTCGGAGCTGATAATTTAATTAACTTTAAACAAACCCCCCCTCCCCATCATTATTAATTGATTATCGCAACCGAGCGGCGGGGAACCGAGAGGGCTTACGCCCGTGTGGGAGACGGAGCGATGGAATCAGCTCGCGTGTACAGGTTGGATCGTTTTACCGCAAGATCGTGGCATTTGGCGACGGCGAATTTAAACTTTGGGGCGGGGGGGGGAGGTCTTTATTCAGCAGTGGATTGACCATGGCTGCTGCTGCTGCTGATGATGATGATGGATGTTCAACTTCTTTCGCACCGTAGGTTGCCAACAGACTGTTTGGAGCCGTTTTGTTTTTTTGTTTGTTGCGGTTGCACCCGATTCAAGAGCCGAATTTTTTTCCAAATTTCACTTTATGGCCCACATGGCTTCTAGACCAAACATGAAACTGAAAACTGAAACTGAAACGGCAAACGAGGGGTGTTGTGTGGCCAGCACTACACACACGCCCGGCCGTCTTTGTACTCTCCTCGTGTGGCGATGTTTACAAGTCTGTGTGTGTATGTACGTTGCTATTCTTTCGCACGCTACGTAGTCAACGGTGCTGATCGGGTACGGATGATGACGAGGCCGACGATGACGATGTCACGTGTAGCGCGGTTGGCGTGCTGTCTATCGGCTTCGGCGTCACACTCCACGGCGGGCGAATTACTCGGTGCACTGAAGGATGTCAACCCGGGGGGCTCCGTGTGTGGGGTGCTCAGCACGAAACTCGGAGCAGCAGCAGNGATGGGACTCCAGACCGGCCTGCCCTGGGTCCAGGGGACCCAACCCGCATTCCGAATTCTATGAAAAAAAAACAGCAAACAACAGCAAATCATCTTCTTGGTTCTTTCGGTAAAGTCACGTAGAAGGAAATAATAAAATAATAAAAATTAAACATAATAAAATACAATTCTCACGACGTTTCGGCCACAACGCAAGCAGCCGTCCTCAGATGAAGAACAGGTCTGTCCGAAAGACGGCGTCTGACGGCTGCTTGGTTGTGGCCGAAACGTCGTGAGAATTGTATTTTATTATGTTTATTTTTATTATTTTATTATTTAGCTTCCACGTGACTTCACCGAAAGAGCCAAGAAGATGAATCCATCCTGCAGTCACGAAAGCATTAAATCGAAATTTAACATCAAATCATTTTTCTGAACTCCCTGATGTCTAGAACAGAGACCGGGGAATTATTTGTGCCAAGTAGCATCTCTCTCCGGCCTTTCTAGAACATCATCGTGCGCACTCTTCATGTTGCGTTACATTTATTTATATTATGAACTGAGTTCGATTCGCGGCCACGGCTATATCGTCAGTGGCCAGCGACATCTGAACCGGTCCAAGTCTGTAAGTCGTACAAGCCTAAGCACAATGAGTTGCGTAAGACATCAGCACTGGGGAGACAAAGGGGGCTGTGCGTGGTCACGGACAGGCCCCGCACTCGTTGGGATATTCGTCACTGATGTTGGCCGTGAGCGGGATTCGAACTGCGCTAACCACTGCGCCACCGATCACCACACTTACCAAAACAAAGACAAAGATCCCCATGTTATAGCCTTAACAGACTGTAGGGCAAGTGCTGTTAGTGAGCAGCACCTATGAAGGCCGGAACGGTACACGAGGGGTGGGTGGCCAGCACCCGGCGCGACCGCCTTTGTCTCTCCAGTGACGATGTTTACACACCGCACCAGGTACTCATTTGAGGCTGAGTCGACCTAGCCCAGAACCGGTTCAGATAATCGTCGCCGGTGTTGGCCGTGAACGGGAATCGAACTCGGATTAACGCCTTTGCAGCGCAGTGCGCTAACCGCTACACTGCCGCTCCCCACACACACTGACACACACACAGTGACACACACACAGACACACTGACACACACACTGAGACACACACTGACACACACACTGACACACACACACTGATACACTGACACACACACACTGACACGCACACTTACACACACTGACACACACACAACACACTGACACACACACACTGACACACACACTGACACACACACACTGACACACACACTGACACACACACANTGACACACGCACAGACATCGACAGACACAAGCAGACAGACACAGACGCGTCACTCCACGTGACGCGCAGGACGTATACGGGGTGGGGGGGGGGGGCAGGTCTCGCCTCTATAATCCCCGTCCCGCACTCAGCCCCCATCAATCCCACTTGACCCAGAGGCAGCAGGAATCATTAATCAGCACTCTCATCCCCCCTTTAGCTATGGCCCGGCACAAAGACAAAGATGCCCCGGATAGCATGCGCCGACTGTTGTGGCAAGTGCTGTTTTGAAGGTACGCGATGATGCGCGTTGGTGGAGGTTCAGCAGCACCACGCCCGAACGCTTTTGCCTCTCCTCGCGCCAAGTCGTCATTTGAGGCTGAGCCCACCTAGGGGAGGCGCAAGACGATCGCGAGCGGGGAATCGGACTCTTGGGGTTCGCCGGGTTCGTAATCGCGGCGCGCTAACTGCTGCGCCACCGCTCCCCACGCGCCTGGACTCGCGTGACGCACGAAATCTCCCTCGGTCGCACATTCCCTGACACACTGTGGTGACACGTACCCACGTACCCAAGACAAAGATCCACCCCTCCCCCAGTACTATCTGAAGGCCGGCACGGCACACGAGGGAGTGGGTCGCCAAACCCGGCCGCCTTTGTCTCCCCGCGGCGGGTGCTCATTTGAGGCTGGGTCGACCTAGGGGAGGCCCAGAACCGGTTCAGATAATCGTCACTCGGTGTTGCCCGTGAGCCGGGTTCATAGCGCAGAGCGGTAACCGCTGCCCACCGCTCCCCATTGTGTATGACACGCGCACACACGCACATACACGCACACACACACGCACACACACACACACAATAATGTACATACTGTATAATATAATTCAAACACTCCCCCGTATAGCCTCAACAGACTTTAGGGGCAAGTGCTGTGAACCAGCAGCACCTGTGAAGGTTGGCACGGCACACGAGGGGGTGGGTGGCCAGAACCACGCCCGACCGCCTTTGTCTCTCCGAGTGACGATGTTGTTTTTCTGTACCGCTCCAGGTGCTCTTTTGAGGCCGAGTCGACCTAGGGAGGCCCAGGTCTGGTTCAGAAAATCGTCAGCGGTGTTGGTGGCCGCGAGCGGGAATCCAACTCGGGCCATCGCCGGATTCGCAGCGCTGCGTGGCGCTAACCGCTGCGCCACCGCTCCCCACGGCACCCACGCACACACACACACACACACACACACACCCACACACAAACACACACACACACACCCACCACACACACACACGCACACACCCACACACGCACACATACACACACCAACACACACGCAACACACACAACACACACACACCAACACACACACACACACCCACACACACCAACACACACAACACGGACCCGCCAACACACACACACACACACACACACTTACACACACACACACCACGCACACACCAACACACACCCACACACATACACACGCACACACACACACACACACACACACCAACACACACACCAACACACACATACGCGAGGCGCCCTCGCCTGTGAAACGTGGGGCCTTGACTGGGTAATTGCTCGGAATCCGAGAAGAGACGGCAGTAAGGAAGTGAGGAGGAGGGTGAGGAAAGAGGAGAGGGGAGGATGGTTTGGTGACGAGGGGCGCAGAGTCATTAGTCAGGAGGAGATTAGCGTTCGACACCCAAATCCCAACGCACTCACCGGNCACGTCTCACGCACACACTCAGGCACACTCACAGACACTCACACAATCACTCAGTCACTCACACTCACTCACTCACACACTCACTTAGCACACTCACACAACACCCACACACTCACACACTCACTCACACACACTCACTCACTCAGACACTCACTCACCACACTCACACACTACTACACACTCACTCAACAGTCAGTCACTCACACACTCACTCACACACTCAGTCACTCACACACTCACAGTCACTCACATACTCACTCAGTCACTCACACTCACTCACACACTCAGTCACACACACTCACACACACACTCACTCAGTCACCACTCACACTCACAACACTCACACAATCACACACACTCACACACTAACTCACACTCACTCACACACTCACTCACACACTCACTCAGTCACACACTCAACACTCACACACAGTCACTCCACACACACACACTCACACACCTCACTCAGTCACTCACACANTACTCAGTCACTAACTCACTTCACTCACACTCAACACACTCACACTCTCACCACACACACTCAGTCACACCATCTGTCACTCACACTCAGTCACTCACAGACACTCACACAATCACCCACACACTCACACACTCACTCCACACCACACACTCACTCACTCAGTCACTCACCACACTCACTCACACACTCTCACTCAACAGACACTCACACAATCACTCAGTCACTCACACACTCACACACACCACTCACTCACACACTCACACAACACTCACACACTCACTCAGTCACTCACACACTCACTCAGTCATACACTTACACACANTCAGTCACCACACACTCACTCAGTCACTCACACACTCACAACGCACCAGTCACACACACACANTCACTCAGCCACTCCTCACACACACTCACTCACACACACTCACTCACAGACACTCACACAATCACTCACTCTCACTTAGTCAGTTCACTCACACACTCACTCAGTCACCACACACCACACTCACTCACACTCACTCACACTCACTCACCACTTCACTCACGCACACTCACANCTCCTTCACTCACTCACACTCATCACACTCGCTCACTCACTCACTCAACACACTTACTCACCACTCACACACACTCACACTCATTCACACTCGCTCACTCACTCGCTCACTCACTCACACGCCTATCCACTCACGCCCCCACACTGCCTGGCTCCGCACTTTCCATGCCGCCAAATGAATCCTGTAAGAGTGTGATCATGAGCAGCAGCATCACAAATCCCATATCACACATTCGCTCAACGAACTCTCTTCCCACTCGCACATCACCACTCACTGGGTCGCCCCACTTCTCCCACATCGTCACCTCCAGGGTCATCACCCGTCATCGACATCACCAGCACCAGCACCACCACCAATACAGCCTCACATCAACCCAAACACGCCACCATTGTCAGCTCCACCACCACCACAATCCACTCACCACGACCTCCCTCATGTTGTGTTGCACATCGTGCCAGCTACTCATATTTTAGGCCCAGTCGACCTAAGGGAGATCCGCAGCCGGTCCAGGCAATCGCCGCCGAGGTTGGCCGTACCGCGGTGCGCTAACCACTGCGCCACCGCTCGCTGTACCCAACAGAGACAAAGATCCCCCATATAGCGTTAACAGACCTATGGGGGCAAGTGCTGTTAGCGAGCACCTATGAAGGCGGTGGATGGGTGACCAGCACCACACTCGACCGCCTTTGTCTCCCCAGAGGCAATGTTTACCGCACACCGCATCAGGGTACTCATTTGAGGCTGAGTCGACCTAGGGGAGGCCCAGGACCAAAATACATGCACACGTAGATACACACAGCCACCCATATACACCCATATACACACATACCCCTATACACAGAGAACCACATGTACACACGCACACATACCTATACTCACAGACACACATACATACACGGTATCGGTATGTGTGTATGTATGTGTCTGTATTGGTGCTACTCGCTAACAGCACTTGCCCCAACAATCTGTTAAGGCTATACGGGTTCTTTGTCTTTGTATGTGTCTGTGCATAGGCGTTCCATTCATGCATACTGTATACGAAACAGATTGTTGATTCAAGTGGCGTTAGCGAGCACCTATTAAGGACGACAAGGCGCCAGACCGCCTTTGTCTCCCCAGTGGCGATGTCGATCACATCGCATCAGATACTCATTTGAGGCTGAGTCGACCTAGGGGAGTTCAGATAATCGTCACTGGTGTTGGCCGTGAGCGGGAATCAAACTCGGGTCGCCAGGTTCGTAGCGCAGCGCGTTAACCGCTACACTACTGCTCCCCATATACACACACTGACACACACACACTGACACATACACACTGACACACACACTGACACACACACACTGACACACACACACTGACACACGCACTGACACACACACAGACTGACACACACACACTGACACACACACACTGACACACACACTGACACACACACTGACACACACTGACACACACACANTGACACACACACAGACACACGCACTGACGCACGCACTGACACAGACTGACACACACACACTGACACACACACACTGACACACACACTGACTCACACACACACACTGACACNACACACACACTGACACACACACANTATGACACACACACACACTGACACACACTCACACACACTCTATCACACACACACACACACACACACACACACACTGACACACACACACACTGACACACGCAGCCGAGGCTATCTCTGACCCCGCCGTCTGCCCGTGCTCACCTGGCGAGGCGCACCTGTAAGAGATCTCCCCGTGTCTCTGTCTCTCTGCGTCTCCCGCCCCCCCATACTTAACCCTGCACCCATCACCTCCCTCCGGTCTCACCTCCCCCATCCACATCGCGATCTCCTTCTGAAGTTTCTCCTCTCTCGTTCACTCCGCCACATATCGCCTAAAATATCTCACAGGGAGAGAGAGAAAGAGGATTCCTTGCCGATAAACACGTGGGCAGCTCATTAGCAGTGATTCAAGCGAAACCTGACCCTGCCGCTGATCAACACATCAACATTATCATCGTCATCACACCACCAAAACCATCATCAACGCCATCATGATCACACACCACCACCATCCATCATCATCATCACCACAGTAATCATGATCATCACACTCACCATCACACCATTACCACCATCACAAACAGACAGTAATTAATTCACCATCACTCACCCAATTCGCCAAGCATCACCACAGACGTGACCATCATCGCCACCTTCACCACAACCACCACACAACCACCACAACCACCACAACCACCACCGCTACCACCACAACCACTGACTACCACAACCGTCACCTATTACCACCACAACCACCACCACTAACTACCACAACCACCACCACTGACTACCACAACCACCACCTTTGACTACCACCACCACCACCACCTTAACCACCACCTTTGACTACCACAACCAGCCTCACCACAACAACGCACTCACCCCCCCCCCATCTCCTCCTCCACCACCACCACCTCCACCACCACCTCCACCACCTTTCAACTCCTACAAACGCTTCGCCTGACCTTCTGTCGGAATGGCGAGCGGGTGTCTAAACATTGTTTGACAAATCATCGCCAATCCGAGACAACTTATCCACGTCCCGGGGCGCTTGGTCAGAGTCTTTTGGGGATGGGGAGGGAGGGTGGGGAGGGGGGAGGAGGGGGAAGGAGGGGGGAGGAGGAGGGGGAGGAGGAGGGGGNAGGAGGGGGGNAGGAGGAGGTGACCCACACCACGTGCCTCTGTCAAGGCAGCTCGAAACCGCCTTTGGAATAAGTGACGCAAACTCTCTCTCCCTCTCTCTACACACACACACACANCATAGTACACACGCAAGGCGACGTTTCGGGCAATGGCCCTCGTGCGTAACGAACGATTTGACCTGTCACCCCCCCCCCNGCAAATCGGACGCGAAACTCGGCCCGACTCCCACAGCAGGCCACGCGGTCGTTCACTCGAGGGTCGTTCACACTCACTCAGTCACTCACTCAACTCAGTCACACATTCACTCACTCACTCACACACTCACACTAACACACACTCACTCAGTCACACACACACTCACTCAGTCACTCACACACACTCAGTCACTCACACACACTCACACATACTCACTCAGTCACACTCATACACACTCACACACTCACACTAACACACTCACTCACACACTCACTCACACACTCACACACTCACTCACACACACTCACACACACACTCACTCACACACACTCACACACTCACACTAACACACTCACACTCACACTCACTCACACACACTCACACTAACACACTCATACTAACACACTCACACACACTCACACTAACACCTCACACTAACACACTCACACACTCACACACTCACACACACTCACTCAGTCACTCACACACACTCAGTCACTCACGCACACTCAGTTACACTCACACACACTCACTCAGTCACACTCACACACACACTCACTCAGTCACTCACACACACTCAGTCACTCACACAAACTCACACACACTCACTCAGTCACACTCACACACACTCACACACACTCACTCAGTCACTGACACACACTCACACACACTCACTCAGTCACTCACACACACTCACTCACACTCACTCAGTCACACTCACACACACTCACACACATTCACTCAGTCACTCACACACACTCACACACACTCACTCACACACTCCCTCACTCACACACACACTCACACACACTCACACACACTNACACACTCACACACANACACACACTGACACANTCACACANTCACTCACACTCACGCACAGGCANACACACACTCACACACACTCACACACTCACTCACCACTCACTCACACACACTCACACACACTCACTCACACTCACACACTCACTCACACACACTCACACACACTCACTCACACACTCCCTCACTCACACACACACTCACACACACACTCACACACACACTCACACACACTCACACACACACTCCTCACACACACTCACACACACTCACACACACACTCACACACTCACACACACTCACACACACACTCCCTCACTCACACACACTCAGTCACTCACACACTCACTCACACACTCACACTCACTCACACACACTCACACTCACACACACACTCACACACACTCACACACTCACTCCATACACACACACACACTCACACACACTCACACACACACACANTCACACACACTCACACACACACACACACTCACACACACTCACTCACACACACACTCACACACACTCACACACACTCACACACACTCACACACACACTCCCTCTCACACACACTCACACACACACACACACACANTCACACACACACTCCACCACACTCACACACTCACACACACTCACACACACACACTCACACACACTCCCTCCACACACTCACACGCACAGTNACACACACTCACTCACACACTCACACTCACTCTCACACTCACTCACACTCACTCACTCATAACTCACACACTCACTCACTCACACACACTCACACACTCACTCAGACTCACACACACTCAGTCACTCACGCACACTCAGTTACACTCACACACACTCACTCAGTCACACTCACACACACACTCACTCAGTCACTCACACACACTCAGTCACTCACACAAACTCACACACACTCACTCAGTCACACTCACACACACTCACACACACTCACTCAGTCACTGACACACACTCACACACACTCACTCACACACACACACTCACTCACACTCACTCAGTCACACTCACACACTCACACACATTCACTCAGTCACTCACACACACTCACACACACTCACTCACACACTCCCTCACTCACACACACTCACACTTACTCACACACTCACTCACACACACTCACTCTCACACTCACTCACACACTCACTCACACACTCACACACTCACTCACACTCACTCACTCACACACACTCAGTCACTCACACACTCACTCACACACACTCCCTCACTCACACCGGATTCCGGCTCACGGAACAAAGTCCAGCGAGGAGTTATCTGAATCGGACCTGGGCATCGCCTAGGTCCACTCAGCCTCAAACGGGCACCCGGCTGTGAGGTGTAGAAACATCGTCACCGGGGAGACAAAGGCGGTTGGGCGTGGGCTGGCCGCCCGCCCCATCGTGTGCCGTGCCGGCCTTCATAGGTGCTCGCTAACAGCACTTGCCCCAACAGTCTGTTAAGGCTACGCGGGGATCTTTGTCTTTGTGTTTGTGAGCGTGGCGCTGTCATTATCCAAAACAAAAGGTCGATCACGTGGGCACCGCCCCCACCTCCCATCCCCCGCCTCATTACATAACCCGCACAGTGCACGGTCAACGTCACTACTTCTTATCGTCAACAACATCGTCATCATCATCAACATCATCATCCACATCACTATCATCAACAACATCGTCAACATCATCATCATCAACAACATCGTAATCATCATCAACATCATCATCCACATCACTATCATCAACAACATCGTCAACATCATCATCATCAACAACATCGTCATTATCATCAACATCATCATCCACACCACTATCATCAACATCATCAACAACATCGTCAACATCATCATCGTCATCATCATCAACATCATCATCCACATCACTATCATCAACAACATCGTCAACATCATCATCATCAACAACATCGTCATTATCATCAACATCATCATCCACACCACTATCATCAACATCATCAACAACATCGTCAACATTATCATCGTCATCATCATTATCATCCACATCACTATCATCAACATTTGACCGGTGTTTAAACACACGCTCCCAATTCGTTTTCCGGAGGCTCCTGCCGATGTCGCTGCTGCTGCTTTAATGTCAATTGAGTAATTAGCAGGTATTCATCTTCTTGGTTCTTTCGGTAAAGTCACGTAGAAGGGAAATAATACAATAAAAAAAACATAATAAAATACAATTCTTACGACGTTTCGGCCACAACGCAAGCAGCCGTCCTCAGGTGAAGAACAGGTGTGTCGGGAAGACAGCGTCTGAAATGAAAGCTTTAAATCGAAGTTTAATTTGCAGGTATTCTTTACAGCATTACTCTTTGGTTCTTTCGGTAAAGTCACGTAGCTATAAAATAAAATAAATTAAAACAAATTGCCATGTTTGTTTATTCATATTCTTAGGTTTTTTCGGTAAAGTCACGTAGGTAAAAAATAAAATAAAAATGTATAAAAGTAAAATAAAAATAAAAATAATTAAATTTAAAATTTTTACCTACGTGACTTTACCGAAAAAACCTAAGAATATGAATCCTTGCAGTCACGAAAGCTTCAAATCTAGAATTAATGCCATGTTTGTGTCTCTCTGTTAAGGCGAGACGGGCGATCTTTGTCGTTGTGTCTCTGCGCGTGTGTCGAGTCGTGGTCAGCGCTCCGAACCCGGCAGAGACCCGGGGTTCGATCTCCGCTCACGTGAATCCAACAACGGTGACGATTACAATGATCTTCTTGGTTCTTTCGGTAAAGTCGCGTAGAATGGAAATAATAAAATAATAAAAATAAAACATAATAAAATCATTCTCACTAAAATTTTATTATGTTTTATTTTTATTATTTTATTATTTCCATTCTACGTGACTTTACCTAAAGAACCAACAAGATGAATCCCTGCAGTCACGAAAGCTTTAAATCGAAAGATTACAATGATCTCATCCCGGTCGTGTGCCTCCCCGAAGGTCGACTCAGCCTCACCCGAGTACCTGGCGTCATGTGTGTGTGTGTGTACACTTCGCCGCTAGGGAGACAAAGGCGGCCGGGCGTGTGCCGGCCCCCGCCACATCCACATCCCCGTTCGAGACCTTCAATCAATGGGCGTTTGCTCGCAACTGCGCAAAACAGCACTTGTCCACCCCCCACTCCCCGTCAAGACTACACGCTGGGATACTTTGCCTTTACTACGCTTAAGGGAAAAACCGGAAAGCCCCACCCCCCAACCCCCCCCCACCACCCACCCCACTGACTTCTCTCTCCAGCCCGAGTGCTGGCCCGCATGTCGCCTCGTGTTCCCGCATGCACTCGTCCCTGCCGGCGTGTTAACGATAATGACGGTGGTCATGTCAGAGGCTGATAGCGGGGTGGGGAAGGTGGGGAGGGTGGGGGGGGCTATCCTCCGCCCCCCACCCACCCACCTCCCCCCNGCCCCCCCAAACAATATGCGAACCATACCCCAAAACCACCAACCCCTCCCTGCTATCACCATCGGCGCTGTAAGTGATCTGCTCCTTCGTGTTAAGTGAACTCACTACCAACCAAACCACCCTCCTCCCTCCTCCTCCCCCTTCGCCGCCACTCTGAACCTCTTCATCTCCGTTGCTTTGCTGTGACAGGTCCTCGCTTCGTGATTTATTGGAACATTTCTGATTTTTTTTTCTTCACCTTTCTCTCGCGAGCGCGGAACAACGCCTATTTCCTGACCATGCGACCCAGGGGCTGTTTTGCCAACAGACGCGTCGCGTTCCACAGGAAGAGACGGAAGGGACGGAGAGAAGAAGGGGGGGGGTGATGGCGTGGGACACGGGGGGGGGGTGAGGACAAGTGCACGTGCACGGCTCTTGAGATAAATAATTCGAAGATGCTGGGGTGATGAAACAATTGAATGGCCTTGCTCAATTTACAAGATAGCTCTTCTGGGTTCTTTCGGTAAAGTCACGTAGAAGGGAAATGATAAAATAAAACAAATAAAACAATAAAATAATTCTCACGACGTTTGAAACGTCATTCAGACGCTGTCTCCCCGACAGACCTGTTCTTCACCTGAGGACGGCTGCTTGTGTTGTGGCCGAAACGTCGTGAGAATTATTTTATTGTTTTATTATTATTACTTTATTATTTCTCTTCTACGTGACTTTACCGAAAAACAAGAAGATGAATCCCTGCAGTCACGAAAGCTTTAAATCGAAATTCAAGAGACCTGTTAGATTCGTGTTCTCTGCTCCGACTTTGTTAATGGGGTGCTGTTCGTTGCTGACCGCTTGGCGTTTTGAGCACTTGGGCACTGCGTGATCAGCGAGGGTGTTGTAAAGGAAAAAAAGAAAACACAACAGAATCGGAATATGTATTTATTCTGGAGGAATCTGATGAGCTATCAAGCTCTTTATTTTTATCAGATGTCCAGACACTCGGCCACTCGTGGATTTCACACGGAGCGAGTCACAAGCCCAAAGGCTCGTCTGCCCGTGAATTTCACGGGGAGAGAGATGGAGGAGAGATTGAGAGAGTGGAAAAAGAGAGACAGAGAGACTTTTGACTTTTAAACAACTTTTATTGCCGCCAGCAGCAACAGCACTGGAGGCGATTTCGATATGAAATACACAAAGTCACCAGAAACAAATTAACGCTACAAATCCACGCGCTGTAGCGCTAAAAGCACCGCACACAACACGAAAGAAAAAGTCACGTGGTGGTGGTGGTCATCGCGCACGCCACGGTGACGAGCGAGCGCTTCAGAAGGTGAACACGAGGGTGCCGTCCACGCTGGTACAGAGAGGGGCTTGTCCGGCTCCCAGCGTTCGAAGAAGACGCGCACATCACCGACATGTGTGTGGTACATGGCGTGCTCCAGCCGGAGCCGCGCCTTGAGCAGGCCTCTGAACACTGGAAGCACAGAGCAGCCGTCAGGGTCACCTTGCAGCATCTTTTTCCTCGTTCTGTCATGGCGCTTGTGTGCCAGGTAAGGCACCACCCATACACGAAGCTGCTGTTGTAGACGGGCACCCCAGTTTCCTGAAGATGTCCCCAAAAGGCGGAACATTGGTTTGAGCCGCTGGCAGCGTAAGTACTGGTGGGGCAGATCCTCCCTGACACCGTAGGAAATGCACAAGTCTGTTACCCTGGCGAGATTCGGCTGAGCCACACGGCTGATGAGAGTGTGGAGAGAGAGATACAGGGCGAGGAAGGTGGCCCTGGAGGGGAAACGTCCGGCCAGCAGCCTGGGCATCTTCCGCGCTCTGTTCGGAGCCAGGGTGTGTGGGCTGGAGTTCCGCCATACGGCGCGGCTGGTGACCCACGCCGTGCCGGCCTTCAAGGAGCAGTGGGCGATGGAGGAGGCCGTGTGCTCGGTGGCAGATGACGGGGAGCTCTGCATGCTGATATGAGCTACCCGTCGGAGGCCGTCGGACTGCGAGAAGGGCTGCGTGCAGAACGAGAGAGAGCGAGAGAGAGAGTGAGAGCGAGGGGAGGGGGGGCAAGCCCTTTGATAAATTTCGAGCGAATTATTTGTTTTGTGTGTGTGTGTGTTTAATCTCCCTCCTCTCTCCTCTCTCTTTGGATACATCCCAAATATCGACGCGGCAATTACTGTACACTCCTCTTCTTGTTGTTTGCCTTGGATCACCTCCACGGTAATTAGTGTCACTCGGTTCGCCCACACCCCGTCGTCGTTACAGAGGCGCGCTGTGGTGTGCGATGCGTGTGGTGTACGTAGAGGCGAGGAGAAAAGACACACGGATTGGCAGACCAAGAGGGAGCGACTTCAAGAAACAGCGACAAATACGTCTGGAGCTGCCACCGCATTCACTTGTGATCGCCGTGGCAAGGATCGTCACTCAAAGATTGGCCTACTAAGTGGTGCTAGGCGCTGCGAAACCTACCGCTGACCTCGTAAGGCGCAAAAGAATTGTCTCTGGTGACACACAGGCCCATGACGTTGAACTTCTTTCGCACCGTACGTAGCCAACGGCGGAGGGAAGGACAACAAACTAAATGCACGCAAAAAGCAGTTTCTACATAAATGTGTTGTCGATGACAACGCTGCTGCTGCTGCTGCGTTGGCAGTGGTGTACAAGCACAGTCCAACAACAACAACAAATGAATACATTCGTCAACAACAACAACAACACCACCTCCGTGTGCGGCCTTAAAACAAAAACACGTTAAATAACGCGCGACGTTTCGGGCAATGGCCCTACTGCACAGCACCGCTGCAGACGGGCGCAGAGAGAATGCGAGTTTCACGCGAACAAGTGCAGAGACACGGAATGGGTCACTGCGGGGCACAGCGCGGGTTGCTGGCATTGGCAGCAGCCCTGCCTGTCAGCAGGTCACGTGATAAGCAGAGAGGGGGTGCAGGGCAAAATGACAGAGAGAGGGGGGGGGCACGTGAGGTTCGCCCTGGAACCCGCGAGAAGGTTCTAGAAGCGGGGGGGGGGGCGGAGCGAGGGCACACCATGAGGATAAAAGGGGACCCCCGAGGGGAAGATTCGGGGCTGTCGCATGGAGTGGGGTCCCCTCGTCGTGCTGCTAGAGTCTTCGCAGAGGTCGCAACCGGGTACCCGATACCCTACCCGATACCCGTACCCTACCCGATACCCGTACCCTACCCGATACCGTACCCTACCGATAACGGATCACGCATTTGCGTGATCCGTTACATAGATTTACGGTCGGACCGTCGTCGGGAGTTGTGTCCCCATCAGCAACATCAGCATCAGCATCGTCATCAGCATCATTAGCATCATCAGCAGCATCATTAGCATCAGCATCGTCATCAGCAGCATCATTATCATCAGCATCATTAGCATCAGCATCGTCATCAGCATCATTAGCATCATCAGCAGCATCATTAGCAGCATCGTCATCAGCAGCATCATTATCATCAGCATCATTAGCATCAGCATCGTCATCAGCATCATCAGCATCAGCATCGTCATCAGCATCATTAGCATCATCAGCAGCATCATTATCATCAGCATCATTAGCATCAGCATCGTCATCAGCAGCATCATTATCATCAGCATCATTAGCATCAGCATCGTCATCAGCAGTATCAGCATCATCAGCATCGTCATCAGCGTCATCATCAGATTCATCAACATCAGCAGCAGCATCATTAGCATCAGCATCGTCATCAGCATAATCATCAGCATCATTAGCATCATCATCAGATTCATCAACATCATCAGCAGCAGCATTGTCATCATCATCAGCATCATCAGCATCATCGTCACCATCATCAACAGCATCATCACCATAAGCATCATCAGCATCATCATCAGGATCGCCGGGTTCGTAGCGCAGCGCGCTAACCGCTACACCACCTCTCCCCATCACCATCACCACCACCACCATCACCACCACACCACCACCGCAATCACCATCACCACCAACACCACTAACACCACCATCACGGCCATCACCATCAACACCACCATCACGGCCATCACCATCACCACCAACACCATTAACACCACCATCACGGCCATCACCATCACCACCACTAACACCACCATCACCACCATCACCATCACCACCGTCCAGCCACACCGCGATCCACCGTTACAATCCACGCAGACGCACGGACAAATCTCGCGTCTCAACGTGGGGGGGGGGGAGGATCGATTCACCCCGTGCCACTCCGACACCTCCACCCGTGCCAGGAGTCGAACCCGGGTGCCCCCCCCCCCCCACGTGCAGGGCCGGGTTAAGGGGCTGGGCTTCAGGGGCTGCAGCCCAGCGGACTCCGTCAGCTGGAAGGCCTCCAGAGATGAAGTGTAAAAGTTATTTCATTTTCTTGGTTCTTTCGGTAAAGTCACGTAGAAGGGAAGTAATACAATAATAAAAATAAAACATAATAAAATAATTCTTACGACGTTTCGGCCACAACGCAAGCAGCCGTCTTCACCTGAAGACGGCTGCTTGCGTTGTGGCTTTACCGAAAGAACCAAGAAGATGAATCCCTGCAGTCACGAAAGCTTTAAATCGAAACATTTTTCATTTGTGAATGCTGAATTGTATTTGTTAGCCTTGTTAAAAAATATATTTTATATTTCTTTAACTTTTTTAATTTTTTAAAATATTACTGGGGGTGGGTGGGGCCTCACGCTACCCTGTAGCCCAGGGGCCGTACAAGATCTTAACTCGGCCCTGCCTCCCGCACCCCTCGTGGCGCGGGTCGCGTGCGCGTTGCGTGGCATGGGGAGGCTGCTGCTGCCTGCTGCTGGTGCCCTCGGCAGGGGCAGGAGGAGGGTGAGGGGGTGAGGAGGGGGGGGAGTGAGGAAGGGGGTGAGGGGTTAGGGGGCGAGGGGGGGGGTGAGAGAGGGTGAGGGGAGGGAAGAGGTGGGTGAGGAGGGGGTGAGGGGTGAGGGGGAGAGTTTCGGGGGTGAGAGGGGGGTGAGGGGGGGGGCTGTCGTGGCACAGCGCCCCGGGGACGTTGCGGTCCAACCCGCAGTGTAATGAGGGGGGTGAGGTGGGGTGGGGGNTGAGGTGGTGGGTGGTAGGGTGAGGTGGGGGGTGAGGTGGGGGGGTGAGGTGGGGTGGGGTGGGGGACCCATCGGCGATCAATAGACACGGAGTGTGGGGAGTGTTGGGAGTGTGGGGAGTGTTTGAGTGTTTGGAGTGTTTGGAGTGTGGGGAGTGTTGGGAGTGTGGGAGTGTTGGAGTGTGGCGTGGTAGTTACTGCGCCAAAAACCGCAACCCCAGGCGAACTCGAGGTTCGAGTCCCGCTCACGCTCCCAGCGTCACTCAACTTTCATTTCATTCTGAACTCTCAAATTTGGGTTTCATCAACAAAAACAACAATAACAACAACAGCGATTCTCCGACAAACAAAACACGTGGCAGTCAAATAAATTAACAATCAATCCCCCGCACCTCCCCACCCCTAGATCGACTCAGCCTTGTTAGACACGAGGACCTGCCGGGGGTATGCGCTGTGTACAAACATCAGCGGGAGGGAGACAAAGGCGGCCGTGGAAGTGTTGCTAACCCAGTGCCGGATTATCCTCGTAGCACTAGCAGCTCCAAATGCTACGGGCCCCGCACTTTCAAGGGCTAAATGCTTTCAAGCGATCAATTCCGTTCCAGTGATTCTGCACTTGCTCTATTACTATAGTACTATACCGCCTTCAACTTTATGAACGACCGGGTGTTTAAGGTTAGCGATTTGTCGCATTATCTGGCTGTATAGCAAATGAAAAAAGAACAATTACTTTACTATGCAAGTAAAAAATTTGTGTTTTAATATTTATGTTTTTTTTTATTAGGGCCCTTTATAACAAATGCTACAGGCCCCGCACTAGCTTCCGTAGCGGACTTCATAGCGGTGCTGCGGGTACTCGCGAACAGCACTTTGCCCCGACAGTCTGTGAAAGGCTATACGGGGGATCTTTGTATTTTTGTCTTTGTAGTAGTGGAGGGAGGGAGGGGAGGGGCGCGCGGGGGGTGGGAAGACAAAGGCGGCTGGGTGGGTACGTCCGTGCGTGGCTGGGTGAGTTCACCACCGAGCTGCTCGTGGTTTGTACCTCGCCATGTCTCCGTGTGGGCGCCACGGTGGCTAGGAGATGTTAACATCCCGACCCTGACGCCTGCTGTATTTGGAGTTTGTCTCTCTCTCATCATCATCATGGTGGCTAGGAGATGTTGACTACCTCGCCTGGTATACAGGAGGTCGTGGTTCGATCCCGACCCTGACGCCTGCTGTGTATTTGGAGATGCGTCTCTCTCTCTCATCATGATCACAGTGGCCAGGAGATGTTAACTACCTCGCCTGGTATACAGGAGGTCGTGGGTTCGATCCTGACGCCTGCTGTGTATTTGGAGTTTGCGTCTCTCTCTCATCATCATCACGGTGGCTAGGAGATGTTAACTACCTCGCCTGGTATACAGGAAGTCGTGGGTTCGATCCCGACGACGGCTGTGTATTTTGAGTTTGCGTCTCTCTCTCATCATCACGGTGGATATGAGATGTTAACTACCTCGCCTGGAATACAGGAGGTCGTGGGTTAGATCCTGACGCCTGCTGCTGCTNTGTATTTGGAGTTTGCGTCTCTCTCATCATCATCACTGTGGCTAGGATATGTTAACTACCTCGCCTGGTTTACAGGAGGTCGTGGGTTAGATCCCGACCCTGACGCCTGCTGCTGTATATTTGGAGTTTGCGTGTCTCTATCTCATCATCATCACTGTGGCTAGGAGATGTTAACTACCTCGCATGGTATACAGGAGGTCGTGGGTTCGATCCCGACCCTGATGCCTGCTGTATATTTGGAGTTTGCGTGTCTCTATCATCATCATCACGGTGGCTATGAGATGTTAACTACCTCGCCTGGTATACAGGAGTTGGTGGGTTCGATCCCGACCCTGACGCCTGCTGTGTATTTGGAGTTTGCGTGTCTCTATCTCATCATCATCACTGTGGCTAGGAGATGTTAACTACCTCGCATGGTATACAGGTGGTCGTGGGTTCGATCCCGACCCTGATGCCTGCTGCTGCTGTATATTTGGAGTTTGCGTGTCTCTATCTCATCATCACGGTGGCTATGAGATGATGACGACCTCGCCTGGTATACAGGAGGTCGTGGGTTCGATCCCGACCCTGACGCCTGCTGCTGCTGTATTTGGAGTTTGCGTCTCTTTCTCATCATCATCACGGTGGCTAGGAGATGTTAACTACCTCGCCTGGTATACAGGAGGTGTGGGTTCGATCCCGACCCTGACGCCTGCTGTGCTGTATATAGTTTGCGTGTCTCTATCCGTCTCCCTGTTGTCGCGTGGATTCTTATCCGGATCCTCTGCGTTTTCCCTCGGCATTTCGACTCAACATCCACGCATTTAGAGCCTTGTGGCCACTATTTACACACGACAGGGGGCCACTTCGTTGACCTATAATTTGTTGGTAGACAGATCGCTTCTGAAAAAAAGCAACGTCGCTCAGTGGGTCCTGACCTGGGCCAAAATAAAATCTAGTTTAGCCGCAGCTTCTCTATCTCTTCCCTCTGCAGCAGTTATAATAATAATGATGATGATGGTCAAAACAGCAGCTCGCTAACATCAACGTATCTCCCGCCCCTGCAGTCAATGCCGATGATGGGGATGATTGTGGGGCGCTTGTGTTGGGTGGAGGGTCAGGGAGGTTGGGGGTGTAAGGGGAGGGGTGGAGGGGGGGAGGGGGTTGAGGGGGAGGGGTGGGAGGGGGTGGAGGGGGAGGAGAGGAAGGGGGTGGAGGGGTGGAGGTGGAGGGGTGGGAGGGGTGGAGGGGTGGAGGGTGGTGGAGGGTGGTGGAGGAGGGATGTAAGGTTGCGGGGTGGTGGAATGGTTGTCATCTCGCGTCTGTGACTCAAGAATTCGGCCCGCGCGTTTATTCCATCGACTCGGGCGCGCGGGGGATGCGGGGAGAGGGGGGGGGGGCGTGGTGGTGGCAGTGGGGGGGGGGTAAGCGGGGGGGGGGTTTAGTTATTGGCCCGCGGGGTGATTTTCGTTGAGCGATTTCTGTAAAGCGTCTATTAACCTTTCATTTGGTGAGCGCGGCGAGACCCGCCACTCAAAAACATTGAGCCTCATTGTTCGCGGCGCGCGGGCTGGATCGCGACTCGGCGACGGCTCCGTGCTGAACGCCTGTTGCTCGACAGGGTTGGGAGCGAGTGGAGTGAGTGAGTGAGAGTGAGCGAGAGGGTGGAGTGAGTGGAGTTAGTGGAGTGAGTGAGCGAGAGAGAGAGGGTGGAGTGAGTGGAGTGAGTGAGTGAGTGAGAGTGAGCGAGAGAGAGTGAGCGAGAGAGAGAGAGAGTGGAGTGAGTGGAGTGAGTGAGTGAGTGGAGTGAGTGAGTGGAGGTGAGTGGTGGAGTGAGTGGTGAGTGGAGTGAGTGATAGTGTGAGTGAGTGGTGGNAGTGATAGTGAGTGAGTGGAGTGAGTGAGTGGAAANAGTAAGGGAGTGNGTGAGTGAATCAGTGGAGACCGGGGAGTTAGCGGTGAGGGAGTGAGGGAGTGAGTGAGTGGAGTGAGCGAGAGAGAGAGGGAGAGGCAGAGAGACGAACCTACGCCCACGTAGACGTAAAAATTAACCCGTAAGAACAAAGTTTTTCACTATAAATCCTTTATATGCGTGGCGGCTAGAGTCCTCTCGTCCTCTGGCTTGAGATGGCTGCCACCTATGAGTCAGATGATTGCCTGCCACCATTAAGCAATTGGTAATTAAATATAATTTATTTTTTCCTAAAAGTGTAAAATTTTGGAACAAAAATTTTCACGAAAATAATTGTCACGCACAACGAGTCTGTGTGCAAAATGTCAGCTCGATTGGATCACGGGAAGTGGGTTAAAAAACGACCAAAACATTTGCACGGTCGTAAGCGCGCAAGCAAGCGAGCAAGTGAACTTAATATAAAGGATTTAAAAAGACGAAGATTCTCCACCACCCTCCTCCCACCCCCGTAGAGCCTGTAACATGTTGGGGACAAGTGCTGTTAGCGAGCAGCACATTTGAAGGCCGGCAACGACGTCCCGGCCGCCTTTGTCTCTCCCGAGCGGCGATGTTTACTACACACCACACCGGGTACTCGTTTGAGGCTGAGTGGACCTAGTGGAGGCCGGTTCAGATAAGAATCACAGGTGTTGGTGGCCGTGAGCGGGAATCGGCCGATGAATGCCGGGCGTGGTGCCGGCCACCCACAACCCCCCTCGTGTACCGTGGCGGCCTTAATAGGTACTCGCTAACAGCACTTGCCCCGAAAGTCTGTTCATGCTATACGGGGATATCTTTGCCTTTGTTTAGCGTGCGCTCCTGCATTTAGAGGCAAAGGCGCGGCTCTGCAATTGCTCGCTCTCTTCACTGCTGGCGGAAGGCGCCACACCTCTTAGAGTGTTTGGCCTACTCTTCCACGTCGACCACACGTGCCGGCAAGGCGAGTGGAAGTTCCCGGCACGTGACCCCAAGGCACCACTTCTTGCGCTTGGCTGCATTCTCGATTTGAAGTTTTCGTGACTGCATCGACCCATGCTCTTTGGTTCTTTCGGTAAAGTCACGGAGGTAGAAAAAAAAATTAATCCGTAAAAACAAAGTTTTTCACTATAAATCCTTTATATGCGTGGCATCGGTTTTATTTTATTATTCATTTCTGTTTTTCTTGAGTAAGAGTTTCATTTTTATCACATTGGTATTTTAAATTAAATATGAATTTTTTCCCCTAAAAAGTGGAAAATTTTGGATAAAATTTTTCACGAAAATAAATTGTTACGCACAACGAGTCTGTGTGCAAAATGTCAGCTCGATTGGATCACGGGAAGTGGGTTAAAAAAAACGACCGAAAGATTTGCACGGTCGTAAGCGCGCAAGCAAGCAAGCAAGTGACTTAATATAAAGGATTTAATAACGACGGACGCTTTGCGTTGTTGCGCCCGAAACGCCGTGATTTATTTTAGTTTATACCCACGTGACGATACCGAAAGAACCAACGAGCATGACTCTTGCGCGTTATGCAATTGTCGTAGGACTTCCAACGCAATGTTTCAAAGTTCAATCTCCGAAGTAAAATTTTTTCATCATGATTAATCACTCTGGTTTTTTCCCCCATGTTCTTTTGCCGTTCAATTTCGTAACGTACCGACATGCCTTAATGTGTACGTTTCATTTAATTAGCTGCCCTCTTTCAAGGGCTAACCGCTGTAATTGAGAGCGGCAGTGTTTGTGCTTGTTTCACCCGGAATCTCCCCTTGGCTCGAGAGAGAGGCACAGAAAATTACCTTTATCGATGGCCCTCCCCTGGTGTACCCCCCTCCTACAACGTGATAGAGGCGCAGCCCTGCATGTATTGCTCAAGCCACTGCAAGACCATACAACTAAAAACAATTCCATTGAGCAGGTAAGGTCCGCTGAGATGACCTCGTTAGCGGACAAAGATAAAGATCCCTACGCACAGGCTTAACAGGCTGTTGGGCGCAAGTGCTGTTGGCGAGTAGCAGTTATATATGTTGAACTTCTTTCGTACCGTACGTAGCCAAATCGCGTTAATCAGAGGTGCCCCTATGAAGATCGGCACGGTACACGAGGGGGTGGGTAGGCCAGCAACACGCCCGACCGTCTTTGTCTCCCCAGTAGCGTTGTTTACTACATCACCAGGTACTCATTTGGGGCTGAGTCGACCTAGGGGAGGCGTGGGACCCGTTCAGATATTCGCTCNCTCTCATCATCCACGTGGCTGGAATGTAACCCGCGTCGATGGGTTCGTATCGCTATGCTGTAAGAGTTGCGTCTCCTCTCCCCACGGTGGCTAGGANATGTTATACNTTATCAGAGGTGACCTGACCCTACTCCTGATAATAGTTCCTACTGGTAGGAACTACCTCGCTGGTATATCGTGGGTTNGATCGCCTGACCCNGCTGCTGTATATTTNGAGTTGCATGGTCGCGTGGATTTNTCTGTGGGGTTTTCCTTCCACGTACAAGCAGAGTTTAAATCGATGAAAGCCCGCTATCCGCCATCAAATTTACCTCCTATGACCCTCTCTCTGTGTGCTGTGCAGAAGGGCCGTTGCCCGAAACGTCGTACATTGAATACTTCATTTGGCGGTGCAGGTCCTGAGAGTGAGACGTTGAAGCCGACAGGCAGCGGCGAAAGTCTCGTGGAAGACCCAAACCCAGAAGATCCCCTGGAGTTTTATCTTCCACGAAACTGCTCATGGTCCACCTAAAAAAAACCCGCCATCCGTTGCACAAACCACGGCAGTAGAAGATGTGGGGTAGCATGATTAAATGCACAAATGGGGAAAAATAAAATTTAAAAAACCCATCATCCGCTGCACAACCACGGCAGTAGATGTGGGGTAGCATGATTAAATGCACAAATAGGGAAAAATAAAATAAAAAACCCATAATCCGCTGCACAACCACGGCAATAGAAGATGTGGGGTAGCATGATTAAATGCACAAATGGGGAAAATAAAATAAAAAAAACCTATCATTCGCTGCACAACCACGGCAGTAGAAGATGTGGGGTAGCATGATTAAATGCACAAATAGGGAAAAATAAATAAAAAAAACCATCATTCGCTGCACAACCACGGCAGTAGATGTGGGGTAGCATGATTAAATGCACAAATGGGGAAAAATAAATTTTAAAAACCCATCATTCGCTGCACAAACCACGGCAGTAGATGTGGGGTAGCATGATTGAAAACACAAATGGGAAAATTTAAATAAAAAACCCAATCTCTGCACAACCACGGCAAGAGTAGATGTGGGGTAGCATGATTAAATGCACAAATGGGAAAATTTAAATAAAAAACAAAAACTCTCCAGTAGTAGTGGTGCTACTGTGGCCGTCCAGAGCATATCACGACGCAATGCCCGATCCGCTACAAATCCGAAGGAGGCATCAGCAGCGGTACACTCGGCTACGATGTGACACTCAAACAACTACAGTGTCACACTGTAGTTGTCTCTGCGTCTACCACAGCAGTGGTGCGAGAGAAGACGAAGCGGTCAAAGCCACCACCGCGTTACATTCTCAACTCATTCACGTCCTAGAAAACTATGCAGCCCCCCCCTACTCCCCCTACCCACTCCCCCTCCTCCCCGCTCGCTCACTCACTCCTCACTCTCTCCTCACTCCTCACCCTCCCCTGCCTCACCCNTCCCCCCACTCACCCTCCCCCACTCACCCTCCCCCCACTCACCCTCCCCCNCTCACCTCCCCCACTCCCCCCCCCCCCCTCACCCTCCCCCCTCACCCTCCCCCACTCACCCTCCCCCACTCACCCTCCCTCTCCCTCCCCACTCACCCTCCCTCACCCCTCCCCCACTCACCCTCCCCCTCTCCCCTCCCTCACCCCTCCCCACTCACCCTCCCCCACTCACCCTCCCCCCATCACCCTCCCCCACTCACCCCCTCCCTCCCTCACCCTCCCCACTCACCCTCCCCACTCACCCNTCCCCCACTCACCCTCCCCCACTCACCCTCCCCCACTCACCCTCCCCCACTCACCCTCCCCCCACTCACCCTCACNCCCTCACCCTCCCNACTCACCTCCCCACTCCCCCTCCCCCACTCACCCTCCCTCCCTCCTCCTCCCCCACTCACCCTCCCCCACTCACCCTCCCTCCCTCACCCCTCCCCCACTCACCTCCCCTCCCTCCCCCACTCACCCCCCCCCACTCACCCTCCCTCTCCCCTCCCCCACTCACCCTCCCTCCCCCCTCCCCCCACTCACCCTCCCCCCCTCTCCCCCTCCCCCCTTCCCCTCCCTCACCCCTCCCCCACTCACCCTCCCTCCCTCCCCTCCCCCACTCACCCTCTC
Source organism: Lethenteron camtschaticum (assembly GCA_018977245.1). NCBI lineage: Eukaryota > Metazoa > Chordata > Hyperoartia > Petromyzontiformes > Petromyzontidae > Lethenteron > Lethenteron camtschaticum. The sequence goes on along the minus strand of MU249624.1, from coordinate 4,307,831 downwards.
CCCCTCTCCCCCCTCTCCCTCCCTCACCCCNTCCCCCGACTCACCCTCCCCCACTCACCCTCCCCCCCCTCTCCCCACTCACCCCNCCCCCCTCACCTCCCCCCCTCTCCCCCTACTCCCCCTCTCCCNACTCACCCCCCCTCCCGCCCTGGCTCCGTAGGCGCGTCACACTGACAGGTCCACCACGCCCCCTCGCGACCCACGTGACCCGCGTCGAACCAATGGCGTGGATCCAGGTGATGAGCGCAGGTGCGGGGTTTGTGTTCAGTGGGGACGGTCGGGGGAGGGGAGGGGGGGGGGGGGAGTGGGGGGATGGGGGGGGGGCTGGGGGTACCCACACAACCAGTATCAACGCCTCCCCCTCCTTTCCCCCAGCCCCCCAGGCCCGTGCCCATATCGTCTCTGCCACTTTCTCAATTAGGGGACATCCACCAGCATGGCTCTGCCGCGCTGTTGAACCGTCACCCCCTCTCCCCACCCCCTCCCCCCCTGCACCCCCCCCATCCTCCTTTCTCGCTTCATTCCCTCTCATCGCTCTCCTGCTCGCTCCTCTCTCATTCATTATTTTATCCCCCCCCTTCCCCCACAGGTTTATTTTCATTTGTTTGCTGGTGACTTTGTGTATATCAAGTCGGCACACTCGCAGGAGACGTCACACAGCTCCTGACACGTCCACCTGCTGGGTCGACCGCCTCGGTGTGGAAGTCGAGCAGCCGCGGCTCTGCAGCTGCGTTCGGGCTGAACGACTTATCGATTTCAACTCGATTAATCGATTTCGAATCGATTAATTGCAATTTGAAACATTGCGATTTGCAAATCGCAAAGGCTGCGATTTTTTGCGATTTGAAAAGTCTTATTACTTTGTTCTTGGAATTGTTTTATTTTGTATTATTATAACTTTATCTATTTAACTGAACAATTGTTCGATGTTTGATTGTTCTATTTAAATTTTTAAAAAATACATGTTGGAAGCAATGCATATCAAGTTATCATCCTTGCATTAGAATATATAGAGCAGTTTATATGTTGATGGTATCACGTGGTAATGCTCCATCACATGTTTNAAATCCATCACAGTGAATATTGAACTGAAGCTTGACTTTAAAAAAGTAATAAAATAATAAAAATAAAACATAATAAAATAAAATAATTCTCACGACGTTTAGGCTACAACGCAAGCAGCCGTCTTCAGGTGAAGAATGAGACACTGCCAAGCTAGGAGCTTATATATAAGCTGGGTTGGAGGTGGAAGAAGAGTGCCTGCTTGCGTTGTAGCCGAAACGTCGTGAGAATTATTTTATTTATTATGTTTTATTTTTTATTATTTTATTACTTTCCTTCTACATGACTTTACCGAAAGAACCAAGAAGATGAATCCCTGCATCACGNAAGTTTAAATCGAAATTTAAAAAAGTAATCGCAAATCAAATCAAATCGCAATATCTGTCAGAAAATCGCAATGAGATTTTCCCCCAACATCGTCCAGCCCGATCCTGCATCAGCGGTGGCGCAAAGGACGTAGAGGAAGATCGCTTTAAACGCCAATCACACCCCCGGAAAGATGTTGAACTCTCTCCTTCTCTCTCTTACCCCCCTCCCTCACCACCCACCCCTCCACTCGCCCCTCCCCTCCCCCACCACTCCTATCTCCCTCCCCAAGTCTTCACGCTCCGTTTCAATGACTGCGCGTTAGGGCTACAGTATCCATTACACGCCAGGGCAGACGAGCACGATTTTTGTTTTGACTTTTTAGCTCGACATTTTTTTTCAACTCGTCTCCCCCTCGCTCGCTCGCTCTCCCCTTCTCCCCCTCTCTCCACTCCATCTCCGTTTTTTTTACACACAAGCGGATCATTTATTTATTACTTTAACCACCCTCCCCCCGTGTGTCGTGTTGATGCGCCATGCAGCACCGCGTTGGTGCGCTATGCAGTACTGCGTTGGCGATCTTCTTCTTGGCCAGAGTGTGCCATTAATTGTTATTTAACTAATTAATTTACTTAATTAATCAAGAGAGCCACAGTGGGTCGTACAGGGTCTCACGAGTGCCCTGCTGCTGCTGCTACATTTGGGTGTTTATTGTAAGACGTGTTTTTAGCCGTAATATCGTCGTGTTTATTATTCACGTGGTGACGAGGAAACCGGAGCACCCTGAGAAACCCACCACGCCTTGAGCGAGGGAGCAACGCTCTATCCCGCCCCCACCGGTACAGATGGCCAGAGGTGGCGGTTGCAGCTGCGAAGGTTGGTGGATCACACACAGACGTCGGGTAAACCTCCTTCTCCGTGGGCGTGGAGGTGGAGCCGCGTTTCCCTGGCTCGGGCAGGAGACCTCGATGGAGAACTGTGGACCCCGCGCGTTGCACCCTCCATGGAGGCTCCCGTCTCCTCCCGTACCTCATTCGTTGGACGGCAACACCTTGATACAGAGAGAGGCGGCAAGACAGAAAGAGAGACAGACTTTGACTTTTAAACAACTTTTATTGCCGCCAGCAGCAAAAGCACTGGAGGCGATTCGATATGAAATACACAAAGTCACCGGCAAACAAGTAAAAATAAACGCTACGAATCCACGCGCTGTGGCGCTAAAAGCACCGCGCACAACACGAAATGAAAGCCACGTGGTGTGGTTGTGGTGGTGGTTGTGGTGGTGGTCATCGCGCACGCCACGGTGACGAGCGAGCGCTTCAGAAGGTGAACACGAGGGTGCCGTCCACGCTGGTACAGAGAGGGCTTTTCAGGCCCCCCAGCGTTCGAAGAAGACGCGCTGCACATCACCTTGATATAGAGAGAGGGCGGCAGAGCTCGGGAAATTGTTGGCGCCGGCTCCTCAGTGGCTTTAGCTGCATGCCCCGGATGGGGATGGTTTCGTTTTTTTCGTATGTGTTCGGATGATTTGTTTAGCTTTCATGTATGTACTGCTTGCAGTAGCCAAACGCTGCGGTGACCTCCAGTGGAGGTTGGCACACTGCACGTTGCCATCGACCGTGTGGCTCCGCCGAATCTCGCCAGGGGTAACAGACTTGTGCATTTTCTGCGGTGCCAGGGAGGATCTGCCCCACCAGTACTTACGCTGCCAGCGGTTCAAACCAATGTTCCGCCTTTTGGGGGACATCTTCAGGAAACTGGGGGTACCCTTCTACAACAGCAGCTTCGTATATGGGTGGTGCCTTACCTGGCTAACAAGCGTCATGACTTCGCCAACTTCGCCTGTGCTCAGGCGAAGATGGCGGTTTACAGAACGAGAAAAAAGATGCTGGAAGGTGACACTGACGGCTGCTCTGTGCTTCCAGTGTTCAGGGCCTGCTTAAGGCGCGGCTCCGGCTAGAGCACGCCATGTACCACACACATGTCGGTGATGTGCACGTCTTCTTCGAACGCTGGGAGCTGGAAAAGCCCCTCTCTGTACCAGCGTGGACTGCACCCTCGTGTTCACCTTCTGAAGCGCTCGCTCGTCACCGTGGCGTGCGCGATGACCACCACAACCACCGCCACCACGTGACTTTTTTTTCGTGTTGTGCGCGGTGCTTTTAGCGCCACAGCGCGTCGATTTGTAGCGTTTATTTTCATTTGCTGGTGACTGTATTTCATATTGAAATCGTCTCCAGTGCTTTTTCTGCTGGCGGAAAAAAANGTTGTTTAAAAGTCTGTGTCTTTCTGTGTGTCTCACTCTCTCTGTCTCTCTCTGTGTCTCACTCTCTATGTCTCTCTCTGTGTGTCTCACTCTCTATGTCTCTCTCTGTGTGTTTCTCTCTCTGTCTCTCTCTGTGTGTTTCACTCTCTCTGTCTCTCTCTGTGTCTCACTCTCTCTGTGTGTCTCACTCTCTCTCTCTCTCTCTGTGTGTCTCTCTCTCTGTCTCTCTCTGTGTCTCTCTCTCTCTCTGTGTCTCACTCACTTTCTCTGTCTCTCTCTGTGTCTCACTCACTCTCTCTGTCTCTCTCTGTCTCTCTCTACGAGAGTCAGCCCTGTCGCATCGGTGGCGCGTTGTGAGTCTCCACGATTGATGTTGATGTCAGCGCTATAAATAACCCAGTACCTCGAGCCCTGTGTAGACATCGCGTGAATAGATAACGCGCGTGTGGCGCGGTTCGCTATTATCGGAAAGCAGAGGAGTACAAACAAAAGGCAAAGGTAGCCCGTGTAGCCTTCGACAGGCTGTTGGGGCAAGTCTTGTTAGCGAGCAGCAACTACGGGGAGCGCCCACGGGACGCGAGAGGGCGGGATGGTGGAACAACACCACCATCACCACACCACGCCCGGCCGCCTTTGTCTTTACAGCGCCGGTGCTTAAGGCTGAGTGGACCTACACGAGGCCCATAATCGGTTCAGACGTTCGCTGCCACCGTTAATGGGGTTCGAGAGCGGGAATCGAACTCGACGCGTTCGGAGCGCGGTGCGCTAACCACTTGCGCCACCGCTCCCCGTAGAGCAGACAAAGGTTCCCGTGTAGCCTGAGCAGAGAGTTGGGGCAAGCGCTGTTAGCGAGCGGCGACACGCCCCGGCCGCCTTTGTCTCCCGGTGGCGATGTTTACGCACCGCCCGGTGCTCGTTTCGAGGCCGAGTCGACCTAGGGGAGGAGGCCCCAGGAAATCGTCTGAGCGGCGAATCGAGCTCGGCTCGCCGTAAAGTACGTGCGCGTGCGTGCGCGTGCAAAATCAATCAATAAATCACAGAGATCCCTCGTTCACCCGACGAGAATGCTGAGAGAGAGGGGGGTGGGTGAGTGGCGGTGTCCCTAGGGCGGCTCGGCCTTAAATGAGTTCCGTGCGCGCGCGTGTCACATCTCCAAAGCATCAGCGCACACGGGGAGACAAAGGCGGTCGGCGGCGTTGTTTTCTCGCCAGCCCGTCCATCCACTCGTCCCTTGCCCGACGATTCATAGGTGCGACTCGCTTGGCAGCACTTGGCCCAAAGAGTCTGTTGAAGGTTCTACGGCGGGGGAGCTTTGTCTTTGTGATTGTTTACAATATCAGCTTGCCTCGCTCCCCCCCAGACCTCCTTCCCACCCTTTGTTGTTGCCGGTGTGCGCGTGGTGTTGTGTTCGGTGTGATGTTTGTGAGCGTGAGTGAGTGTGAGTGAGTGTGAGTGAGTGTGAGTGTGAGTGAGTGTGTGAGTGTGAGTGAGTGTGAGTGTGTGTGAGTGAGTGTGAGTGAGTGTGAGTGTGAGTGAGAGTGTGAGTGTGTAAGTGTGAGTGAGTGTGTGAGTGAGGGTGAGTCAGTGTGAGTGAGTGTGAGTGAGTGTGTGTAAGTGAGTGTGTGAGTGTGAGTGTGANTGAGTGTGTGTAAGTGTGAGTGAGTGTGAGTGAGTGAGGGTGTGTGAGTGTGAGTGAGTGTGTGTAAGTGTGAGTGTGTGTGTGAGTGTGTGAGTGAGTGTGAGTGTGTGTAAGTGTGAGTGTGTGTGAGTGAGGGTGAGTGAGTGAGTGTGAGTGAGTGTGTGTAAGTGTGAGTGAGTGTGAGTGAGTGTGAGTGAGTGTGAGTGAGTGTGTGTAAGTGTGAGTGAGTGTGAGTGTGAGTGAGTGAGTGAGTGTGTGAGTGTTGGTGAGTGAGTGTGAGTGAGTGAGGGTGAGTGAGTGAGTGTGAGTGAGTGTGTGTAAGTGTGAGTGAGTGTGAGTGAGTGTGAGTGAGTGTGAGTGAGTGAGTGTGAGTGAGTGTGGGTGAGTGTGAGTGTGAGAGTGTGAGTGAGTGTGTGTGTGAGTGTGTGTGAGTGTGTGTGAGTGTGAGTGAGTGTGAGTGTGAGTGTGAGTGTGAGTGAGTGTGTGTGAGTGTGAGTGAGTGTGTGTGTAAGTGTGAGTGAGTGAGTGAGTGTGAGTGAGTGAGTGAGTGTGAGTGAGTGTGAGTGTGTGTGAGTGTGTTGTGAGGTGTGTGTNTGTGTAGAGTGTGAGTGTGTGAGTGTGTGTGAGTGTGTGTAAGTGTGAGTGAGTGTGTGTGAGTGAGTGTGAGTGAGTGTAAGTGTGAGTGTGTGAGTGAGTGTGAGTGAGTGTGTGTGGTGTGTGTGTGTTGTGAGTGTGTGTGTGTAAGTGTGTAGGTGTGTGAGTGTGAGTGAGTGTGTGTANGAGTGAGTGTGTGTGAGTGTGAGTGAGTGTGAGTGAGTGTGAGTGTGTGTAAGTGTGAGTGAGTGTAAGTGTGTGTGTGTGTGAGTGTGTGTGAGTGTGAATGAGTGTGAGTGTGAGTGTGTGTGTGTAAGTGTGAGTGAGTGTGAGTGTGTGTGAGTGTGTGTGTGTGTGTGAGTGTGTGTGTGTGTGTGAGTGTGTGTAAGTGTGAATGAGTGTGAGTGAGTGAGTGAGTGTGTGTGAGTGAGGGTGAGTGANTGAGTGAGTGAGTGAGTGAGTGTGAGTGAGTGAGTGTGTGAGTGTGTGTAAGTGTGAGTGTGTGATGTGAGTGGGTGAGTGAGTGTGAGTGAGTGTGTGTAAGTGTGAGTGTGTGTAAGTGTGAGTGTGTGTGTGTAAGTGTGAGTGTGTGAGTGTGTGTAAGTGTGAGTGTGTAAGTGTGAGTGTGTGTGAGTGAGTGTGTGTAAGTGTGAGTGTGTGTAAGTGTNAGTGTGTGAGTGTGAGTGTGTGTAAGTGTGAGTGTGTGTAAGTGTGAGTGTGTGTAAGTGTGCGTGTGAGTGTGTGTAAGTGTGAGTGTGTGTAATGTGAGTGTGTGTGAGTGTGAGTGAGTGTGTGAGTGTGTGTGAACATCGTGAGTGTGTGTAAGTGTGAGTGTGTGAGTGTGTGTAGGTGTGTTGAGTGTGACTGAGTGTAAGTGTGAGTAAGTAGCGGTTCGCGCGCTGCGCTACGAACCTGGCGACCCGGGTTCGATTCCCGCTCACGGCCAACATCAGTGACGATTATCTGAACCGGTCCTGGGCATCCCTAGGTCGACTCAGCCTCAAATGAGTACCTTGTGCCATGTGTAGAAACATCGCCACGGATCACTCACCCCACGTTCGCTTTGCCGGCCTGCATAGGTGCTCGCTAACAGCACTTGCCAACAGTTTGTTGAAGCTATAGGGGGATCTTTTTCTTTGTGATGTTGTGGGTGGGGAGCGGTGGTTTTTGCGGTTAGCGCGCTGCGCTACGAACCCGGCGACCCGAGTTCGATTCCCACTCACGCTACCAACAGTGACGATTATCTGAACCGGTCCTGTGCCTCCCTTAGGTCTATTCAGCCTCAAATGAGTACCTGTAAACATCGTCACTGGGGAGACAAAGGCGGCCGGGCCTGGTGTTGGCCAGCCAGCCAACCCCTCGTGTGCCGTGCACACGAGGGGATTTTTTTTTCTTGCCTTTGAATCGTGAAAGTCGGTACGCGTGAGTGTCTGCGAGCGTGATGCTGAGTACACCCCAACCCGCATCCACTGCACAAGCGATGGCAGTCGACGCGGGTATCCCTGATGCGCATCTGGACATTTAAACACAAAAACCTCTCCAGTAGTAAAATCTTTATTTTAAGCTTTCGTGACTGCAGGGGTCCATACTCGTTGGTCTTTTCGGTAAAGTCGCGTGGGTAGAAAATAAAATAGATCACGACGCTTCGGGCGCAACAACGCAAGCGTCCGTCATCAGGTGGGAAAGCGTGGCCTGCTGCTGATGCAGACTGTTTTATAAGGTTTGAAATGTGTGTACAGTAGCTCAATGGTCATCGTGGTGATGGTGGTGGTGATNGTGGTGGTGATGGTGGTGATGGTGATGGTGGTGATGGTGGTGATGGTGGTGGTGGTGATGGTGGTGGTGGTGTGATGGTGGTTGGTGATGGTGGTGGTGGTGATGGTGGTTGGTGGTGATGGTGGTGGTGGTGGTGATGGTGGTGGTGGTGATGTGGTGATGGTGGTGGTGGTGATGGTGGTGGTGATGGTGGTGGTGATAGTGATGGTGGTGGTGGTGGTGATGGTGGTGGTGGTGGTGGTGATGGTGGTGGTGCATGGTGGCGGTGATGGTGATGGTGGTGGTGATGGTGGTGGTGATGCTACTGCGGCTCATCCAGAATGCTGCGTATACAACGGAGAGCGACGCGATGCCCCTGATCCACAAACACGATGGAGACATCGCGACATCATTCCGTTGCTGCTGCTGCTGTTGACGGGGATTAACAATAATCATGTGGACCTCGGTCACATGCGCGTGAGGTTTGCAGTCGTTGGCTCTGCATCGACATCAGCCGGAGGAAAGAATAGAAGAACATTCATTATCCACCGCTCTCTCTCTCTCGCCGGCTGGAGCACGCCACGTACCACACACGTGTCGGTGATGTGCAGCGCGTCTTCTTCGAACGCTGGGAGCCGGACAAGCCCCTCTCTGTAGCAGCGTGGACGGCACCTCGTGGTGTTCACCTTCTGAAGCGCTCGCTCGTCACCGTGGCGTGCGCGATGACCACCACCACCACGTGGCTTTTCTTTCGTGTTGTGCGCGGTGCGTTTATCGCCACAGCGCGTGGATTTGTAGCGTTTATTTGTTTTGCTGGTGACTTTGTGTATTTCATATCGGAATCGCCTCCAGTGTTGCTGCTGGCGGCAATAAAAGTTGTTTAAAAGTCAAAAGTCTCTCAATCTCTCTCTCTGCTTCTCATCAAACGATCCTCCTTACTCCTCCTCGCCCCTCTCCTCCTTCTCCTCCTCCTCCTCCCTCTCCTGCTCCGCGTGTTATTCCTTGAGCCTCGAGTCAACAGCAGACCGGACTGTTTGCTCGCGGGAGAGAGAGAGAAAGAGAGACGGAGAGAGAGAGAAAGAGAGGGGTGGGGGAGAGGCCGTGAGTGTTTTGAGTGGTGCCTTGATAACAGGGGAGGGGTGGGGTCAAGGAGGGGGAGGGGGGACTACCCCGCCCCCCTCCACCCCAGATTGATCATTCACCGCAATTCGGGCAGCAGGGTCAACGCTACTGATTCATTCCCCACGCGGCGATGAATGAAACGTACGAATGAATTTCGCCTCCACGCCGAGCCTCGGAAATCACTCATCCCGACGACTCGGTTCCTGCCCGGTTCATTTAGTTCTGCAGATTGTATCCCTTGTTGCTACCATGCTGTTGTTGTTGTGGTGGTGGTAACGACGTGACGTTGTTACTCTGGTTATATTCATACAACAGACCGTGGTGAGGGTGAGTGGGGAGCGGTGGTGTAGTGGTTAGCGCTACGCCGCGCCACGAACCTAGCGAACCGGGTTCAATTCCCGCTCACGGCCAACACCGGTGAGGATTATCTACACTGGTCCTGGGCCTCCCCAGGTCGACTCAGCCTCAAATGAGTACCTGATGCGGTGTGTAAACATCGGTCGGGCGTGGTGCTGGCCACCCACCCCCTCGTGTGACGTGCCTGGCTTTATAGGTGCTCGCTAACAGAACTTGGCCCTACAGTTTGTTGAGGCTATACGGGGGATCTTTGTCTTTGTGTGTGGCCCACGTGGTTTAAAACAGCTCGCCCATTCAAACATTCATAATAAAATTGACAATCATCGGGCTCGTGCAGCGTGTAACTGAGTTAGCGAACATCTGTGAAAGATTCATATTTAGATTTTGATTCTGAGCGTAATCAACATCACAGCATCAACATCTCGTCGTCATCGGGAACAGCACCGTCAACATTACCAGCAATACCACCATCACCAATACCACCATCACCAATACCACCATCACCAATACCACCATCACCAATACCACCATCACCAATACCACCATCACCAATACTACCATCACCAATACCAACATCACCAATACCACCATCACCAACACCACCAGCACTATTCGTTGCGCTAAACACCTTATCAGTGGCGTGCGTGGAGTAAAGTATAGGCGCTCCCACCACTCCAAGACGTTCTGACCCAAGAGGAAGAGTAGGCCAAATTACCCTCGAGAGAGAGAGGTAGAGCGGAGGGCCCTTCCGCCAGCAGTAGCGTGAGCAGGCACTTGCAGGTCTGCGCCTTCGGCTGCCACCTCGCCGGCCAAACCGTGACCCTTAGGTACGGCCTCCCTACCTCCCTCCTCCTTCCCATCCTGCCAGCGCTCTCATCCTCACCTCACCCNTCTCCTCCCTCCCTCCCTCCCATCCATCTCACCTGTAGCCCCCCCCCCTTTCCTTCCTCCTCCCCTCACTCCACCCCATTCGACCCCTTCGCCGTAGCTCAATCTGCACACCACTCCCGTTTCCCTCCCTCACCCGTTTCCCTCCCATCCATCCTCTCATCCTACCCTCGCTCTCCCNGTCTCACCTGTACCTGCCCCCTTCCCGCCCCACCTCACCCGTCCCTCCCTCTACCCTCCTGTCTCCCTCCCCATCTTACCTGCCCACCCCTCTCCCTCCCACGTCTCCCCACCCCCCACCCCATCTCACCTGTGAGCGAGTGTCTTCAGACAGCGAGGAGGAAGACGCGGTCAGAAGAGATTGAGAGAGAGAGCAAGAGAGATAGACAGCTACACTCGCCTCTTCTCCACCACCACCTCCTTCGCCTCGTCCACCATTTCGTCCACCACCTCGTCCACCACGGATATACAACTTCAGTTCACCATCAATCTTTTTAGAAGGGCCATCGTTCCAAACGACGCCGAGTGTATGAGTATATTATATTGAGGGCAGTGTTCGGGACGAGTCGTAGCGGCGCTTTGTCGCTGGAAACTATTCACGCATTTCCTTTTGTTTTCAATTGCACGTGGTTCAGAAAGTCACGCCAACATCGTAAGGGTACTTTTTTTGTTTCACATACTCGGCTTCGCAAGCTACCGCGAAGCGTACCGTGTAGATTTGAACGTCTTAACATCGGCGCGGTGAAGTTTATTTACTTTTAATTTCTTACTTAGATGTTTGATTCTTTTTTTCATCAGCCGCGCATCTCTTCGATAGCTGATCGTTTTNGTTTTGTTATTCGTTAAAAGTTGCAGGCACAGTTTGGGTGTGGGTGGAAGAGGGGTTTGGGGGGGGCGCTCAGTGGTTAGTTTAACTTTACCTGGTGGGGGGCACACACCTGTCAGACCACCCCACCTCCAACACCGCCACCACCACCACCCTCTCAAGGTGGTTGTGGTGGTGGTGGTGATTGTGGTGGTGCAAGTGGCTCTGGAATATCCTCCTCCTCTTCCTCGCAGCATCATCGTCACCTTCGATTCTCTCCTTCCCAAGTTCCTACAGGAATCACCTCGCTTAGTTCAAGAGACATATCGATCTCACTAACTCCTATCGATTACGACTTGAACTGTGCTGTTTGTTACTGGCCGCTTGGCCATCTTTCGACATTAGGCCTGCGCTCTGCAACTGAGATATTTTATATATATGAAGTCGTAGTGGTGGTGGTGGTGGTAGTGGTGGTGTAGTGGTTGTGGTGGTGGTGGTGGTNGTTGGTGGTAGTGGTTAGTGGTGGTGGTGGTTGTGTGGTGTAGTGGTGGTGGTAGTGGTTGGTGGTAGTGGTTAGTGGTAGTGGTGGTGGTGGTAGTGGTTGGTGGTTGTGTAGTGGTTAGTGGTAGTGTTCGTGGTGGTGGTAGTGGTGGTGGTGGNAGTGGTGGTTGGTGGTAGTGGTGGTAGTGGGGGATTGGTGGTGGTGGTAGTGGTGGTGGTGGTAGTGGTGGTAGTGGTGGTGGTAGTGGTTGTGTGGGGAGTGGTGGTGGTGGTAGTGTGGTAGTGGTTGNTGGGGTGTGGTAGTGGTAGTGGTGGTGGTGGTAGTGGTGGTAGTGGTTCGTGGTGGTGGTAGTGGTGGTGGTGGTAGTGGTGGTAGTGGTTAGTGGTGGTGGTAGTGTGGTGTGGTAGTGGTGGTAGGGTGGTGGTGGTGTAGGGTGNTGGTAGTGGTAGTGGTTGATGGTGTGGTAGTGGTTGTGGTAGTGGTTGTGGTGGTGTAGTGGTGGAAGTGGTGGTAGTGGTGTGGTGGTGGTAGTGGTGGTAGTGGTGGTGTAGTGGTTGGTGGTGGTGGTAGTGGTGGTGGTGGTAGTGTGGGGAGTGGTTGTGTGGTGGTAGTGGTGGTGGTAGTGGTGGATGGTAGTATGGTGTAGGGTTGGTAGTGGTGTGGTGGTGTGGTTGGTAGTGGTTGGTGGTGGTGTGTAGTGGTGGTGGTGTGGTTGGTGTGCTGTGGTGATCGTGGGGGTCGTGGTTCTGGTCGTCGTTTAAGTCGAGGTGGATTTCATTGTTGTTGATGGGAGTAGAGGCTGCGTAGTTAGTCTGGTGGTGGTGGTGGTAGTCGAGGGGAGCAAAGGAAGTGGTTGGTAGTGGCAGTCGAGGTTGTGTGTGACCGGTAGACACAGGCAGCCGTCGTTTAAGGGCTCGCAATCGAGCAGGAATTGTTGTGGTTTGTAATAATTGGTGTTGTTATTGTAGTCGCGGTAAGTGTTGTGGTCGTAGTGGTGGTGGTGGGTTGCCGAAGTGATAGCCGTAGCTGAAGTGGTTGTTGTAGTGGTAGTAGTAGTTGTAGTAGCTGTAGTAGCTGTAGTTGGTGGTAGTAGTGGTAGCGATAGTTGCAGCGGTAGTAGCTGTAGTGGTGGTGGTGGTAATTGTAGTAGTAGCATCTGCAGTGTTGGTGATAGTTGTTGTAGTGGTAGTAGCTGCAGTGTTGGTGGTAGTTGTTGTAGTGGTAGTAGCTGTAGTGGTGGTGGTGGTAATTATAGTGGTAGTAGCTTTAGTGGTGGTGATAGTTGTTGTAGTGGTAGTAGCTGTAGTGGTGGTGGTGGTGGTAATTGTAGTGGTAGTAGCTTTAGTGGTGGTGATAGTTGTTGTAGTGGTAGTAGCTGCAGTGGTGGTGGTGGTAGCATATGCAGTGGTGGTGGTGGTAATTGTAGTAGTAGCATCTGCAGTGTTGGTGATAGTTGTTGTAGTGGTAGTAGCTGTAGTGGTGGTGGTAGTAGCTGCAGTGGTGGTGGTGGTAGCGGCAGTTAGTCTCGAGTCACGATGTTTCGCCCGGGCTCTCTACTGCTGCCCTACTCCCAGCTCTCTTTTCCTCTCCCTTCGCGTCCACCTCGATCTCGCCCGAGACGGCACGAGCTCTGGGATTCCTCGTGTCTCCACCACCGCACATCCACCACCACCACCATCCTCACCACGCACCTCACCACCCCATCACCCACACCATCCACACCATCACCACCACCACCATCATCAGCAGCAGCAGCTTCAGCAGCAGCAGCAGCATCCGCTGTGCGCGTACCAAGCGGTGCTCGCCGGCTACGTGCCGCCCGAGTCGTGTAAGCAAGCCCTGCTGCTTGCGTCTCAAGCGGCCGGTCTGCAGGGGGTGACGGACTACGGTGAGTGGGTGGGTGAGTGAGTCGGTGGGTGGGTGAGTGAGTGGGTGAGTGAGTGAGTGGGTGAGTTGGTGGGTGAGTCAGTGGGTGAGTTGGTGGGTAGTGGGTGGTNAGTGGGTGAGTGAGTGAGTGAGTGGNTGGTGAGTGGGTGTGTGAGTGAGTGAGCGGGTGAGTTGTGTGGTGAGTGAGTGTGTGAGTGTGTGAGTGAGTGAGCGGGTGAGTTGGTGGGACTGAGTGAGTGGGTGAGTGAGTGGTAGGTGAGTGGGTGAGTGAGTGGGTGAGTGGGTGAGTGAATGGGTGGGTAAGTGAGTAGGTGGGTGGTGAGTGGGTGAGTTGGTGGGTAGGTGAGTGGGTGAGTGAGTGAGTGAGTGGGTGAGTGAGCGAGTGAGTTGGTGGTAGGTGGGTGAGTGAATGGGTGAGTGAGTGGGTGAGTTGGTGGGTAAGTGAGTGGAGTGGGTGAGTGAGTGGGTGGGTGAATGAGTGGATGTGTGAGCGGGTGAGTGAGCGGGTGAGTTGGTGGGTAGGTGAGTGGGTGAGTGAGCGGGTGAGTTGGTGGGTAGGTGAGTGGGTGAGTGAGTGGGTGAGTAAGTGGGTGAGTGAGCGGGTGAGTTGGTGTGTAAGTGAGTGAGTGGGTGAGTGGGTGAGTGAGCGGGTGAGTTGGTGGGTAGGTGAGTGGGTGAGTGAGCGGGTGAGTTGGTGTGTAGGTGAGTGGATGAGTGAGTGAGAGGGTGAGTGAGTGAGAGGGTGAGTGATGATAGTGATGAAATGACGACAGCGGTGGAGTTGGTGGTGGATAATGTATTTTTGGTCTGCCTCTCAATGCTCGGTCACCACCTATTGCTTGTCTTAAGTTAAGCCCGATCATCATAACTTTAACCACTGTTCAATACACTGCGCTGTAACCTATCGTAATACGCAATGCATTACTTTTTTATTTTATCTTTGCCGATTATTACAAATAGAATAACATATCACGTCACGTATGCGCGCGCGTGTGTATGTTTACATAAATACCAGTACTGGGGAGACAAAGGCGGCCGGGCGTGGTGTTAGCCACCCACCCTATCGTGTGCCGTGCCGGCCTTCATAGGTGGTGCTACTCGCGAACAGCACTTGCCCCAAGAGCCTCGCGAGGCTATAGGGGGGATCTTTGTCTCTTTTTGTTGACGTAGCGACGCGATTGATAGCACTTAGCGACCATGCATCACGTGGTGGCTTCTGGTCATGCCCTTGATGATGATGATGTTGTTGATGATGTTGATGATGATGAGGTTGTTTTTGTTTACGGTTCGCGAAGCCGCGGTCATTACTTTTACTGTCGTGAATTTATTTGAACAGCCTGCGCTCACAAGGTAACTGTGGGTTATGTGAGTTTATGAGTGTCTGTGTGACGATGTGGGTCTCTGTGTGAGTCTGTGGTCTCTATGTGAGTCTATTTATGTCTATGTGAGTCTGTGGGTCCCTGTGTGAGTCTGTGGTTCTCTATGTAAGTCTGCGGGTCTCTATGTGAGTGTGTGGGTCTCTATGTGAGTCTGTGGGTCACTATGTGAGTCTACCGTTTGTATGTGAGTCTGTGGGTCTTTATGTGAGTCTATGTGAGTCTGTGGGTCTCTATGTGAGTCTGTGGTCTCTATGTGAGTCTGTGGGTCTCTATGTGAGTCTGTGTGAGTTTGTGGATCTCTATGTGAGTGTGCGGGTCTTTATGTAAGTTTATGGATCTATATGTGAGTCTGTGGGTCTCTATGTGAGTCTGCGGTCTCTATGTAAGTCTGCGGGTCTCTATGTAAGTCTGTGGGTCTCTGTATGATGTAGGCATGCACCGTTAGCCCAAAGGAGGTGATACTGAGCCCTTCACTGAGCCAATTTTACCTGCACGGTATCCATGCCGGCAGCCCTCTGCATTGAGTTTATTTAGATTATTTTGTCCAAATGAAAAGTAACTTTCTAGATTTTAAGCTTTCGTGACTTGCAAGGATTCAAACTCTTAGGTATTTTTACCTACGTGACTTTACCGAAAAAACCTAAGAGTATGAATCCTTGCAGTTACGAAAGCTTCACATCTAGAAAGTGGCTTATCATTGAACAAAATAATCTAAATAATCTCAATGCAGAGGGCTGCCGGCATGGATATCAATAACTGTACAGTTATTTTGCTGTGCCTTTTTTTTACACCTGATGAAGGAAGCTTGTGTTGCCTCCGAAACAGTCGTGATTTATTATTTTATTTCTACTATTATTATTTCTATAATTTTTATAACTTATTTTTATTTTTACCTACGTGACTTTACCGAAAAAACCTAAGAGTATAAGCCACTTTGTTGAGCTATCACTTAAATTTCGATTAAAGCTTTCGTGACTGCAGGGATTCATCTTCTTGGTTCTTTCGGTAAAGTCACGTAGAATGGAAATAATAAAATAATAAAATAAAAATAAAATAATACTCACGACGTTTCGGCCACAACGCAAGCAGCCGTCTCAGGTGGAGAGCAGGTCTGTCGGAAAGACAGCGTCTGAATGACGGACCTGCTCTCCACCTGAGGACGGCTGCTTGCGTTGTGGCCGAAACGTCGTGAGAATTATTTCATAATGTTTTATTTTTATTATTTTATTATTTCCATTCTACGTGACTTTACCGAAAGAACCAAGAAGAGCTATCACTTGTGATGGGCCAGGTCGCTTCTGTAAACAAATAAAACTAAAGTTAATACATCAGTTGGGCTTTGCCTGCTCGTATGGGGATGGTTTAGTTGCTGTGTTTGTTGTGTTTGGTGATTTGTTTACCTTTCTTGAACTCTGCACTCGGATCGTGGTTTTGTGTTGTTGTTGTTGTTGCAACCTTCTTACCCCGTACCCTGCTGGACATCTGTGATAAAAAGAGCTTTATTGCTCATTGGATTCCTGCAGTATAAAGCAATATTCTGATTCTGACTCTGAATTTGCTGCTGAGTGCACTCCGATCTGTCCGATCGTATTCCAATGTTTCTATATTTGGGGGGGGGGGGTAGGGGGGTTGGGATTTTTGCATCGTTCTGAATTTCCTTATTTATCAATATTCGTCCTCTCTTGCAGTATGTTCTAAAAAATTATATTTTGTATAGTATTTATATTGTATTTGTATTTATAGTATTTATATTGTATAGTATTTATATTGTATAGTATTTATATTGTATAGTATTTAATTTTATATATTTATATTATATAGTATTTAGATTTTATTTGTAAAGTATGAATATGTATAGCATTTTATTGCATATATTCATATTGTATCGTATTTCGTTTGTATAGTATTTATATTGTGCAGTATTTATTTTGTATAGTATTTACATAGTATATTATTATATATTATAGTATTTATTTTGTAAAGTATTATATTGTATATATTTATTTTTATAGTATTTACATTGTATAGTATTATTTGTATAGTATTTATTGTATAGTATTTATTTTGTATACTATTTATTTTGTATACTATTTATTTTGTAAGTATTTACTTTACATAGTATTTTTATTGTATACTATTTATTTTGTATAGTATTTACATTATATAGTATTTATTTTGCCTAACTTCGTGCGTGGCGCACTGAGATCCTTGGATGATTTGCGTCTTACGCATGTAAAGTATTACTATTAGTTTCTGTTTTATGACATCATATATTATTATTCTATGATATTTCTCCCCGCTTGTTTTTTTCTTCTTTCCTCGACCTTGCTGCTGTTTGATCCACCCAACTTGAGTGAATTCGTTTGTTGTTGTTATTTTTAAAATCGCGCTTTTTGCTCACCCAAAAATACATTTTCACGGCCCGCAATTTGAGAATTCTGGGGCTGATCCCTCCCCGCCCCTCTCTCCCGTACCCCCCCCTGCACCCCCACCCCCACCAATGTATAACAACGCTTCAGTGAGAGAACCGTCAACCGTGGAGACAGAACCACCAAATCAGCTCGTGCGTGCGGCTGGTGCTAGGCGGATCGCGCCCTGCAGGATCGTGTTCAGTCTCCTTTGCCGTCGTCCCCTGTCCCCGCGCCTCCGACGAGCACGGCTGGCTACGTACGGTGTGAAAGAAGTTCAACGCGCATGCGCATTGCGCAACACATGGCGTACGGCTCGGGAGGGGGGGGAGGGAGGCCTTCATCCAGCAGTGGATGGACCATGGCCGCTGCGGCTGCTGATGTTGATGAGCAAGGTGAACGCGGTTTCGCTAACTGTACGGTTGTACTTCTTTCGCACCGTACGTAGTGGCCAACCGTGATCATCGGAGGTGGGGGTGGGGGGGAAGGCCAACAAACTAAACACACAAAAAGCAGTTCGAAAGAAATGAGTTCGTCCATCTAGACGATTTAAAAGTGCGATTCAGCTCTTTGGGCTATAGTGCTGATCTTAAAGATGCATTGAAAAATGTTGACACTCCGACTGATGCTCCTGCTGTTGTGGAGTGACTCATGCAGCCAGCTATGGCTGCAGGGTTTGGTGGTACATGTTGTTTATGTCGTTGATTGTGAAAATTCGGTCACAGCTCCTATGATCACTGTTTCATTGCTTTTATGGCTTTATTTTTGGTGATTTCGAAACGTTTTTGGTTTGGCCATGTTTGTTTGTTGTAGTACAGAGTTAGACTGATGGCCTTAATCTAAGTTGTCTTGTGGTTGTTGTTGTTTGACTTGCATCCCACTGGGATTTCTGCACACAGTGTTTTTTTCTGCACACAGTGCTATTTATGCAATATTTTGCTGTCTTTTCTTGGATTTTCGTGTTTCACATAGTCACTTTCAGATGTTTTCTTGTTCATGTTTTTGTTTTTTTGTCTGTTGCGGTTGCACCCGATTCAAGAGCCAATGGCTCACAGGGCTATACCAATAAATGAAACTTGAAACTTGAAACCTAACGTCGGAAGCAAGAGCGTTCCAAACGGCCGCTCAGCAGCATCTGAAAAAGCGGCACGGCGATGCGTCACCGCCGCCGTCTTTGTTCGATGATCAGCCCACACGCCCCTGCGACGTCTATCGCGTTAATTGGTTTGCCAATTAACGTTAATTGGTTTGCCAATTAACGACGGGACTTGAATAATAAGTTAAATTGATTGAGCAGCCCTCGCCTCCATCCCACCCTACCCTACACCACCCGTCTTGCAAATCCACTGTGGATGACGGCTTCGTCACTCACGCCGCGTCGGCCCGTGGACGATTGTTTGACCATACTTCACCGCGCCGGTCACTGCTTTTGCTGGTAAAGTGGAAGGAGGAGGAGGAGCATGAAACTGCTGTGGACCGGTTCAGGTATCACCCGCCGCTGATGTTCGCCTGCGGGCCGGAATCCAACTCGGGTTCAGTTGGGTCCGCGGTTAAGGTTTCTGCAGTTATTGTTTTGTAGAGAGTGTACAAGTATGTGTCTATTTTTATTAAATCCTTTATATTAAGTTCGCTTGCTTGCTTAGGACCGTGCAAATCTTTCGGTCGTTTTTTAACCCACTTCCCGTGATCCAATCGAGCTGACATTTTGCACAGACTCGTTGTGCGTGACAATGCATTTTCGTGAAATTTTTTCCAAAATTTTACACTGTTTAGGGAATTTTAAAAAATATTTAATTACCAATTGTTTAATGCTGCCAGACAATCATCTGACCCATAGGGGCAGCCATCTCAAACCAGAGGACGAGAGGACTCTAGCCGCCACGCATATAAAGGATTTATAGTGAAAAACTTTGTTTTTACGGGTTAATTTTTTATTATGTATATATGAGTGTGTATGTATGTGGGGAGTGGTAGTGTAGCGGTTAGCGCGCTGCACTACGAACCCGGATTTGCCGAGTTCGATTCCTGCTCAAGGCTACAAACACCGGTGACGATGATCTGAACCGGTCCTGGGCCTCCCGAGGTCCACTCAGCCTCAAATGAGTAATGTAGCCGATGCGGCGTGTAAAACATCGCCACTGGGGAGACAAAGGCGGCCGGGCGTGGTGCTGACCACCCACCCCTTCGTGTGCCGTTCCGGCCTTTTAAGCTGCTCGCAAAACAGCACTTGCCCCTAAAGTCTGTTAAGGCTAGATGGGTATCTTTGTTATTTGTTATATATACACACGTATTTGTCATACGTATATGTGTAGGTAATGCACGTATATGTGCATACGCGAGTGGACACACACAAACTAAAGGCAAAGGTCCCCGCGTAGCGCACAGAGGATGTTGGGGCAAGTGCTATTCGCGAGCACCCGTTAATCACGGCGCAGGGAAAATCCTAGGGGTGGTCCAGCCAGAACCCGGGCCCGACCGCCTTTGTCTCCCAGATGGTGATGTTTACAGCCCGCTGCACCCGGTGCTTAGTTGAGGCTGAGTCGACCTAGGGGAGGCACGGAGTTATAGAGAGTCGCCACTGATGTGGGGGTGCATGCGGCGAATGTGGTCGACACGAGCGACGGGATATTGTAAATCCCTCATTCCGTCAGTGTCCACGGGTGCCTCGGTAAGTCGGGGGTCTCTATGTGAGTCTATGGGTCTCTGTGTAAGTCTGTGGGTCTCTGCGAGTCTATAGGTCTCTGTGTAAGTCAGTGGTCTATGCGAGTCTATGGGTCTCTGTGTAAGTCAGTGGGTCTCTATGCGAGTCTATGGGTCTCTGTGTAAGTCAGTGGGTCTCTATGCGAGTCTATGGGTCTCTGTGTAAGTCTGTGGGTCTCTACGCGAGTCTATGGGTCTCTGTGTAAGTCAGTGGGTCTCTATCTGAGTCTATGGGTCTCTGTGTAAGTCTGTGGGTCTCTACGCGAGTCTATGGGTCTCTGTGTAAGTCAGTGGGTCTCTATGCGAGTCTATGGGTCTCTGTGTAAGTCAGTGGGTCTCTATGCGAGTCTATGGGTCTCTGTCTAAGTCAAAGGGTCTCGATGCGAGACTATGGTCTCTGTGTGAGTCCATGGTCTCTGTGTAAGTCTGTGGGTCTCTATGCGAGTCTATGAGTCTCTGTGTAAGTCAGTGGGTTCTATGCGAGTCTATGGGTCTCTGTGTAAGTCAGTGGGTCTCTATGCGAGTCTATGGGTCTCTGTCTAAGTCAAAGGGTCTCGATGCGAGACTATGGGTCTCTGTGTGAGTCCATGGGTCTCTGTGTAAGTCCGTGGGTCTCTATGCGAGTCTATGAGTCTCTGTGTAAGTCAGTGAGTCTTTATGCGAGTCTATGGGTCTCTGTCTAAGTTAGTGGGTCTCTATGCGAGTCTATGGTCTCTGTGTAAGTCAGTGGGTCTTTATGCGAGTCTATGTCTCTGTGTAAGTCAGTGGGTCTTTATGCGAGTCTATGTCTCTGTCTAAGTCAAAGGGTCTCGATGCGAGTCTGTGGGTCTCTGGGTAAGTCTGTGGGTCTCTGTGTAAGTCAAAGGGTCTCTATGCGAGTCTATGAATCTCTGTGTGAGTCTATGGGTCTCTGGTAAGTCTGTGGGTCTCTGTGTAAGTCAAAGGGTCTCTATGCGAGTCTATGAATCTCTATGCGAGTCTATGGGTCTCTGTGTGAGTCCATGGGTCTCTATGCGAGTTGTGTGTCTCTCCTGCTCCCGGCCATGACGATGCCTGTGTATTTGGAGTTTGCAATGTCTGTCTCCGAGTGATCGCGTCGACTTTTCTCCGGATCCTCCGATTGTTTCCCTCGACATTTAGTATCAACAACACGCGTTTAGAGTATTCGGCTGCTGTTATTAATTTCCTCGTGAAGATGAGATTAGTCCACTTCGTTGAGCTTGTAAAATAACAAAACAATTTAAATATATTTCTCTCGGTCCCCAATCTCTCTACTTCTCTCTCTCTCGAGATAGAGTCTTTCCTCTCTCATCTCTCGACAGCTGTTTTTAAACAATAAGCACAATGATGACAATCATCCAAATCATAATATCTCCAAACTATAACGCCGCGTCTCCGCTGATCGTTAAGAGCGCGTTCCAGACGGCCGCAGAAGCGCATCTGAAAGCGCCGTGCTTTGATGCGCTGCCACCGTCCGCGTTCGATGGCTGAGACAAAATCCGCCACCACCACCACCACCGCCGTCGCTGCTTCTGCTGCTGCTGCTTCTGCTGCGAGGATGATCGCGGGAATCGGCGTGATTGACGATATTATCAGTCAAGTATTGTGCTCCATTTGCGGCGAGTGCTTTGTGTGTGACGAGTAGAGAGAGAGAGAGAAATAAGTATAACCCGTAAAAACAAAGTTTTTCACTATAAATCCTTTATATGCGTGGCGGCTAGAGTCCTCTCGTCCGCTGGCTTGAGATGGCTGCCACCTATGGGTCAGATGATTGTCTGCCAGTATTAAGCAATTGGTAATTAAATATTTAATTTGTTTTCCCTAAACAGTCTGTGTGCAAAATGTCAGCTCGATTGGATCACGGGAAGTGGGTTAAAAACGACCGAAAGATGTGCACGGTCGTAAGCAAGCAAGCAAGCACGCAAGCAAGCAAGCGAACTTAATATAAAGGATTTAAAAAGGTCGCCCCGTCTGTCGCCGAAAACAGTGGAGTGCGAAGCCCCAGTCGCCGAGTCCCATCCGCCTCCAGGCGCACTCAAAGCCCCGTCCCTCCTCACACGCGACTCCAGCGCCATCGACGGAGACGAGTAATCGCCGTGGAGTGTGAGCGAAAGCCGATTGAAAGCCGACTCAGGCTTGGAAATTTACGCGCGGACCACACATTCACACACCACATACTACACATAATCACACACACATATCACACACACAAATACTACACACACATAATATANGAACGTATATATACAAAGATCCCCCGTATAGCCTAAACAGACTGTAGGGGCAAGTGCTGTTAGCGAGCACCTATGAAGGCCGGCACGGTACACGAGGGGGTGGGTGGCCAACACCACACCGGCCGCCTTTGTCTCCCNAGTGGCGATGTTTACACATCGCACCAGGTACTCATTTGAGGCTGGGTCGACCTAGGTGTTCACGCGAAACAACACGCGGTTTCACGCGAGCGAGTTTGAAAACGTCCAGGGGAGAGAAGTGCAGAGAGGTGGCGATTGAAGCGGTGTTCTCATCTGCAGGGTAGCCTGTCCCCCCAGGGGTTCACCAACATTTGACGAACAGCAGCAGCAGCAACAACAACAACAACAACAAACAACAACAAACAACAACCGCGGTACGTTGTGGTGACAGCGACAGCGAAATCGAAACCGTTGCGCAAACTTTAAAATCGACGTTTAAATAAAATAAAAAATCTACCGGCTCCTTTCGTAGTGCCAGCGGTTTGATTTCGCTGTGTAACTTTTTTTNGTTCCTGGCTAGTAAGTTTATTTCCTAAATGTACAGAAAATGGCTATTATACTCCACAAACTTTGCTTTTGTGACCAGGACATGATATTTAGAAATTTACCTATTTTCTATGAGAAATCGGGCGAATTTGTGTCTTTTCGTGCACATAAAGTCAGAAAAAACAACATAACTCAAAATTAACATGTATTTATATTAAAGTAATTTGACACCAAGGCGCACTACCACAGGCGGGACTGGCCACAGCGGACCGAGTTCTCTGTGGGGAGGAACAACGTCAAGTGGGAGCCACTGGTGGACCCCCGGAAGTGCTGATGCCACCACTGCACATCAAATTGGGCCTTATGAAACAATTTGTCAGAGCTGTAGTTAAGGAGTCGGTAGCCTTCAGCAGAGGTCGCAACCGGGTACCCGATACCCGTACCCTACCCGATACCCGGCTACCCATACCCGGCCAGGTACGGGTACGGGACCCGTTTGCGACCCTGTGCGGCCGGGTACGGGTAAGGAATCAAAACCCGTTTGCGACCTCTGCCTTCAAGTACCTTCAAGACTTCTTCCCTAAGCTGTCTGAGGCAAAGGTCAAAGCCGGTGTCTTCGTCGACACAGATAAAGAAGATCCTGGAGTGCAATGAATTCCCCAAGAAGCTCACTAGTAAGGAGAAAGCGGCTTGGAACAGCTTTGTCGCAGTGGTTCGTGGCTTCTGGACAATCACAAGGTCGAAAACTACGTGGAGCTGGTTGAGACTGATAAAGAACTACGGCACAATGGGCTGTAGGATGTCCCTCAAAGTCCATATCCTTGATGCTCATCTTGATAAATTCAAGAAGAACATGGGAGCGTACTCGGAGGAGCAAGGCGAGCGCTACCACTAGGATATACTGGACTTTAAACGCCGCTAACAAGGACAGTATAACGAGAACATGATGGGAGACTACATTTGGGGGCTGATTCGTGAAAGTTATTTACAGTATAATCGTAAATCTCGCAAAATTCCTCGCTTCTAAATCTTTTGTAGTAATTTTGTATTACTTTAGTATAAAAACATTTATTTTGATTAATATGTATTTTTTATGACTTTATGTGAACGAAAAGACACCATTTCGCCCGTTTTTTCATTGAAAATAATACATTTCAAAATATCACTGTCCTGGTCACAAAAGCAAAGTTTGTGGGAATAATAGCCATTTCCTATACTTTATAGGCATAAGCAATTACGAAATAACACTTACTAGCCAGGAACAAAACTTGTGTTACATCGTGTTATTCTTCATCAGCAGCTGATCATTGACAAAATAAGTCGCACCACGCGCGGCCGCCTTTGTCTCCCAGTGGCGATGATTACTGCACACCGCACCAGATACTCATCTGAGGCCGAGTCTACCTAGGGGAGGCCCAGGACCGGTTCAGATAATCGTCACCGTGTTGTCCGTGAGCGGGAATCGAACTCGGGTCGCTGGGTTCGTAGCGCAGCGCGCTAACCGCTACACCACCGCTCACCACGAGGCAACCCCCCCCCCNTCACATTCTCTACCCCCCACAACCACGTCCCCCAAATAAGACCACATAAGCCAATCAGCGAACTCGGTGAATCTTCCTCCGCGCACTCTTCTATCGAGTCGCGCTCCGAGCTCGTCTGAGTCGCGTCTTCAATCGGCGACGGGGAATTTCGCCCCGTCACTGTCGCCCTTTGATCTTTGGTGGGTAGATGATGATGATGGTGGTGGTGGTGGTGATGGTGGTGTGATGATGATGCTGATGAGTGTGATGATAGTGGTGGTGATGATGGTGGTGGTGGTGATGATGATGATGGTGGTGGTGGTGGTAATGTTGGTGGTGTGATGATGATAATGGTGTTGGTGATGATGATGGTGGTGGTGATGTTGGTGATGATGATAATGGTGATGATGCTGGTGGGTGTGATGATGATAATGGTGGTGGTGATAATGATGATGATGGTGGTGATGATGGTGGTGGTAATGATGATAATGGTGATAATGATGATGGTGATTTTGGTGGTGGTGGTGATGATGGTGATGCTGGGGAGAGCAGTTAGCACGCTGCGCTACAAACCCGACGACCCGAGTTCGATTCAGATTCCCGCTCACCGCCAACACCAGTGATGACTATCTGAATCAGTCCTGGAACTCCCTAGGTAGACTCAGCCTCAAATTAGTACTTATTGCTATGTATAAACATCGCCACTAGGGAGACAAAGGCGGCCGGGCGTGGTGCTGGCCACCCACCCCCTCGAGTGCCAGGCCGGCCTTCATAGGTGCTCGCTAACAGCACTTGCCCCAACAGTCTGTTACAGGCTATACGGGGATCTTTGTATTTGTCTTTGATGGTGGTGGTGATGATGATAGTCGTGGTGATTCCCGCCCACGGCTAACATCAGTGGCGAGTGATGTCTAAACTGGTCTTTGTCTATCCCCTATGTCCACTCAGCCTTAAGTGAGTTCCTGGCATGGCTGGTTACCATCAGCACTTGGGGAGACAAAGGCGGCCGGGCGTAATTCTTCTCACTAACAGAACTTGCCCCGACAGCCTGTAAGGTTATACGGGGGATCTTTGTCTCTGTATGTACATTCTGTCTTTTGTGTCTTACGCGTATCTATAAGTGGGGAGCGGTGGCGCCGCGGTTAGCGCGCCGTGCTACGAACCGGGCCGACCGAGTTTGATTCCCGCCCACGACCAATCGTCAGTGGCGGTGCTAGGGCCTCCCCTGGGTCGACTCAGCCTGAAATGAGTACCTGGCGTGTAAACACCACAGCAGTGGGGAGACAAAGGCGGCCGGGCGTGGTATTCGCCACCCACCTACTTAGTGTGCCGTGGCAACCTTCGTAAGTGCTGCTACTCGCGATCAGCACTTGCCCCAGCAGTCTGTTAAGGCTACACGGGGTATCTTTGTCTTTGTGGTTGTTGTTACCCCACTGGATGCAACTTCTTTGATGAACCTAATGCGATTGTATCGCTCGGTATATTCACTCGTTAGTTAGATTCGTAAGATTATATATTTGGTTTTGTTTAAACTATTACTATTTTTCTTATTTTTGCCAGGTATGGCTCACTGAGCTCCGTAGCTCTTTTTCAGAAGCGACCTCGCCACAAATGATGGCTCAGATAAGTGGCGTATACCAGGCGAGGGAGTTAACATCTCTACGGGGAGAGAGAGAGACACGCAAACTCCAAATATACAGCAGCAGGCGTCAGGGTCGGGATCGAACCCACGTCCTCCTGTATACCAGGCGAGGTAGTTAACATCTATACGGGAGAGAGAGAGACACGCAACTCCAAATGTACAGCATTAGCCTTCAGGGTCGGGATCGAACCCACGCCCTCCTGTATACCAGGCAAAGTAGTTAACATCTCTACGGGGAGAGAGAGAGACATGAAACTCCAAATATATAGCAGCAGGCGTCGTCAGGGTCTGGATCGAACCCACGACCTCCTGTATACCAGGCGAGGTAGTTAAAATCTCTATGGGGAGAGAGAGAGACACGCAGACTACAAATATACAGCAGTAGGCTTCAGGTTCGGGATCGAACCACGTCCTCCTTTATACCAGGCGAGGGAGTTAACATCTCTTCGGGAGAGAGAGACATGAAACTCCAAATATACAGCAGCAGGCGTCAGGGTTGGGATCGAACCCACGACCTCCTGTATACCAGGCGAGGTAGTTAACATCTCTACGTGATGAGAGAGAGAGACGAAACTCCAAATATACAGCAGCAGGAGTCAGGGTCAGGATCGAACCCACGACCTCCTGTATACCAGGCGAGGGAGTCAACATCTCTCCTGCTTCACCAGGGTGAGAACGCTCGAGACGAGGATTGGGTCGTGTTTTGCGACGAGCGAAACCGAGGCACCGAAAATGTAGAAAAGAAAAAAATAACTGAACAACAAATATTCATTTCAACAATGAGGCAAAGAGGAGTGGGTGCAAAAAAAGCAATCGCGTGTCAAAATAAAAAAAAATCATGCTCGCAAAAAATAAACAATATTCATTAAAGCTGTATTCTTGGTTATTTCGGTAAAGTCACGTAGAAGGAAATAATAAAATAATAAAAATATAAAACAATAAAAATTCTCACGACGACGTTTCGACTGCAACACAAGCAATCATCATCAGGTGTGAAATCCACAGCAATAAATTATTGCTTGTGTTGCAGACGAAACGTCGTGAGAATTTTGTATTGTTTATATTTGTATTATTTTATTGTTTCCCTTCTACGTGACTTACCGAAAGAACCAAGAATATGAATACCTGCAGTCACGAAAGCTTTAAAAAAATTTAATATTAAATAAAGTTACAATTTAATTTTTAAAAAGTTGGCTCCGATAAATAACTTTCTTAAACTGTTCATAGGCAAGGATCCTGTCTCTAAGA
Source organism: Lethenteron camtschaticum (assembly GCA_018977245.1). Taxonomy (NCBI): domain Eukaryota; kingdom Metazoa; phylum Chordata; class Hyperoartia; order Petromyzontiformes; family Petromyzontidae; genus Lethenteron; species Lethenteron camtschaticum. The sequence continues at coordinate 4,281,013 of MU249624.1, read as the reverse complement.
TACGGGTTCTTACTTTGATGCAGAATCATCACAGATTTTTATGATCGCCGCGATAATAATAACAATATCGTATGAAGCGGGGCCCAAGATAATCGTATCGTCTGTTTGGCGAAATTTTTACTTTTCTTGCTCAGTGTATTACAAAGTTTATTTTAAAACGAATCGTTATCAATGTACAAACTCGCTATTCAAATGCGTAAATAATGATCTGTTATCCGTGAAATAAATTTATGGAAAATGTTTAAGTAGATTGAAGGTGATCATTGCCCGAGTGTGTAAGAGAAAAGTGAATATTTCTCAAATGCATGTCCAGTACAAGGATATGTCATGTCTTACTAACAACACAAAGCTCACTAACACACAACATGCAACACACGGCTTGCACGAAACACACTAACACACAACATGCAACACACGCCTTACTCACACACAACATGCAACACACGCCTTACTCACACACAACATGCAACACACGCTTACTCACACACAACATGCTACACACGCCTTACTCACACACAACATGCAACACACGCTACTCACACACAACATGCTAACAAACAACATGCAACTCGTGCCTTGCCAACAATAGCTCACTAACACACAACGTGCAACACATGCCTTACTGACACAAAAACACACGAATACAACAACAACAAAATAAATACTCACCCCCTCGTGTGCCGTGCCGGCCTTAATAGGTGCTGTTCGCGAACAGCACTTGCCCCAACAGCCCGTGAAAGGTTACCCGGGGTGTCTTTGCCTGTGTCTTACCTGCGGAACTTTCGGCACGAGACGATAATCATCGGCGTTGCTGTGCGGGATAGACGAATATATATAAGTCACTAGGCGATAAGACATTTATTAACATTTTAACATTTCCTTACACGTCCCATCAGCACCACGGCCTTTCCTTTTCGGAGGGGTAACATTTCAGCAGCGTTGCTTGCACGCAAGCGAACACCTGGGCCGGTTTCGACACGCAGTGTCTCATCAGCAGACTAGTCGGGCTTGAGCCCATACTGGTGGAACAGCCCACATGTGTATATTCTAGATTTGAAGCTTTCGTGACTGCAAGGATTCATTCTCTTTGGTTTTTCGGTAAAGTCACGTAGGTAAAAAATTAAAAAAATGAAACAACTATTAAATCACGACGTTTCGGGCGCAACGCAAGCGTCCTTCTTCAGGTGGGAGAACGTCGCGAAAGCACAACCGATTAAGTGTGTCTAAGAGATGGCTGTGACGAGGAATTATATATATGTGTGTCTAGAGATGGCTACAGCGGTTGTGCTTTCGCTACGCGTCCCACCTGCAGAAGGCGCTGTTGCGCCCGCGGTTATAATTTATTGATCTTCTTGGTTCTTTCGGTAAAGTCACGTAGAAGGGAAATAATAAAATAAAACATAATAAAATAATTCTCACGACGTTTCGCCACAACGCAAGCACCGTCCTCAGGTGAGCTCTGAAGACCTGTCTTCACCTGAGGACGGCTGCTTGCGTTGTGGCCGAAACGTCGTGAGAATTTTTTATTATGTTTTATTTTTATTTTCTTCTACGTGACTTTACGAAAGAACCAAGAAGATGAATCCCTGCAGTCACGAAAGCTTTAAATCGAAATTTATTAGTTGTTTTCATTTATTTTATTTTTTACCTACGTGACTTTACCTATACATGTGTATAGGCAGGAACGGTTTCAACAATCAGTGTCTCATCAGCAGACTAATCGAGCTTGAGCCCATGCTGGTGGAACTGCCCAGATGTTGTCTAGATAAGGACCCTTGTTAGATATGGGTCCCTATTTCGATGCGAAACTATATAAAATGTTATGACGATCTCCGCGATACGCAGACACGAGGGTATACTATAGCGTGTCGTCCGTGTCCCGCGAAATAAATAGTTTTAAAGCTTTCGTGACTGCAGGGATTCATCTTCTTGGTTCAGTCGGTAAAGTCACCTTCTTACGTGACTTTACCGACTGAACCAAGAAGATGAAATAAATCGTGTTTATCGCCAACTAATTAATTCGAACCTCGCATATTTTACGCACGAAAATATCATTCCGAATCAGCACAAAACTCGCTCATTAAAGCTGCAACGAACTGGGTTCTTAGAGCACGCCACTAACGACCTTGCAAAACAAACCCGTGATTTTCGGAGTAACCGTTATCACGGCGGGTTCGGAATAAACGACGTGTAATTATCTTGGTAATTGGTATAATGACCGAATAAGCTTTAAATATTCATTCAAGTCGCAGTTGAAGACTGGCGGGAGGCTGGCGTTGAGTCGACTGGCAGATTTGTGGATGTTGCTATCTTTATTTTTTCCCAGCTAAAGCTCTGTTTCAGAAGCGGTCCCCGCCACAAACGACGGCTCAACGAAGTGGCTTAACATCACGTGGGGATTTATAGCAGCCAGAATACTCCAAACACGTGATGTCGATTCTAACTGTAGAGGGGAAAACCAGAGGACCCGGAGAAAAATTCAGACGACCACGGGGAAAGAGAGAGAGAGACGCAAACTCCAAATATACAGCAGGTCAGGGCCGGATCGAACCACGACCTCCTATACCAGGCGAGGTAGTTAACATCTCGCCACCGTGATGATGATGAGAGAGAGACGCAAACTCCAAATATACAGCAGCAGAAGTCAGGGCCAGGATCGAACGCACGACCTCCTATATACCAGGCGAGGTAGTTAACATATCCTAGCCACCGTGATGATGATGAAGAGAGACGCAAACTCCAAATATACAGCAGAAGCAGGTGTCAGGGCCAGGATCGAACGCACGACCTCCTGCATACCAGACGAGGTCGTTAACATCTCGCCACAGATTTACATTCCTTCTAGAGATGGAGATTAACTAAAACTGAAGGATGTTTTATTTATTTTATTTTACCATGTAAAGCCCCACGAGCATGTAGCTCTTTTTCAGAAGCGATCTGGCCACAAATGATAGCTCAACGAAGTGGCTTGTCATTATGTGGACATTTACAGAAGCGTCCAAATACTTGCAAGGATGTTCTTTCGAAATGTGGAGGGAAAACCCGAGGACGGGTATAGAAATCCACGTGACTGAGCGAGACACGCCAACTCCAAATATACAGCAGCAGGCGTCGGGTCGGGATCTAACCACGACCTCCTGTATACCAGGCGAGGTAGTAACATCTCCTAGCCACCGTGATGATGATGAGAGACGCAAACTCCAAATATACAGCAGCCGTCAGGGTTGGATCGAACCCACGACCTCCTGTATACCAGGCGAGGTAGTTAACGTCTCCTAGCCACCGTGATGATGATGAGAGACGCAAACTCCAAATATACAGCAGCAGGCGTCCTGGTTGGGATCGTACCCACAACCTCCTGTATACCAGGCGAGGTAGTTAACGTCTCCTAGCCACCGTGATGATGAGAGAGACGCAAACTCCAAATATACAGCAGCAGGCGTCGGGTCGGGATCTAACCCACGACCTCCTGTATACCAGGCGAGGTAGTTAACATTTCCTAGCCACCGTGGCGCCCTTAGGCTTGGCATCTCCAGCCCTACAGTATCAGGCGTTCTGATCGCCATGGGATTCTTAATCTCAAGTAAATCGCCCGAAGTAGTTAAAATATCTAAGTAACCTTGGAGCCATAATTCTTGGAAACTGCATCCAAAGCCTCGTATATCAGTTGATCACGTACGCTCGGCAGGCGTATACATACTACTCATTGCAAGATCGCTCGTTTAAAATATATTTTAAAATTTCTACTGCATACTCGAAATATACTGTATATATATACTGTATATATATACTGTATATATACACGCGTGCCTTCACATGCGCTTCTGCGGCCGTCTGGAACGCTCTTCCTTCCGACATTAGGAAGCCGCTGTAGCTACGCACTTCTAAATGATCATCATCATCAAGATGGACAAACTCATTTCTTTAGAACTGCTCCTTGTGTTTCGTCTGTTGTCATTCCCTCGCACCTTCGATGAATGATCACGGTTGGCGACGTACTGTGCGAAAGAAGTTCACCGTACGCAAACTAAACTACGACTAAAAAATACTCATCAAACACTATGAACCGCCTCCAATCCACTGCTGGATGAATGCATCCCCACGTCGTGTCGCTCACGGGGGTCGGTTTATTGTGAGGAGCGGTGGCGCAGTGATTAGCGCACTTGCACCAAACGAAAACGCCTATGACCGGGATTCGATTCCCGCCCACGACTTAACACCGGTTGGCGAATATCTGAAAACCGGTCCCGGGCCGCCCCTAGGTCGACTCAGCCTTTCAATCAGGAACTGATGGCTGCGTGTAAACATCAGCACTGGGGAGACAAAGGCGGCCGGGCGTGGTGTTGACCACCCACCCCTCGTGTGCCCTACCGGTCCTTCACAGGCGCTGCTCGCTAACAGCACTTGCTCCGACGGTCTGTTCAAGGCTATACGGGGAGCTTTGTCTCTGGCCATACTTCACCCGCTGGTCACGGTTGGGGCCTCGTGCGCCTAGCGAGCACCGCAACTTGGTGGTGCGGGAAGTCGAAACGCCACGGCCGCCTTTGTCTCCACGCGTGCTGACGCTTTAAACACCGCTCGCCACTGATGTTAGCCGTGCTTAGAAATACAACGTAGGATATCCGAGCGGTGGTGTTGATAGTGGTGATGGTGATGACGGCGGTGGTCGTTGTGGTGGTGGTGGTTGATGGTGGTGATTGTGGTGGTGGTGATTGGTGGTGATGATGGTGGTGGTTGTGGTGGTGTNGTGTGGTGGTGGTGGTGTGGTGCTGGTGGTGGTGATGGTGGTGATTGTGGTGATGACGGTGGTGGTTGTTGATGGTGGTGGTTGATGGTGGTGATTGTGGTGGTGATGGTGGTGATTGTGGTGGTGGTGGTGGTGGTGATCNTGGTGATGATGATGGTGGCTACGTTGATGGTGCTGTCTGAACCCAGCACTGTGGAGGCAGCGAGGGTGGTGGTGATGGTTGTGATTGCGCGGGTGGCCGTCGAGAAGGAGGCGGCTACGAAGGTGGTGGCTACTCTCGATCCGTCTCCTGCCGGGGATCGAGCGTTGCACCCTCGGCAGCGTGGGGTTGGTGGCTAACACTCAGATGGGTTTAATCGCCATTTGCAAAACGGAATTCACTATGCGGGCGGCTACAGCAAGTGGATTTGGATTACTCTCTATCCGTTACATATGCAAAGGGATCTAAAATTGAATCCTTATAAAATGCGTGTAGTTTTACCGTATCAATCTTAAAATACAACATCGTAGGCCCACACGCGCCTCTGTCAGTCGCGGACTGTGCAGCGTGCGAGACGCGGATGTACGAACGAACGACGCCGAACAAAACAAAAATCGACAATGTTGTTGTTTTTTGCTGCTGTTGTTGTTGTTGTAAAGTCGGGAACCCGCGTCGGGGTTTGTAAGCGCCAGGTGCGCTAACCACCGCGCCACCGCTCTCCACCACCGCACCAACTCCCAACGAAAATGTCATGCGTCTAACCCCCGAAATATTCTTTGGGGCTTTCGGTAAAGTCACGTAGATAGGTACAAAGAAAATAACCAAAAAAAATTTCGCTCGAGACGTCGTATTTTTTTTGTTATTTTATTTAAACTTATCGACGCGACTTTACCGAAAGCCCCAAAAGAATATGAATCCCTGCAGTCACGAAAGCTTTGAGTCACAGATTTACACCCCTGAAACCCTATGACCCAACCCCCATACGAGTTCGATTCCGGCTGTCGTCGTATCTGGCACGTTACGCCAAGTTCCAAACCTCTCGCGACCGCCCCACGCACCGATTCACTGCGNGCAAGTCGCTCTGTCACATCCTTGCCACTCTTCCATGCTGCTACCACCGCGCGGTGTTCAACCCTACGGCCGACCATGGCAGTGATGCCTTGGGGAGGCCCTGGTGGCTTAGGGAGGCCTTCATCATCCAGCAGTGGAGTGACCATGGCTGCCGATGCTGCTACTGATGGCTTGGGGAGGCCTCTCATCATCCAGCAGCGGAGTGACCATGGCTGCCGATTATGCTACTGATTGCTTGGAGAGGACTCTCATCATCTAGCAGTGGAAGTGACTATGGCTGTCGATGATGCTACTGATGGCTTGGGGAGGCCTCTCATCATCTAGCAGTGGAAGTGACCATGGCTGCCGATGCTGCTACTGATTGCTTGGAGAGGACTCTCATCATCTAGCAGTGGAAGTGACCGTGGCTGCCGATGATGCTACTGATGGCTTAGGGAGGCCTCTCATCATCTAGCAGTGGAGTGACCATGGCTGCCGATGCTGCTACTGATGGCTTGGGGAGGCCTCTCATCATCTAGCAGTGGAAGTGACCATGGCTGCCGATGCTGCTACTGATGGCTTGGGGAGGCCTCTCATCATCCAGCAGCGGAGTGACCATGGCTGCCGATTATGCTACTGATTGCTTGGAGAGGACTCTCATCATCTAGCAGTGGAAGTGACCGTGGCTGCCGATGATGCTACTGATGGCTTGGGGAGGCCTCTCATCATCTAGCAGTGGAGTGACCATGGCTGCCGATGATGCTACTGATTGCTTGGGGAGGTCTCTCATCATCTAGCAGTGGAAGTGACTATGGCTGCCGATGATGCTACTGATGGTTTGGGGAGGCCTCTCATCATCTAGCAGTGGAAGTGACTATGGCTGCCGATGATGCTACTGATGGCTTGGAGAGGACTCTCATCATCTAGTAGTGGAGTGACCATGGCTGCCGATGATGCTACTGATTGCTTGGAGAGGACTCTCATCATCTAGCAGTGGAAGTGACCATGGCTGCCGATGATGCTACTGATGGCTTGGAGAGGACTCTCATCATCTAGCAGTGGAGTGACCATGGCTGCCGATGATGCTACTGATGGCTTGGGGAGGCCTCTCATCATCTAGCAGTGGAAGTGACTATGGCTGCCGATGATGCTACTGATGGTTTGGGGAGGCCTCTCATCATCTAGCAGTGGAAGCGACCATGGCTGCCGATGATGCTACTGATGGTTTGGGGAGGCCTCTCATCATCTAGCAGTGGAAGCGACCATGGCTGCCGATGATGCTACTGATGGTTTGGGGAGGCCTCTCATCATCTAGCAGCGGAGTGACCATGGCTGCCGATTATGCTACTGATGGTTTGGGGAGGCCTCTCATCATCTAGCAGTGGAAGTGACCATGGCTGCCGATGATGCTNCTGATGGCTTGGGGAGGCCTTCATCATCTAGCAGTGGAGTGACCATGGCTGCCGATGCTGCTACTGATGGCTTGGGGAGAACTCTCATCATCCAGCAGTGGAGTGACCGTGGCAGCCGATGCTACTGATGGTTTGGGGAGGCCTCTCATCATCTAGCAGTGGAGTGACCATGGCTGCCGATGATGCTACTGATTGCTTGGGGAGGTCTCTCATCATCTAGCAGTGGAGTGACTATGGCTGCCGATGATGCTACTGATGGTTTGGGGAGGCCTCTCATCATCTAGCAGTGGAAGTGACTATGGCTGCCGATGATGCTACTGATGGTTTGGGGAGGCCTCTCATCATCTAGCAGTGGAAGTGACCATGGCTGCCGATGATGCTACTGATGGTTTGGGGAGGCCTCTCATCATCTAGCAGTGGAGTGACTATGGCTGCCGATGCTGCTACTGATTGCTTGGAGAGGACTCTCATCATCTAGCAGCGGAGTGACCATGGCTGCCGATGCTGCTACTGATTGCTTGGAGAGGACTCTCATCATCTAGCAGTGGAGTGACCATGGCTGCCGATGATGCTACTGATGGTTTGGGGAGGCCTCTCATCATCTAGCAGCGGAGTGACCATGGCTGCCGATGATGCTACTGATGGTTTGGGGAGGCCTCTCATCATCTAGCAGTGGAAGTGACCATGGCTGCCGATGATGCTACTGATGGTTTGGGGAGGCCTCTCATCATCTAGCAGTGGAAGTGACCATGGCTGCCGATGTTGCTGATGAGCATAATAATTTAATAATATTTACATCGCGACCATTATCATCATGATCATCATCAAAGTACTTTACCCCTTGCAACTCTCAGGCGCCTTGCAATAATCCCCCGTGCCCCCCCCCCCATCTCGACCTCCTCCGCCCCCCTCCCCCCGTGCCCCCTCCTCCCCCTTAAGACATCACCGCACTCTGCCATTAATCGCTCGACCGCAAACCGCGCGGCTCTCGAGGCACACAGCCTCGGCCTCAATTGCCACAAACATTCCACCTCCTCCTCCACCCTCCTCCCTCCCTCCCCATCATCATCATGCCGAGCTCCCAAAGCCGCAGTGCAGGGGACACGAGGCCCACACGAGGTGATGGGGAGCGAGGTGATGGGGGTTGTCTTGGAGAGGGCTGCGGGGAAAGACAAACAATTGGGATGATTTGTCAAAACGGATTCGTCATCGGCGCCAGGCAGACAGACAGCGCAGACGCGTAGGGACGGACAGACAGGCAAGGCACACATACACAGACACACACACAGACACACACACACACACACATACATACACAGGTACATACAGACAGACAGGCAAGACACACACACACACGTACATACAGACAGACAGGCAAGACACACACACACGTACATACAGACAGACAGGCAAGGCATATACACACAGGTATATACAGACAGACAGGCAGGCGAGACACACACAAGTACATACAGACAGGCAGGCAACATACACACACAGGTACATACAGACAGACAGGCAAGGCACACACACACAGGTACATACAGACAGACAGGCAAGACACACACACAAGTACATACAGACAGACAGGCAAGGCACACACACACGTACATACAGACAGACAGGCAGGCACACACACACAGGTACATACGGACAGACAGGCAAGACACACACACACAGGTACATACAGACAGGCAAGCAACACACACACACACNGGTACATACGGACAGACAGGCAAGACACACACACACAGGTACATACAGACAGACAGGCAAGGCACATACACACACAGGTACATACGGACAGACAGGCAAGACACACACACACACAGGTACATACAGACGGACAAAGACCCCGTGTACCTGTAGCAGACTGACGGGCAAGGCTGCTAGCGAGCACCTATGAAGGCCGGCACGGTACACAGGGGTGGGTGGCCAACACCACGCCCGGCTGCCTTTCTCCCCAGTGCATGTTTACACACCGCCCAGGTACTCATAGGCTAGTACCTAGGGGAGGCCAGGACCGGTTCAGATAATCGTCACCGGTGTTGGCCGTGAACGGGAATCGAACTTGCGCCAGGTTCATAGCGCAGTGCAGCCAAGCACGCTGCATACGCTCCACACACATGAACGCATTTAACACGTAGGCTTTCGCACCAATGTATTCATAATCAACGATTTTNGGGTTTAGTGCGTTTATTTATAAATAAGAAGGGAGACACAGCACGAGGAGAGCCTCACCATTCTGGCGAATTGCCCGATGATGCTGGTTGCAAACCACGCACGTCGTACTCATTTGAGTGCTCAACACACCGGTGGGCCAGTCGAACTATTTGTCTTTTGTCAACGGTGTTGGCCGTGTCGGGTGGTGGAGGGTCGACACATTTATAATAAACGCGATCTAAACCCAAAATGTTGATTATGAACACATGAACGAAGCAAAGTGCGAATACACCGAGCATCTTCTTGTTTCCACTGATCGTAAAACAAAGAGAGAGCGAGAGAGAGAGCGAGGGCTTGAAGAGCGACAAGTCCGTGGCTCTCACTCCGTCTCTCTCTCTCGGGGCTTCCCTCGTCGGCGGTGCAGTCGCCGCTCGCGATGATGGAAGGCGGCGCTAGGCAAATGCGACGTCGCGTCAAATGCGTTGGGGGGGGGGNCAGCGAGGAACGGCTCAGGGGGGCCGGGTTCAAATCCCGGTCTCGACCCGGGTTTTCGAGTGCCGTGAATTAAAGTTCTCGGCCCGGTCACCCGTGACTACCACACATTAAACACCCCCCACACACACCCACCCCCGAGTTAAATGTTGGGGTTTCACTTGAATTTGGACAAATTCCAGCGCACGAGAGCTAAACAAATACGAGCTTCATTTGACTGCCACGGGTTGAGAGAGAGGGTGAGAGAGGGGGGGGGGGGTGAGAGAGAGAGAGGGGGGGGTGAGAGAGGGGGGGGGTGAGAGAGGGGGGGGGTGAGGAGAGAGGGGGGGGGTGAGAGAGGGGGGGGTGAGAGAGGTGAGAGAGGGGAGGGTGAGAGAGAGAGGGGGGGNTGAGAGAGGGTGAGAGAGAGAGGGGGGGGGGTGAGAGAGGGGGTGAGAGAGGGGGGGTGAGAGAGGGAGAGAGGGGAAGGGTGAGATAGAGAGGGGGGGGAGAGAGGGGGGGGGNTGAGAGAGAGGGTGAGAGAGGGGGGGGAGAGAGGTGAGAGAGGGTGAGAGAGAGAGGGGGGGTGAGAGAGAGAGGGGGGTGAGGAGGGGAGAGAGGGGGGGTGAGAGAGAGGGTGAGAGAGGGGGGGGGGGTGAGAGAGAGAGGGGGGGTGAGAGAGAGGGGAGAGGGGAGAGAGGGGGAGGGTGAGAGAGAGGGGGGGGTGAGAGAGAGAGGGGGTGAGAGAGAGAGGGGGGGTGAGAGAGAGGTGAGAGAGAGAGGGGGGGGGGTGAGAGAGAGTGGGGAGAGAGGGTGAGGGGGGGGGGGTGAGAGAGAGGGTGAGAGAGAGAGAGGGGGGGTATGAGAGGGTNAGAGAGGGGGGGGGTGAGAGAGAGAGGGTGAGAGAGAGAGGGGGGGGAGAGAGAGAGGGTGAGAGAGAGGGGTGAGAGAGAGGGTGAGAGAGGGGGGGGTGAGAGAGAGGGGTGAGGNAGAGAGGGTGAGAGAGGGGGGTGGAGAGAGGGTGAGAGAGAGAGGGGGGTGAGAGAGGGGGGGGGGTGGAGAGAGGGGGGGGTGAGAGAGAGAGGGGGGTGAGAGAGAGAGGGGGGGTGAGAGAGAGGGTGAGAGAGAGAGGGGGGGNTGNGAGAGAGAGGGCGAGAGAGAGGGGGGGTGAGAGAGAGGGGGGTGAGAGAGAGGGGGGGTGAGAGNGAGNGTGAGGGAGAGAGGGTGAGGGGGGGGTGAGAGAGAGGGTGAGAGAGAGAGGGGGGGGGGGGGGTGAGAGAGAGAGGGGGGGGGAGAGAGAGGGGAGAGAGGGAGGGGGGGGNTGAGAGAAAGGGGTGAGAGAGAGAGGGTGAGAGAGAGAGGGGGGGTAGAGAGAGAGGGGGAGAGAGGGGGGGGGGNTGAGAGAAAGAGGGTGAGAGAGGGGGGGGTGAGAGAGGGAGAGAGGGGGGGGTGAGAGAGGGGGGNTGAGAGAGAGAGGGGGGGGGTGAGAGAGAGAGGGGGGGGGAGGGAGAGAGGGTGAGAGAGAGGGGAGGGGGAAGCCCCGGAAGGGATCTCAGAAGTAGTTCTGCGACAGCCGCTTCTGCGGGCTGCTCTCTGGCGCAGGGTGATTGATATTTGATGCTCCTAGTGGGGGGGGGGGGGGGGGGGGGGGCAATGTGGTAGCGGCAAACGGTAATGACTCAACAGTACGGGTCGGGATGATAACAGTTTCTCAATGTCGTGCAAGGCGCTCGATTGAAATCACACTGTGTGTTTGTGTGGTGAGGGCTGGTAGAATGTGTGTGTNGTGAGGGTTGTGAGATGGGATGTGTGTGTGTGGTGAGGGTTGTGAGATTGGGTGTGGTGAGGTTTGGACATTGTGTGTGGTGAGGTTTGTGAGATTTGTGTGTGTGGTGAGGTTTGTGAGATTGTGTGTGGTGAGGTTTGTGTGATTGGGTGAGTGTGTGGTGAGGTCTGTGACATTGTGTGTGTGTGTGGTGAGGTTTGTGTGATTGGGTGTGTGTGGTGAGGTCTGTGACATTGTGTGTGTGTGTGGTGAGGTTTGTGTGATTGGGTGTGTGTGGTGAGGTTTGTGAGATTGTGGTGTGTGTGTNGTGAGGTTTGTGTGATTGGTGTGGTGAGTGTTGTGAGATTGTGTGTGGTGAGGTTTATATTTGGTGAGTGTGGTGAGGTTTGTGAGATTTGTGTGTGGTGAGGTTTGTGTGTGTGTGTGTGGTGAGGGTTGTGAGATTAGATGAGTGTGTGGTGAGGTTTGTGTGATTTGGTGAGTGTTGTGAGATTTGTGAGGTTTGGTGTGGTGAGGGTTGTGAGATTGTGTGTGGTGAGGTTTGTGAGATTGTGTGTAGTGAGGTTTGTGAGATTGTGTGTAGTGAGGTTTGTGAGATTGTGTGTGGTGAGGTTTGTGAGATTGTGTGTGGTGAGGTTTGTGAGATTGTGTGTGGTGAGATTTGTGAGATTGTGTGTAGTGAGGTTTGTGAGATTGTGTGTGGTGAGGTTTGTGAGATTGTGTGTGGTGAGGTTTGTGAGATTGTGTGTGGTGAGGTTTGTGAGATTGTGTGTGGTGAGGGTTGTGAGATTAGATGAGTGTGTGGTGAGGTTTGTGAGATTGTGTGTGGTGAGATTTGTGAGATTGTGTGTAGTGAGGTTTGTGAGATTGTGTGTGGTGAGGTTTGTGAGATTGTGTGTGGTGAGGTTTGTGAGATTGTGTGTGGTGAGGTTTGTGAGATTGTGTGTGGTGAGGGTTGTGAGATTAGATGAGTGTGTGGTGAGGTTTGTGAGATTGTGTGTGTGTGTGGTGAGGTTTGTGAGATTAGATGAGTGTGTGGTGAGGTTTGTGAGATTGTGTGTGGTGAGGTTTGTGAGATTGTGTGTGGTGAGGTTTGTGAGATTGTGTGTGGTGAGGTTTGTGAGATTAGATGAGTGTGTGGTGAGGTTTGGGACATTGTGTGAGTGTGTGGTGAGGTTTGGGACATTGGATGAGTGTGTGGTGAGGGTTGTGAGATTGGGTGTGGTGAGTTTTGTGAGATTGTGTGTGGTGAGGTTTGGGACATTGGGTGTGGTGAGGGTTGTGAGATTGGATGAGTGTGTGGTAAGGTTTGTGAGATTGTGTGTGGTGAGGTTTGTGAGATTGTGTGTGGTGAGGTTTGTGAGATTAGATGAGTGTGTGTGTGTGCGCGCCACGTGCCGCCACTCGCGAACAGCACTTGCGCCGCCCAACAGCGTTGTTGACGGCCACGCGGGTTCAATCTGTTGGCACCCAGACGAGACGAAGCCCACCAAGCAGAGGCGGGCGAGGGCGAACTACAGTAGCTGGCAGCTGGAGGAGCTGGAGCGCGCTTTCGCCAGCACGCACTACCCGGACATCTTCATGCGCGAGGCCCTGGCGCTTCGCCTCGACCTCATCGAGGCCAGGGTGCAGGTGAGGAGGCAGGGCGTGGGGATGAGAGAGGGTGGTGGGGGGGGTGGAGGGGGGGNTGCTGGGGTGGAGGTGGTGTGGTGGTGGTGGGGTGGTGGTGGGGGTAGTGGAGGGGTGATGGGGGGGGGTGGTGGGGGTGGAGGTGGTGGGGGGTGGGGGGTGGTGGGGNTGGAGGCGGGGTGGTGGGGTATGGGGGGAGTGGTGGGTGGGGTGGGTGGTGGTGGGTGGTGGGGTGAGGGGGTGGTGAGGGGGTGGGGGGTGGTTGAGAGGTGGTGGGGGGGGTTAGTGGGGGNAGTGGGGGGTCTTGACAGCCACCAATCCCGTTCGTATGCCGTTCGGAGCTTAATGGGTTGCTACTCGCTAACAGCGAACGGCCCTTGCCCCAACCGTTCTGTTGAGGCTACATGGGGGTTCTTTGTCTTTGGTGGTGGTCGCCACAAGGCGGCCCTGATTCGGTCAAAAATAAAAAANCACCGGATAAGAATATAGAATAGAGGTGCAGCAAGTAGGTTGTCGGAGCCTATCTGCAAGGCCGCAGAGGGCGCACTCGTTTTACTTAGAGCACTCACGCGACTTGCACACATCACCATCATCACCATCATCACCACTACCATCCTCCTCGTCATCACCACGATCATCATTACCACCATCATCACCATCACAATCATCATCACCACCACCATCACCACCATCATCACCACCACCATCATCACCATCATCNCCATCATCACCACCACCATCATCACCATCACCATCAACACCCACCATCATCATCATCACCACAATCAATCATCACCACCATCATCACCATCATCACCACCACCATCCTCTTCCTCGTGATCACCACGATCATCATTACTACCATCATCACCATCATAATCTCCATCATAATCATTGCCGCCACAACCATCACGGTAATCACCACCATCATCACCACCACCATCTTTCACCGTCATTATTATCATGGTTATCATCACTACCACTGCCATCATCATCATCACTACCACCATCGTCGTGACATCATTTGTCAACATCACCACCACTGCCAACATCATGTTGCCATCATCATCATGATCATTATCATCATCATCACAATCATCATCATGATCATTATCATCATCATCAATATCATAACCACCACTACCACCGCCACCATCATCATGATCATCATCATCACAATCATCATTATTATCATCACATCATCACAACCACCGCTAACGCCACCACCATCACCACCACCATCACCACCACCATCACCATCACCACCATCACCATCACCACCATCACCACCACCATCACCACCACTATCACCGCCACCACCATCACCGCCACCATCACCACCACCATCACCACCATCACCGCCACCATTACCGCCACCACCGCCACCACCATCACCGCCACCATCACCACCATCACCACCACCACCACCACAACCATCACCATCACCACCATCACCACCACCACCATCACCACCACCACCATCACCACCACTATCACCGCCACCACCATCACCGCCACCACCACCACCACCATCACCACCACCGCCACCACCATCACCGCCACCACCACCATCATCATCGTCTTCTTCTTCCAGGTTTGGTTCCAGAACAGAAGGGCCAAGATGCGGCGCCAGATGAAGATGGCCGGGAAGGCGAGCGACTCCGCTACCGGGGCTGGAGGAGGAGGAGGAGGGAGTGATGGCGGTGGTGATGGTGCTGATGATGATGGTGGACGAGGTGAAGATGAAGACCTAGACGGAGGAGGACTTGAAGATGAACGAGGAGGAGGAGGAGACGGCAGTTTCCGAGTCAGTGCCTCAAGCCACGACGGTGATGGTGTTGATGATGGCGATGCCCGAGATGTTGATGTTGATGATGATGGTGGTGGCGATGTTGATGATGGTGGTGGTGGCGATGGTGGTGATGACGATGACCTCTCCGAGTCGGCTCGAGGGACTCGGGAGAATCGAGTCACGAAGGCAGCGACTCGTCATCTCCATCGGTCTCCGTGCGCATCCAACATCACCAGAAACATCATCATCAGCATCAGCAGCAGAATCAGCATCAGCACAATCATCATCATCAGCAGCAGCAGGCGATCAGAGAGCAGCTGCAGTCCAAGTACGTGTGGCTGGGCATGAGGCCACGTGTCCACTCGCCTCCCACGACCCCGCCCGCACGAGCCCCGAGCCTGACCCCGACGACTCCAGCGGCGTCCCTCGCTCTGGCCCCTTCCTCGGCGCTCACTCCTTCGGCTTCCTCGGCCATGTCCACGGTGCCGGGGCCGGGGCCCGGTTCGGTGGAGGAGCGCCGCTCGTGCAGCATCGCGATTCTCCGCGCCAAGGCGAGGGAGCACGCGGCCGGCATCCAGCACGCAGCGGCCGCGCTCACGAGCGCCACGCGACTCGCGTGAGACAAGCTTCGTCCTCTTCGTCCTCCTCCTCGTCGTTGTCTTCCTCATCAGCAGCATCGTTCTTCGTCGTCGTCTTCGTCGTCTTCGTCGTCTTCATCGTCATCGGCGTCATCATCGGCGTACTCATCGTCGTCATCATCGTCATCATCGTCGTCGTCGTCGTCATCATCATCGTCATCATCATCATCGTCATCGTCATCGTCATCATCGTCGTCATCATCATCGTCGTCTCATCGTCGTCATCATCGTCGTCTTCATCACCGTCGCCGCGACCACACCGTCGCCTATCTATACCTCGTCTCCAACAACATCGCCGCCGCGTGCAACTCCCGACTCGAGTTGCGTCGACTCGAAGCAACGCGCCATCGAGCCTCTCTGCGCTGTGCACGCACGACACGTGCGCACGTGTGTCGCGTGTGTCTCGGACTTCTCTCGCACGCACGTGTGTTCTGTGTCGTGTGTCGCGTGTGGTGTGTGTCGTGTGTTCTGTGTCGTGTCGCGTGTCACGTGGGTGTGTCGCGTGTCACGTGGTGTGTGTCGCGTGTCACGTGGTGTGTGTCGTGTCGCGTGTGTCGAACTCATCTCGCAAGCACGGATCCCTGCCGCGCCGATCGCAGGTTCGTAAACGGCGAGTGGCGCGAGACGGACACCGCACGCGGCGTCACGCGACGTGAACCAAAACAACAAATCCACAACGGGGGAGGGGTGGGGGGGAGGTCTCGGGTCCACGCTGTGGTGTCCCGAGTCTCGACCCGACCTCGACTCGAGCGGCAGGGCGCGGGACCCGCCCCGTGGCGTGCAGCGACCCCCACTCGCGACTCCGCGTCTCCCGTTGCCGATCGCCACCACCGCCGAGTCGGTTTGAGTCGTCGTCGTCGTCGAGGCGAGCGGCGACACAACGAAGCGTCGAGTCGCGGAACGTCGACACAACCACCGCGTCCTCCTCCTCCTCCCTCGCCTGGCTCCACTCGGGAATCTTCCTCTGCGCCACTCGCTCTGCTGCTGCTCCTGCTGCTCCTGCTGCTGCTGCCCCCCCCCCCTCGTCGATCACCGCCGCTGTTGGCCGCAGCTCACGGACATCAAAGTGACCGCGGCGCGAGCTGCCGGGCGAGGTGCACCGAGGCCGTCACGCGCAGCGCGAGAGAGGAGAACGAGGAGAGAGAGAGAACGAGGAGAGAGAGAACGAGGAGAGAGAACGAGGAGAGAGAGGAGGTCTCTCGCTGCGGGCAGGAGGAGGATGTCGACGGAGGCTGCGGTGTTGTTGGTGGTGGTGTTGGTGTGGTGGGGCGGGCTTCACCGACCGAGGTGGCCGAAAGATCTCGCCCCACCGGTGCTCGCCGCGCCGTCCGCCTGTAGTGCACTGACTGTTGGGGCGGCCTGCACTGACTGTTGGGGCGGCCTGCACTGACTGTTGGGGCGAGCGCTGTTAGCGAGCGCCTACGAAGGCCGGCACGGCACACGAGGTTGGGCGGTCGGGGGTTGAGAGGTCAGCGCCACGCTCGGCTGCCGAATTTATTTTGGTACTCCAGGTACTCGTTTAAGGCTGAGCCGACCTAGGGGAGACCCCGCAACAGGTTCTTCTAATGGTTACGAAGCAAGCGATGTAAGCCGTGGCCGGGATGCGAACTCGGGTCGCGCTAACCACCGCGCCACCGCTCCAAAGACACGCAACAAAAGCAAATACCCCCCCCCCTCCCGTATAGCCTCAGCAGACTGTTGGGGCAAGTGCTGTGAGCGAGTAGCACCTACAAAGACAAAGATCCCCTGTATAGCCTCAGCAGACTGTTGGGGCAAGTGCTGTGAGCGAGTAGCACCTGTGAAGGTCGGAACGGCAGCACGAGGAAGTGCGTGGACGACAACGACGCCCGGCCGCCTTTGTCTCCCTCGTGACGATGTTTACACACAAAGACAAAAGTCCCCCCACAAATAGCCTCAACGGACTGTTGGGGTAAGTGCGGTTAGCACATTCAGACACACACACACAGAGACACACACAGATACACACACAGACACATACAGACACACTCAGACACACACACATACACACACAGACACACACACAGACACACACACACAGACACGCAGACACACACAGACACACACACAGAGAAACACAGACACACACACAGATACACACAGACACACTCAGACACACAGACACGCAGACACACACACAGACACACACACACAGAGAAACACAGACACACACACAGACACACACACAGATACACACAGACACACTCAGACACACAGACACGCAGACACACACACAGACATACACACAGAGAAACACAGACACACACACAGACACACACACAGATACACACAGACACACTCACACACAGACGCACACACAGACACATACACAGATACACACAGACACACACAGACACACACACAGACACACACTCAGACACACACACAGACACACACACTCAGACACACACACACACTCAGACACACAGACACACACATACACAGATACACACACAACGAGTACTCACCACGCGGTGTCGTGGTTATTGGTGGAGTTGATGAGATTATTCCTGCTGTACCTTCACTGATGTGTCTTAATTATTATTAATATTTAAATGTCTCGTTTCGCTGGGGAGAGAAGCTAGGATGGGGGGGGGGGGGGCATGAACACGTGGCCTTCATACATTTAGGATGCGTTCCTGATATTCCGGAATAAACTATTTTTGTTTAAAAAAAAATCCGGTCTAGATACACACACACGCGCGTACCCATGTCCACCGCACACACATACACGCAAACCCATGCCGACCGCACCTCCGATTTGCACGGATCTCTACGTACGGTGCGAAAGAAGTTCAACATACAGTACATGCACACAAAGATAAAGCTCCCCCGTGTAGCCTCAACAGACGGTTGGGGCAAGTGCTGTTAGCGAGCAGCACCTGTGAAGGCCGGCACGGTACACGAGGGGGTGTGTGGCCAGCACCACGCCCGGCCGCCTTTGTCTCCCCAGTGGCGATGTTTACACACTGCACCAGGTACTCATTTGAGTCTGAGCCGACCTAAGTCAACACGCACGCACACACACACANTCATACATCAGTGAGACAGATTGACCAACGATTGATGGTGAGCACTTTCTCCCATCCTCAGGTGGTCCACCAACCCTTGAGCCATACGTACATATACGAGTAGCAGTACGTCGGTGAAACAAGAGAAGCGGGTTGATGTTTACGTTTCTGACTGATTAAAGAAGGGTGGCACACAACACAGACACAGATCCCCCGTGTAGCCTTAACAGACTGTTGGGGCAAGTGCTGTCAGCGAGCAGCACCTATGAAGGCCGGCACGGCACCCGAGGGGTGGGTCGGCCAGCCCCACGCCGACCGCCTTTGTCTCCCCAGTGGCGATGTTACACACCGCACCAGGTACTCATTTGAGGCTGAGTCGACCTAGGGGCGGCTCAGGACCGGCTCAGATAATCGTCACTGGGTGTTGGCCGTGAGCGGGAATCGAACCCGGGTCGCCAGGTTCGCACGCTAGCCGCTACACTGCCGCTCCACAAACAACAACAACAACCGCCATTCTCCACTTAGTGGCGGTGACGTCCCCACGGCGATTGTGCCAGGCTATGTGCACGTTTAGGTCCACGTGAAGTGTTGAACGCCCGCTGGCAGGAGGTCACGGGATAGACCCAGGTGTGCTATGGGTCGACTGACTGAGATGAGTGGCCGATGCAACACATGTGCATCCGACTGTGCCAACGTGCTGTGTTTTATCCACCCGGCGCGCCGTTCGTTGTTGTGAGCGTCGCTACTCTGCCCTCCGTTGTTGTGGAGGGCGACTGCCTCCAACTGCCCAGTACATCCTCCACACACACTCAAGCACACACACTCACACACACACACTCTCTACACACACTCTCACACACATACACANGCACACACTCACACACACGCACTCACTCACACACTCTCCACACACTCACACACTCTCTCACACACATACACGCACACTCACACACACACACTCTCTCACACACGCAACACACACATACACACACACGACACCACTCACACGCACACACTCATCCCACACTCACACACTCANACACACACTCACACTAACACACACTCACACACACCAAAAGATTGCTTCGTAACGGAATCTTACGCGACACAATGATCCGGGCCCAAATATCATATCAATCCACCATCCGCTAATATTAGTCTCATGTCACAGGTGACTACAGCTACCTGCGTAGTGACCCAATGCAGGGATTGTGTGACACTTATGTACAACGTTGCGGAGTTCTGTATTATTAGTTTTTTTATATATACAATGTAAGCTTTTTTTAATGGTGCTTGGAGATCGATTTTTACCGCAATTTTCTCTGGTCAACCTTTGTCCGGACTGCCTTCTGCGCGCCCACCTCCGATTTGCACGGATGTCTACTACGGTGCGAAAGGTTCCAACGTACCAACATAAAATCCGTGTGTGTGTGTCNGTGTGTGTGTGAGTGGGAGTGGAAGTATGTGTGTGTGTGTCTGTGTAAGACAAAGCCGCGCTGAAGGTGACCCGATGCGCTACGGCCAACACCGGTGGCGATTATCTGAACCCGTCCTGGGTCGCCCTCGGTCGACTCAGCCTCAAATGAGCACCTGGTGCGGTGTGTAATAAACATCGCCACTGGGGAGAAAGGCGGCCGGGCGTGGTGTTGGCCACCCACCCTCTCGTGTGCCATGCCGGCCTTCATAGGTGCTCGCTAAGAGCACTTTTCCCTACAGTCTGTTAAGGCTACACGGGGGGGGTCTTTGTCTTATTTCGCTCTCCCCTTGCTAGGCAGTAGAGAGTGGGGCAGAGATCACCCCCCCCCCAAATGAACTACCGTAACATTTGTGGCGATTGTGTACGGGCTGCCCCCTACGCGACATCAACCCCACCGTCTGGACCACAGGGCGGGTTCCGCAAGGTTCGGAAGGGATGTCCCGGGTTCTAACAAAATACCGGGGGGGGGGGGGCATCTCCGCCCTTCCTCAGTGTGAGGCTGGGAAAGTCCTGGGCAGGATTATTCAACATCGCTCTCCCCTTGCTAGGCAGTCAACGCCGAGGAGAGGCTTTGCGGAGCCCCAATGTGGTTGCAGGCCGGGGCGGTCCTGCACGGACACCATAGTCTCCCTCTGCGTGTACGTATGTTGAAGTTCTTTCGCACCGTACGTAGCCAACCGCGCTGCTGCTCTGGCGCAGTGAGGCTCTTCACGATGGCGGGGGAGGCCCCGGGTCGAGAGCTGCGTGGCTCAGAGTCGGAGCCATTCCCTGCTCACTTTTGGGGTGCGACTGGGATGTCCTCTGACTCCGACACTAATTGAAAGTAACCTTCGACCACGTAATTCAAGGGTCTTCTTTCTAGAGGAATTTCCATCTGGCACGGATGCACAGGAAGAACCTCCCAGCGAATGGCTTGACCACGACAATGAGAGCTCGGTGCAGAAAGATGTGGCATTACTTGGGCATCTTGGCACAAGACAGAGAGGAAAGTGTGAAAAATAAGAATTGGTTGACCCTTTCTGGCAATACAACAAGTGTTAAGATTTCGATTTAAAGCTTTCGTGACTGCAGGGATTCATCTCTTGGTTCATTCGGTAAAGTCACGTAGAAGGGAAATAATACAACAATAAAAATAAAACATAATAAAATAAAAATACCGAAAGAACCAAGAAGAGGTGTTAGGATGTCCAAACACCAAATATCAACCTTTTGCAGGAATNAATCAACGTTCGTCACGCGTGCTTGTGGGATGACCATGCAAAACAANCATGCTCTAATAAGCATTTACACTATGAGACATCTCCTTTACCAGTGGCAAAAATAGTCAGTAGGTTTTACCCTTTCAATGCAAAAATGACACCTTTATACAAGACCAATCAACTTGGGCTTCATCATTATCTCATCAGAGTTGTTTCTTTTNGTTTGCATTTTGACTCTTGTGTTGGGTTATTGCAAATATGATGCCTTTATAAAGGTGTCAGTTTTGCGTTGAAAGGTTAAAACCTACTACTATGCTCTGAAACGTCACATTTTCTTGGTTCTTTCGGTAAAGTCACGTAGCAGGGAAGTAATAAAATAATAAAAATAAAACAATAAAATAATTCTCACGCCGTCCTCATGTGAAACCAGGTCTGTCGAGGCGACAGACCTGGCTTCACCTGAGGACGGCTGCTTGCGTTGTGGCCGAAACGTCGTGAGAATTATTTTATTATGTTTTATTTTTATTATTTTATTATTTCTATTCTACGTGACTTTACCGAAAGAACCAAGAAGATTAATCCCTGCAGTCACGAAAGCTTTAAATCGAAACCTCTCATTATGTTCTGTACCCTGATTACTGGCGAAAAGGTGCCATGGTACAGAGAGAGAGGGGGGGGGGCAGTGGAAATGAATACGAGATGTGCAGTGGACACTGCCTGTGGACTCTCTTCCCATGGATCGTGTGGCTGATGATGATGATGGCGATGACGACAGATTCAAAGGGGAGGCTGATCGATGCCCACTTGCGATCGAGGGATGTTTCCCAAATTCATTAAGCCATGCTGCTACGTACGCCGATGATCTGGTAATTGCTGCTCGCTCTGAGAAGGCGTTTATAGACCTGGCGCGTGCCACGTAAGTAGCGGCGGGGGGGGGGCAGCTGGGGGGGGGCCTTACCATCAGGCCCCATCACAACCAAGCACATGGCTGAGTATTTAGTCATCAAACACTCCGCCCTCTCAAACTTCCCGTGAGTAATGGAGCGGCTGCTGAGAGAGAGAGAGTGTGTGGATGAGATTCCATACCTGTGCAGTGTGCTCATGACAGCTCCGGTTTGGCAACAGAAGTTTTTAGTTTGAAAAATGTGTCCAACTGCTCTGCCCCCCCACCCCCAACATCGGCTGCGTAACCCTCTGTTGGAAGATGCGCGGCCTTTCGACGCACTCGAAGGCTTCGGTTCTTCTCGCCACGGTCGTGACGTCCCAAATCTCGATTTAAAGCTTTCGTGACTGCAGGGATTCATCTTCTTGGTTCTTTCGGTAAAGTCACGTAGAATGGAAATAATAAAATAATAAAAAATAAAACATCATTAAATATTTCTCACGACGTTTCGGCCACAACGCAAGCAGGTCTTCAGACTCTGTCTTCTCGACGGACCTGTTCTCCACCTGAGGACGGCTGCTTGCGTTGTGGCCGAAACGTCGTGAGAATTATTTTATAATGTTTTATTTTATTATTTTATTATTTCCATTCTCCGTGACTTTACCGAAAGAACCAAGAAGATGAGTCCCTTCTGTTACAAAACTTTGAATCATTTCATCTGCGACGTCGACGACGGTTTGAGACATTCAAGGCTGGCCTGGCCTACGATCCGTCCTGGGTTTAACCCAGGCTCTGGGTTTGCAGCGCGAGGAACTCACAGATCCTCCACAGATCTCGGCCACCGTCCCGTGAGTGAGCTCCTCCGGCCGGCGAGAAAAAAATCTGCGTCGGCTGGGTCACGGGGCCCGCATGGCCAGCCACCGCGTGCACAAGCAGCGTCTGTTCGGCCGGAGAGAGGGGGGGGTTAATCAGGCGCTGCATTGGCTGGAGAAGAGATGGACTGATGGGTAAGTGCATGGGTGAGGGTGAGTGAGCGTGGTGAGTGGGGAGTGGTGGTGCAGTGGTTTTCACGCTGCGTTAGGAACCCGGCGACCCGAGTTCGATTCTCACTCACGGCCAACATCAGTGACGATTATCTGAATCGGTCTTGGCCTCCCCTAGGTCTACTCAGCCTGGTGCGTTGTGTAAACATCGCCACTGGGGAGACAAAGACGACCGGGCGTGGTGCTGGCCACCCACCTTCCTCCCTCCCTCCCTCGTGTGCCGTTCCGGCCTTCATAGATTGCTACTCACTACCAGCACTTGCCCAACAGTTTGTGTAGGGCTATCCGGGGCATCTTTGTCTGTGTGTGAGTGAGTGAGTGGGAGAGTCACACAGGCTCGAGTCGGGCTGATGCGGTACAGACGGAACCGCAGCGCCGTCTGGCGGCCAATTTACAAAACTGCGTCCGTTCCCTGTTGGGTGTCGACTCGACGCTCATCGATAACTCGAACTGAGCCGACAATCGATTTAGTTCGTGAACTGTGTGCGTAGATATTGATTACAGGGATTCCTCTACTTACGAACACTCGATTTACGAACTTTCAGAGATACGAACAAACCTGGTCCGCGTGTCCAGTTGCAGCCATCCATCGACAACTACGAACTAAGTCGACAATCGATTACTATTGTGAGCTGTGTGCGTAAGTATTGATTACAGGATTCCTCTACTTACGAACACTCCACTTACAAACTTTCAAAGATACGAACAAACCTGGTCCGTAGGTCCAGTTGCAGTGGTTCAGACCGAGTCGTAAGTTTGCATCTACAGAACGTGAAGAACCAGTGGAATCTACATCTACAGAACGTGAAGAACCAGTGGTATCTACATCTGCAGAACGTGAAGAACCAGTGGTATCTACATCTACAGAACGTGAAGAACCAGTGGCATCTGCAGAACGTGAAGAACCAGTGGCATCTACATCTGCAGAACGTGAAGAACCAGTGGCATCTACATCTGCAGAACTTGAAGAACCAGTGGCATCTACATCTGCAGAACGTGAAGAACCAGTGGCATCTACTTCTGCAGAACTTGAAGAACCAGTGGCATCTACATCTACAGAANGTAGAACTTGAAGAACCAGTGGCATCTACATCTGCAGAACTTGAAGAACCAGTGGCATCTACATCTGTAGAACTTGAAGAACCAGTGGTATCTACATCTGCAGAACGTGAAGAACCAGTGGCATATACATCTGCAGAACGTGAAGAACCTGTGGCATCTACATCTACAGGAGATTATACAGTAAAAATAATAGAAATAAAATAATAAATCACGACGTTTCGGAGGCAACACAAGTCTCCGTCATCAGGTGACCGTCACAGCTAAATTTATTGCCTCAAGTGAAATAAGCTGTGACGGTTCCATGNTGACGACTTGTTTTGCCTCCGAAATCGTGATTTATTATTTTATTTCTATTATTTTTATTGTTATTATTTATTTTTACCTGCGTGACTTTACCGAAAAAACCCAAGAGTATGAATTTGCAGTCCGAAAGCTTCAAATCTAGAGATTAAACAGCTTTTAAAGCCATTCCCCGTGTTTAGTGTAGACGCAGCACAGCGCGTTTGGAATCGACGGGAGTAAAGTTGGACTTACGAACAAATCGACTTACGAACAAATCGACTTACGAACAAATCGACTTACGAACAAATCGACTTACGAATCGACTTACGAACAAATCGACTTACGAACAAATCGACTTACGAACAAATCGACTTACGAACAAATCGACTTACGAACAAATCGACTTACGAACAAATCGACTTACGAACAAATCGACTTACGAACAAATCGACTTACGAACAAATCGACTTACGAACAAATCGACTTACGAACAAATCGACTTACGAACAAATCGACTTACGAACAAATCGACTTACGAACAGAGTCACCTCTGGAGCCTAACTCGTGCGTAAGTAGTGGTGTCCCCGTATACTCTTAGTTCTTTCGGTAAAGTCACGTAGGTAAAAAATGAAATTAAAATTAATAAAAATAGAACAATAAAATCACGACGTTTCGGAGGCAACGCAAGTCTCCGTCATCAGGTGGGACCGGTCACAGCCAGATTATTGTTTTGTATTGTTATTTACGATGCAGTGTGCCGTATCGACACACGTTGAAAAATTGCGTTCAAAACGTCATGCGGCAGCGGCATGACAGCGAGCGCATGCCTCGACTTGCAACCCGGGGGTTTGCAAGAAGGGCCGTCTCATGGTGGAACAGGAGGCCGCGTGTGGTGACGAGGTACAGAGTGGGGGTCACCTCCCGGCAGAGGTGAGACAAAGTCATTGTTATGCAAGTCCAAGTCGAGTTGCAAGTCTTTGTACATTTTGCCGAGTCGAGTCTGAAGTCATCAAATTCATGACTCGAGTCTGACTCGAGTCCAAGTCACATGACTCGAGTCCACACCTCAGAGGTGGGACAAAGTCATTGTTATGCAAGTCCAAGTCGAGTTGCAAGTCTTTGTACATTTTGCCGAGTCGAGTCTGAAGTCATCAAATTCATGACTCGAGTCTGACTCGAGTCCAAGTCACATGACTCGAGTCCACACCTCAGAGGTGGGACAAAGTCATTGTTATGCAAGTCCAAGTCGAGTTGCAAGTCTTTGTACATTTTGCCGAGTCGAGTCTGAAGTCATCAAATTCATGACTCGAGTCTGACTCGAGTCCAAGTCACATGACTCGAGTCCACACCTCAGAGGTGGGACAAAGTCATTGTTATGCAAGTCCAAGTCGAGTTGCAAGTCTTTGTACATTTTGCCGAGTCGAGTCTGAAGTCATCAAATTCATGACTCGAGTCTGACTCGAGTCCAAGTCACATGACTCGAGTCCACACCTCAGAGGTGGGACAAAGTCATTGTTATGCAAGTCCAAGTCGAGTTGCAAGTCTTTGTACATTTTGCCGAGTCGAGTCTGAAGTCATCAAATTCATGACTCGAGTCTGACTCGAGTCCAAGTCACATGACTCGAGTCCACACCTCTGCCTCCCGGGTCTCTGTCGGGTTCGGAGCGCACCACTAGCGCTCACGACTCAACACACGCGCAGAGACTCAACGATAAAGATCCCCATTGGAACCTAATTTTCCAGTAAAAAATGATAATTGATTTTTTACCCTTTTATCTGGCAACAAAAGTGACACCTTTTTTACAAGGAGTCATGTTTGCATAGACCACAATACCTGCAGTAATTACGCCTTTTGGCGTCATCTGGTCCAATACCATGTGAGACTAGGCTCTAAGGAAAGCTGTCTCGGGTGTGGACCGATCAACTTCAAGGACAGTGCATACATTATCAGAGTTATGTTTTTTGTTTGCATTATGACTGCAGGTATTGTGGTCTATGCAAACATGACTCCTTGTAAAAAAGGTGTCAGTTTTGTTGCCAGATAAAAGGGTAAAAAACCAACGACAAAGATCCCCCCCGTCTCGCCTTAGCATAGAGACACAAACATCGCAATCTGTGAAGAAACCCAAATACTCACTTGACATTAACAGCAGCACACGACCGGCAGACCCTCGGGAAAACGAATTGGTAGAGACCCATAGACTCACAAAGAGATCCACAGACTCACACAGAGACCCACAGACTCACACAGAGACCCGCAGACTCACAAAAATCCACAGTGACCCTGTGGGCGCAGGCTGCGGCACGGATACCGTGCAGGAGGAAATTGGCTCATGAAGAGCTCAGTAAAAGCCTCATGTCGGCTACACGGTGTGGGTAACTACAGCCTGCACTCGATCAAGATTGAGCCGCATGTGGAGTTCATCAGAGGGACATCCCAACTCGTGTGCTTTTGTGTGGTGCTGCGGCGGCTAGGAGATGCTGACTACCTCGCCTGGTGTCCAGGAGGTCGTGGTCTCGTTCCCGACCCTGACGCCTGCTGCTGTATATTTAGAGTTTGCGGTGTCTCTCTCTCTCTGTCATCATCATCACGGTGGCTAGGAGATGTTGACTACCTCGCCTAGTCTACAGGAGGTCGTGGTCTCGATCCCGACCCTGACGCCTGCTGCTGTATATTTAGAGTTTGCGTCTCTCTCTCATCATCATCACGGTGGCTAGGAGATGTTGACTACCTCGCCTGGTATACAGGAGGTCGTGGTCTCGATCCCGACCCTGACGCCTGCTGCTGTATATTTGGAGTTTGCATGTCTCTCTCTCTCTCATCATCATCACGGTGGCTAGGAGATGTTGACTACCTCGCCTGGTACACAGGAGGTCGTGGTCTCGATCCCGACCCTGACGCCTGCTGCTGTATATTTGGAGTTTGCGGTGTCTCTCTCTCTCTCATCATCATCACGGTGGCTAGGAGATGTTAACTACCTCACCTGGTGTACAGGAGGTCGTGGTCTCGATCCCGACCCTGACGCCTGCTGCTGTATATTTAGAGTTTGCGTCTCTCTCTCATCATCATCACGGTGGCTAGGAGATGTTGACTACCTCGCCTGGTATACAGGAGGTCGTGGTCTCGATCCCGACCCTGACGCCTGCTGCTGTATATTTGGAGTTTGCATGTCTCTCTTTCTCTCATCATCATCACGGTGGCTAGGAGATGTTGACTACCTCGCCTGGTACACAGGAGGTCGTGGTCTCGATCCCGACCCTGACGCCTGCTGCTGTATATTTGGAGTTTGCGTGTCTCTCTCTCTCTCATCATCATCACGGTGGCTAGGAGATGTTAACTACCTCACCTGGTGTACAGGAGGTCGTGGTCTCGATCCCGACCCTGACGCCTGCTGCTGTATATTTAGATTTTGCGTTCTCTCTCTCATCATCATCACGGTGGCTAGGAGATGTTGACTACCTCGCCTGGTGTACAGGAGGTCGTGGTCTCGATCCCGACCCTGACGCCTGCTGCTGTATATTTGGAGTTTGCGTGTCTCTCTCTCTCCTCGTGGTCGCGTGGATTTTTTCCTCCGGGTCCTTCGGTTTTTTCCAACCACATTTCGAATCGACGTCACGCGTTCAGAGCATTTGGCTGCGACGATATAAATTCCACAACGATGGCGACGAGACACTTCGTTGAGCTATCATTTGGGGCCCGGGTCGCTTCTGAATGAGAGCAATAAAGCAATAAAAATAAGTTTAGTTTAATAATGTATAGAGTCTCTAATAACGCCCGCTGCGGAACCACGCCTGGCCACCCTCTGTGTATCCCCAGCGCCAATGTGTTGCACGCACGTTTTACACCGGGTTTACTTGTTTTTTTACGGCTCAGTCACCTAGGAGATGCCCACGACCGATGTTCAGATAACCACTCGCCTCTGGTGCGAGCCACCACCGGGAATTCGAACCCGAGCCGCCGGGTTCATGGCCACGTGGTGCACTGACCACTGTGCTACCACGTGGACAAAGGTCCCACGCGTAGCCTGATGACGGACGCTGGCGTTGCGCCCGAAACGTCGTGACGTTATTTATTTATTTCCTACCTACGTGACTTTACCGAAAGAACCAAGAGTAAGGATTCGTGCAGTCACGACAGCTTCAAATCAAGATTGTAACAGACTGTAGGGCAAGTGCTGTTAGTGAGCGCCTATGAAGGCCGGCACGGCAACACGAGGGGTGGGTGGCCAGCACCACGCCCGGCCGCCTTTGTCTCCCGATTGGCGATGTTTACACACCGCACCAGGTACTCATTTAAGGCTGAGTCGACCTAGGGGAGGAGGACCAGGACCGGTTCAGATAATCGTCTCTGGTGTTGGCCGTGAGCGGGAATCGAACTCGGGTTGCTGGGGTCATAGCGACGCAGTGCGATAACCACTACAACACCGCTCTCCACCACTCTCTCTACCACTCTCCACCACA